>JAJSRV010000167.1:279862-411828 GCA_021527715.1 Neoseiulus cucumeris | reverse complement strand
AACGCACCAGAATCTGAGCTGATACATGCCCGACAGCATACGATGTTGTGGAATGGATATCATTGTTTATACCTTGCGCCCAGTCAAAATCGGGTACCCGAGTGTTTGCTTTTTGACGAACATGCTGGGGAGTTATCTTTTCTCCGGAAATTCTCCGTCTTCGAATGCGGGATGGAATCCAGAAGAACTACCTCCGTAACGCCAATTCTACTTTTCCTGCTACTCAATAAATCCACCAATTCCGCTCTAAACGTAAAACATTCTCAATAAATCCTCTTCTCCTTCGCTTCTGCGTTTTCCCGTTCCCTCCCTCCGGTAGTGCTTTAGCACTACCGCCTCGAACTTTTTTCTACGATCCTTGCGGTTCTGGATAATCCCGCGTACAACTTCGAATCGGAGAAAGCTATCAGACAGAGAGAGCCAGGCCTCGAAGAAATTGTGAACACCATGGCACAGATTCTCAACGTGAAATCAGATGCCACCGTAGTTGCTGCGTAAGAGGAGCAAGGGCATTCAGTTCGTATCTATGTATATCATCGCATTCCTCTCAACAGCAATGACCCGACCTTATATAGCTCAATGCGGCCATACACGCAGTCCAAATAAGGATATTTCATTCTTTCAGGTCGCAATCACCTGGGAATCAGTATTTGCGCAAGTAGAAGCGAATGTTCGTCTGAGAACCTACGTAGAGCCTTCAAAGACTTCAGAGATGGCGGAACAAGCGGGGACCTTCTTAATTTGTGTCGTAAAATCCTCGAAGCCGTGCCTCCGACTTCAATTGAACCGGAAAGAGACTTCAGTATCGTACGTCTCATGCTCGGGGAAAACCGCGCTAAACTCGCTTTCGGAACTGTAAACAACATTTTTGTACTGAAGAAAGCTTTTGAGTACAGCTCATAAGAATGAATTCAACTGCTTTTATTTGCTCCTAGCAGATGCTGAACCAGATTTTCCAATCAATGATCGTTCGCTCCTGTCGGAAAAAGTACCAAAGAACATCGGCGGTTTTTTTGCGGTTCCGCTTTTGCGCTTGTCGGGTACTTGAGAACCGCGGTTCCGAGATTTGCGGTTATTTCCCATGCCTAGTCGCTACTAGTAGTGAAGACGGGTTCCGTTGCTGGTAACACAGCCGAGTGATTCGGCATGCGCCGAACCGGTGCTTTTATTCTGAACGGTGCCGTTGGTTACAATGTTTCACTTTCTTCGTAGACGCGTACTACGTGTTAGCCTTGGAACGAACTAGTATCGTAAATGAGCTGGATTACAAAATATTCGCGGTGGTAAAACTGTCTATGCTGAGGTGTGAATGTCGAAGCAAAACTGGCAGAATATCATTCGTTGAAGGAGGACAGAGATGCCCGCGATTTTTTTGCGTAGATTGTCGGACGTCGGAAGAATTCATGTTTGTTTCTGTAATATCCGGCATCTAACATTCGGTTCTCTTTCGGTTGGCGCCCGCCGAGTTAGCCGAGCTAGGACCCAGCTTCCATAGGAGTCTATGACATTTGGACACAGAAAATGGCGGACCATCCGGCGAATTAGAGGGAGAGAAGGAAGGAGGAGCCCGCGGTTATTCAAAATTCTTGGGGTGCTGAGCATTGATCGCGGAGTTCGTAAAGGCGCAGATGTAGAAGAAGTAGATAAACAGGTCATGGCCGAAATGTGGCTCAGTGATGAAGAAATATACCTTGGATAAACCGATGGAGCAACTCCCAATGACTGTCAAGCATTCGAGCCATTCTCGCTTCGAATTGCATTGGCCAAACATTTCCGCTGCAGGAATAACTTGATGCTGCACTATTTGCGCTGAATTTTCCCGAGTAAACAAACGGCTCAGTTCACAGAACATCCCTACGTTATTCAGAAACAAGAACCGGCTGGCGTTAGAGCCCACGGTACCAGTGTCATCGAACTTTCTTTCTACATGATGATGAGCATGATGTTATCGTACAATCGTTTCGCTCGCAAAGATGCTGAAGAGACGATCGCTCACGCCACTCAAGGATTTGATTCTCCAGAAACTTGGCCGTTCGCTCCACTTGTTTACTTCTGAGAAACAAACATGAATTCGTCCGACAATCTACGTTCCTAGCGTCAACAATCAACGCTCAGCACCCCAACATTTCAAAAAATCGCGGGCATCTCTGTCCTCCTTTCCCTCTAATTCACCGGATGGTCCGCCATTTTGTGTGTCCAAATGTCGTATCCCGTTCCATCCATATCAGTCAAAATGTAAATAAAGCAGACGACATGTTCGTCAGTTGTGTTCATGTCACTCGGCAGCAACAGTTGCGTCACCAGCGGGAAGCTTCCATTGCTATAGCTTCCCAATTTTCAGATTCACGAATCCAAGCTCCTCAAAAATCTGAAACTGAGGAAGCTTAGTTTGTGAAGAAATTCTCCGCTGATTGACTGACCGGCGCTGCTTTGCTATCTATGTTGCTTCCGAGCATCTTTACTCGCACGATATGCACGTACGTGCCAACGTGCTCTCAGGATGTATTATCGCCAGTCCCTCAAAAACATCGCAATCATCGTCGAGCGATTTCTGTACCTTGTGAAAACATTACTGTTGATACATGTGGAACGTCTGTTATATGGTCAGTGCAACGAAGCCCGTCCGTCTCTTCGATCACTTTTTCCGCGAGGTGGAGGGGGGCGGACTTCGACAAATTCCAAGCTTCCCAACAAAAAATGGCTGTTGACGCGCCTGGGCAGCAATGGAGCCTCTTCATTGACTTCCATAAATATCGATCATCCAGGTCCGCATCAGATCTACATGGTGTCAGAACTAGAACCCAGCGACCCCCGAGAATCAGGACACAGCCAAATTGCCGGACGAGCCGCAACTACCAGCTACAATCGCAACAGGTGTGTTGATGGCCACGAGACCAAAACCGCCAAACGTAGAAAGAGAAAATCTTTCGGAATCATGGAGGCGTTTCGAGGCGGATTTCCACATTTTCGCGACACTCACCCACCTCGACAAGCAAAGTGACGAATACAAACGGTGTGCGCTGTTTGACTGTCTCGATCGGGCTGCGCGAAGATGGATGAGTCGCAACGGTATCGAAGAAACGGCTTCCTTCGCAGAGCTGAAGAAAAAACTAGCCGCCAAAACCGGAGAGGCAACGACAGAAACGCTTGCAGATTTCTACCTCCGGCAACGAGAGAAAGACCAAAAATCCGGCGAAAGTTTTGAAACCTTCTACGAGAGAATCAAAACAGCGGCCCGGGATTGTTCATTCAAAGAGCTGGAGGACCTACTTATGAAATCGAGGCTGATCGTAGGCATCCACAACAGAGAGCTGCAGCGCATGTTGTTAGCTGAAGACCACGATCTGACAGCTACACTCAAGAAATGTCGAGGCTTCGAGGCGGGAGACCAAGGCACGAAAACCATCAAAGGCGACTCCGCCAAAATGTGGCGAAGCTCTACAGGTCCGAAGATGACGAAAGTGAAGCTGAGCAAGACCAACTCCAAGAGATCGAAAGAATAGCAGCCTTCAACAGAAAATCGTGCGAGAGATGCGGGTATCACCATCAAAGAAACTCCTGCCTGGCGCCACACAGTGGGTTTCGTCAATATAGGTGGACAAAAACGAAAGTGAGAATCTCGACTTTCTGACTATCGTGTGATGTTCTCCGAAGGCTAGGGACCCCCGAACAATAATTACATTTGAGCCAAAGTCGCTTTTCATGTGTGAAACAGGTCGCGCAAAATGGAGGAAAAAAATGCTCCCGTGACCGTGGATTTTCGTCACTCATGTCCCAAGCGAAAAATCACGCTGTTCGCGGAATTTCTCTGAGGAAGTATCGACCTTATCCCTTCCTACACTCTTGAAACTAAGGCACTCAGTCACTTCCGGGGTCAGTATCCAAGCTTTGGTTTCCGGAAAGGGCTCATACAGAAAAAGCGAATTTCAGTCAAAAACGGCAATTTTGACCGATGACAAAATCAAGTGATCTCAAATGATCACAAAACGGGATCGGTCACAAAACTTAGGTCATATGGTCTAGTTTACGGGACACTTCGCACATTTTTGCGGAAATTTGCGGAAACTTTGTTTCAGGCAAAACAAGTATTTACGTGATATCGGGCAGATCGACAGTTGCTGTTCCATGAGGACTGTGAGTCGCCGGGAAGTCGAGCGAGAAAAATTGTCTCATGGGAAAAAGGACTCATTCTGAGTCCAACTACCTGATGACGAGGTTGTCGGATCGATCTGAATTTTTTTCGCGCAGTCGGCAATCAGCGCTGAGATAAGTGGACTCGAAAGAGAGCTGATCGATGGTTTCAGAGTCATCCTCGCTGCTCTTCCTTCGAGATCTGGGGTCAATGCGGATAGATTCGAGAGCTATGCAAGCGAGACAAAAAGTCTTCTGTTCAGACTCTATCCGAAGTCTCGTTTGACGCCGACAATCCATAAGATTCGAGATCACGGTGCACAAATCATCCGGCACCACAAAGTGCCGATCGGGACGTTGTCAGAAGAACCTTCAGAGGCGCGACACAAGGAAAGCCGCGAATTGAGATTGAACAACAGGAGGAAATCTTCGAGAGAAAAAACCGTGTTCGACCTTTTTGTGATGCTCCTCGCATCATCAGATCCTCTCGTGGATGCCCACCGGAAACCAGAACAAGTCAAACGAGGCCTGGATTCGATCCGGACGTGGATTACTTGTTGAGGTCCGGTAGAGACGCTGCGATGTCTGCTCTCACTTTAAGTAGCGGTTCTGAGCTGGAGACGTCCGCAGCTGACGATTCTGATTTCGCAGATGACGAACAGGACAGCTCGCTGATCCTCAGTACTGAAGAAGACTCGGACTAACTTCGACTTCCCTTATTCCGTTTTTTCCATCACAATGAACCATTCGAATAAATAGGTGAACCTTGAACTTGATTCAAACTCGAAAACCAAGCTTCCAATCTCAATTCTGATGGTCGAATCGGACTCAGGGGGCTCGATTTAGTCTATAACAGGTCTCAAATAATTTTTTCCACCTATTTCGGCAGAATTTCCCACTGTGCGCCGGCGCTCAAAAGCAAGTGTATGCAGTGTGGGAAGATGGGACACTACGCGCAACGCTGCCGCTCAAGTCGGAAAGAAAACATCGATAGTAACCAACCTCGCACAAACCGACCGGGAGGTTCACGATTCAAGAGAACGAGAAGCAAAGCGCAAAGTGTGGTCTTTGCAGCGAGACTCAGACTCGAGCGATGGATTCTCAATTGGTGCCTTCAGAAACTTATCGGCAGTGAACAATTTTTCCAGAGAAAAATGGAGAGAAACATGCAACATCGCTTCGCAGAGGGTACAATGCTTACTTGACACAGAAGCTGAGGTTAGCATACTGCCGCAGAAGTTCATCGAGCACCTCAGGAAAATGAAAATACCGGTAACCACACAGCGCGTCACGACTCGGCTGGTGTCATTTTTCGGCGACGAGTACGACTGTCAGGAGGCAACACATCTGCCTCTGTCCATCAAAGATGTCAGAGTCGTAGAGCGGTTCTACATTGTGAGCGACCGAGTCGAGCCGACCATCTGTGGCGATACAGCTGAGGCTTTGGGCAGCATTAAACGAGTCAAAACCATAAGTAGTGAAGATCACGCGTTAGGAGAATGGCAATCGAAGTTCCCCAACGCCTTCGAAGGATTCGGAAACATCAAAGGGTTTGAATGCGCCATACAGCTCAAACAGGACTACAGGCCCGTCATCAGTCCGTGCAGGCCGATTCCAGTCAAGTAAGAAGAATCGACCAAGAAGGAGTTGGTGAACAAAGGAGTGATTTGCCCGGTGGAGGAGCACACGGAATTCGTATCAAACCTGACCATCACGCAGAAGGCTAACGGCAAGATCAGGGTGTGCCTCGATCCAACACACCTCAACAAAGCAATACAGCGGGGTCCACATCCGACCGAGCGCCTAGACCAGATATCCTCGAGGCTCGCAGGTGCGAGATTCTTTTCGCGAATGGACGCGGATGAAGGATTCTGGCAGGTGCGTCTATTTATTTTATTTATTTATTTTATTTATTTATTTACTAACCAACGCAAGCTCGGCTGCATAATGGTTCCCTAAGTAACGTAGGGGGAAAGTGTGACTATTGTAACAGATGTAAACTACTCATTTAACAGAAAGTCATGAAGCTTACTCTTGAAACAACTATACGAAGTAACAGTTTTTAGATCAATTGGTAACGAGTTCCAGATAGATGCTATCTGAAAAACGGGATCACCCTCAGCTGCCACCGTTCTGGTGGTCGGGAGGTGGAAATCGAGATGCGTGAGTCGTCGTGAGGAGTTGGTCGGGCGCATCGAGGGGCTTAGATGGGCTATGAATCTATCAGTCCGGCAAAGAAAAGCATAGCAGGCCATACGGAAAACAAACGCTTGAGACAGACGAAAAATACCATATCGCCGATAGTAAGAGGCAACGGAATCACGGGGGCCCAGGCCAACAATGGCTCTGACGGCATTATTGAGACAAACTTGGAGCGAGGCTAATTTCGATTTAGGGGATGAACCCCAGATCGCAACGGCGTAAGTTAGGGATCCAAGAAATAAGGACTTGAAGACTTGAATGATAATCGACCTTGGGAAACCGAGACGCCTAAGACGATGTAAACAGAACACAACAGAGTTTAGTTTGCTGCGTAGTTTAGAACAATGAAGCCTCCAGGTCATGTCAGCCGAGAGGGTGACGCCGAGACACACAACGGACTCACTGAGCTCAAGAATGGCATCTTCCCAAATAACTGGAGACCGTAGAACGGGTGTTAAGGACGACCGAAAACCGAATACTATGAGCTTAGTCTTTGACGCATTAACGGAAAGTCTGAGGATTCTGAAGCATTTCGAGATGTCACCGAGAAGTAGGTTAAGGCTCGCCACGTCATTATCGATCGCCTTCCGATTTAACTTAACGAGGACAGACGTGTCATCAGCGTAGGAAATAACCCGTAGATTGGGGGACAGGGAGTTGCTATATGTGAGGACAGGATTTATATACAGCAGGAACAGATACGGCCCAAGGACCGAGCCTTGCGGAATACCACAGGAAAGGTGAGGACGAGAGTGAATTCCCTTGCAAGCGACCGAGATGGTTCTATCCGAGAGGTATGAATGAAACCAACGTAGCGAGAGTTCATCGAGACCAATGTTGCGAAGGAGAGTGAGTAAGATACAGTGGTCCAGGCAGTCAAAAGCCTTTGCTAGGTCCAAGAAAATACCAAGAACAGGAGAGCCTGCATCACAACTATCGAGGATGAAGTGACGGAGTTCCCATAGAGCTGTATCAGTGGAATGCTTTGGGCGGAAACCATGCTGGTGCAGCGATAGGAGGTCATTAGCCGTTGCAAATGCACTAAGTTGGGTGAGTATATTTTTCTCAAAGAGTTTGGACAGGAACACAGTGACAGTGATTGGTCTGTAATTTGAGGGGCTCTTCCTTTCACCTTTGCCTTCATAGAGTGGAATGACAAGGGACTCTTTGAATGATTTGGGGAAAACACCAAGTGAGTCTAGATGAGAGACGCTCGTGCACATTCACCACCCCATGGGGAAGGTTTCGCTTTCTCAGAATGCCGTACGGGATAGTCTGCGCTTCGGACGTCTTCCAGAGGCTGGCCGATGAGTTGTTCGCAGAGATGGAGGGCGTCACGGCGGTTTTCGACGACCTGCTGGTATGGGGAACGACGAAAGAAGAACACGATCACCGAATCACGAGGGTGCTTAAGCGATGCATCGAAGCCGGGATGGTACTCTACGAGTCAAAGTGCAAGATACGACGGACCTCGGTCAAGTATCTCGGGCACACGATTTCTGAGGACGAACTCAGAATAGATAAGCAGAGGATTGAAAACATCTGCCACGTCGCTACTCCCACGAGCACCAAAGACGTCCTGAAGTTCCTGGGTATTGAAGCCGCTGCCGCGGAGGCCTATTTAAGCTTAGCTTCTTCGGATAATAAACATTCATTCACCCACCGCCTCGTTGTTGACTGTTACAACTTGGTGGCATCGGGAACTTAGCCGGTTTGATGGAAAGCCTTATGCCCGTCAGTGATCTGCCGAAGTTTGATCCGAATGAACCAAAGAAATGGATAAAGAGACTGGAGATGGACGCCGCGGTCAACGCATGTCCAGAACAAAAAGTTTTGCGAATCGCCTATAGCACGATGGATGACGATACCAAAGCTTGGTTCGTCTCCGAGCCCGCTGCTCGCGCAAACTGGGAGCAGTTCAAAGGGCCCCCTGATGTATTCCCTCCAGAACCCCTGGAATCAACTTATCATTCGAATATCGAATCACGTTTCCGGTCTGCGAGCCTCTGTATGCGGTGCTCGATACCGCTTCAATCACAAATGTTCTTAAATTCAACAGAATTCAACAGATGTCCTGGTGAGTCTCCATCTCCAGCCGATCAACAGTTGAAGAAAATCAACGTTTCAGATTCGCAAGCATGTGTGATCCTGGGGGAATCGCTTCGCATTTCCTTTCGATTTCAGAATCAAGAACTCATAGATTCTGTGTGAATCATTTTACATCGATCCGAAGTCGACCGATCCGCAGCGATAAGCAATCGTTCTTGGCCCCTAACTTTACCAAAGACTTGCTAAGACTCGGGCCCCCCGAGAATTGGTTCTGGGCCCCCTTGAGGAGCCCAGGCCCCCAGGTTGGCAACCACTGCTCTATATACTAAAGGGCGGATGTCTGTCGCCAAAAAGTTGCTTGGAAATCCATGAAATTTGAACGCTGGATAGACTACAACTTCTCTAGCCTTCACGTCTAATGCCGCCGTGAGCTTCCAACCGGTTCCTCTGTAACAACCAGCTGAAGTAGATTCCTCCAGATGGCGCCACTCATCTGCGACACTTTTCGTGTGCTGGAAGAGGGTGGGGCATGCGGACCAAAAAGTAGCCTCACAAAAACTCCGACAAAGAGTTCATTCTTCATTGTCGCACACCAATATGCAATCAAGGCTAATTCAAGGGCTCGGCACTTGCTATAAATCGTCTTGAGGGGGGGTAAATTGATGTTGGACTCGGATTCTGCGTGTTTAGTCCACCCAGTGAAATCATGTTGAGCTCCGTTGATCTGCAGGTAACGCACTAACTCCATTCCGATTTCATTTTATATTATTTCACTTTCGGTATCGTGCCCGCCTTCTACAGCCTTCCCACATTCTCCCCCTGTTGGGAAATGTTCACTAAGAATATTTTCCATCACTCTCGCAGCGATGAAACCTTCCCGCAGAGAACTCGCACCTTTGAAGTTTCGCATCCGCCGTGCGGCAGGCATCGAGCGCATTATGCTGCACCTATGGAGCTCAAGTCACAACCGTCCAAGCCGCGCTGAACTCCAGGACGCCATTAAAACGCATCCTCGCATCGCCACGGCGACGGCGGTCCCTGTATGGCTGGCCCGCAGGAAACAGAAAGGTTTCAAAGTTGACCGTGGTTTCCCCACGCAGAACATGCACCCCAGCCACAAGTGGCTGACAATCATCGCCGTCGGAGCCCCGTCCGGGGATCTTTCTTCCTTGAATCGTTCGGGCGAAGAGCGCGCCTCATATGCTGAGTATCTCACGAGGCTTCTTGGGAATTGTGACACCTGTTTCATGTGTCAAAACAGGAACAATTTCGGCCCGCTCGGGTCACCGTATGTCCTGTCGCCCGGACTTCTCCAGTTGGAGAAACAGACTTACATGGCCGAACTACATGGCGACTGATATGAAACTCAAATTTCCTGTTTTTGAATTTTCTTCACTCCGGCAATAGTGTTGGCTAGACATTTCTCGATTATATTTGAGAGAATAGCGCTTCAATTTGGGATTGAAACAGTCGTCTCACCGACGAAGAAGAAGTTAGTCGAACTTCATGTCTGAGCCACTGTGTTCTGCGCATTACACGTTCAACACTCTGATTTCGGCCTTTATTCTCCAGCAGTGCGTTCTAGCTCTACCAACCGGGTGCCAACTTTTTCTATTCCAATGAAGCCATCATCCACAACAGTGCCAAGCAGCTGAACTTTTCCTCGCGCGACTTCCCAGTGAGAACCGTCAACCAATCACTGCGAACTGTGATTCCATTGTGGGCGCGGGAGACGCTGATTGACTTTGACCGCCGTTGTGCGCCGGACTTCTGCCATCTTCTTCTCAACTATCCTCTTAACAAGTATCAGCTATCTGTTCCATCTGTTGTGCGAGAACTTATCCGTGACTGATTGATCTGCCATTTTCCGTTGACAGCTTCCAAGTGATCCCCTGAGAAACTCGAAATCTTCATGTCGACTCATTGATTTGTTCCCATTCGAAATTTGCTTGCGAGCGCTGTCTAGCCCAGCACTGGCCGAATAATTAAGTCAGACAACGCCGCATCTCTCACTTTTCTCCCCCCACTACGCCCACATGGAGCCCGTCGCAAAACGCACCCGAGCATCCCTCGCTAATTCCCACACCAATTCGGACTCTGACACTGCCGCGCCCGTTCACCTTCCGTCAGATGAGAGCATCGTACAAACGATGATGAGAATTACGAACCGCTGAACGAAAGTAGAACACGGAGATCACGATCAACTGCGCGACGCAGGGCACTAGAAATGCCCCAACAAAGAGACATCCGACGAAGAACGGATGCGCAAGCTCACGCTACTCGGAGACTAACTCAACCTTCCGATTCCGACGAGCCAGGGTCTAGCATGGCATCGTTGCCTCTTGCTCTGCACTGCAGACAACCAGAATGCCACTACGCCGGTCCACTGTGTCTTGAGTGTGAGAACTGCGGCGCGAAACACTTCCGTGCAGAACAGAAGCGACTACATCCGACCGTGTTCGTCGATTGTGGCCGCTTCAACCTGGAAACTTTCGAAACTTTCCCCTCTTCTTGCAACAGTTGTACCTCAACAACGGAGATGGCATCCCCGATTTTCAACGTCTACAGAAGAACTTCCTCGAACATATACGGAACTATAATTCGGCCTTCGCCATGGCTTCTATGGGAGCCCAAATTGTGTTACCAGGAGGTCGGGGTCCTTACTGTTTCCGCATTCACGGTCAGATCTATCACAATATTGGGCCTCTCCCTCCGCAGAATGATGAACCGAGACAATACGGCCAATTACATATACATACTCGACACGGCTGAAGCCGCGGAACAACGGCGTCAGCCTCCGCAGAACGACAAGTGTGATCCGGTACTCATCGAGCGTCTTGGTCAACTAATTTCGGACCTCAATCCATATGCACAATCGTTTAAGATGATGTTCGAGCTAGAGGAGGCGGAGAGACGAGCCGCACTGCAGCAAAACAGAACGAAATTAACTCTCACTATGATATTCAGCGACAGCCGGCCGTCAGGCTTACCTGGCCGAGTTTACGATTTGCCGACGACGAACGAAGTCGCTGTTGTCTTTGTCGGAAATGACGGAGACGTACCGGCCTCGCGGGCCATCGCCGTCCACGAAAGGTCTACATCAGGGAGAGGACTCATTAACATCACGTACTTAATATAATAATAAACGTTGTTGTTTGGCCTCCGGGTCGTCGCGTTGTGTTGCCCTTCACATTCATTGGTTCACCGCGAAGCATGCAACAAAACTATCAGGACTCCATGGCCATCGTTGCTCGGTTTGGAAAACCAGATATCTTCATGACCATAACTTGCAACCCACAGTGGAGAGAGATTCAAGAGAATCTTTTCTCAGGTCAAGTTCCTGCGGATCGTCCAGATTTGGTTGTCAGGGTCTTCAAATTGAAATTGGATGAAATATTCAACGACTTATTGAAAAACAACGTCCTCGGCAGAATTGTTGCCTACGTTAGGGTCATCGAATTCCAGAAACGTGGCTTGCCTCATTGCCATGCATTGCTGATCCTCTCACAACAAGATAAACCTCGAACTGCAATGGAAGTGGATCGAGTGTGCGCAGCTGAGATTCCAGATCCCGTGAACGAAACCCAGCTTCACGAAGCTGTGAAAAAGTTCATGATCCATAAGAATTGTGCCGCTTCCAATCCTCAGGCCCCGTGTTCCAAAGATGGAAAGTGCTCCAAGAAATTTCCCAAGCAATTCAGAAGCGAAACGTCCGTCTCGAATGACGGTTATCCCCATCTCCGACGGCGAAACCTGTTCGTCGCCGACATAGGCTCTCTTCACTACAGGGACGAATATGTGGTGCCGTACAATCCGTACTTCCTCCTCAAGTATAATTGTCATATAAATGTCGAAATCTGCGGGATGATTTCTTCTGTGAGGTATCTCTATAAGTATGTGTACAAGGGGACAGATCGAGCCCTGCTTGATATAAATTCCGCCGACGCCGCCGATGAAATGTCACAACATGTCAAGGTTCGGTACGTCTGCGCGCCGGAAGCGATTCATATGGTTCGAGGTTATGAACTTCAGGCAAAGTCTCACTCGATCTACAGGCTAGCCGTGCACTTGCCTGATCAGCAGGTTGTCATGTTTGTCGATGGGGCGGAGCAACAGGCGGCTCAAGCAGCGGCTTCCAGAACAACTACGTTGTCAGCGTTCTTCCACCTAAACCACGAAGCGTCCATACTGTCCGAATCATTATTGACCGGCGCACAGTGGGCTAAAATCACTTTTTAGGTGGAAAAAATTATTTTGACGTGTTTTTCGACTCTTCTAGCTTCAAGAAGTGAGGAAAGACTGTTTCCGAGCATCAGAAAGCCAGCTCGCTCAAAAAAGCTTATATTGAATGAAAACAAGTGGTCGGACCTGAAGTCACAAGTGGTTTATGCGGAAGACTGCGGGTCTCATGGAGGGCGGACTGACNTCTCGAGCTGTTCCGAGCAGATCTTGCACATGAAAAGATCTGTCACCCTCTTGTTGATCAGATCAGTTGCGCTCAAGTCCGTGCATTTGCTTACATGCACCCAAAGTTCCCATTGCCTACACTTGATAGTGTTCTGTCTCACCTCCATCCTGGTGAGGCAGACGGGACAACTGACTTCCCCGCGCTGGAGCTTCTCTTTCCTCTGGAGATCGTCTCCATCCTGCTCACGATGCCGTTTGGCGGTCACTGACATCTTCTTTCACACAGCGAACCACGGGAAAACCAACGAAAATGCGAAAATTGTGAGGAGCGATCTCACGAGCTGCTTCTCAAGAGGACGTAGCAGACTCATGTTTTTTGTTGAATAAAATACTGTTTCAACGCTATACGTAGCAATCTTTGCCCATTTTCATTCCGCTTTCTGAAGCTTCCGCAGTTCTTTCACGGCAGCACACTCATTGGCCCCCTTTGAACACTTGGCTTCGAGTTGCATGTCTTCCATCGTCACGATGGACTCGCTGCTGTCAGCTTCTCTACCCTCATTCTCTAATTCGCGTTTCCCTCATTCTCTAATAGACGTTCTCTTCGAACGTGTTTCACTTCGATTCTCACATATGTTCAACTTCTCTCGCGGTCGGATCGGAAGATTCGAAGTGATTTCGAAGGAGTTCAGCCTTCTCGGCGTCGTCAGTGACAGACCTTCCATTCGTATCAGTGATAACTAAGAGGTGATCGGTCATGTTGAGGCGTCTGTTCACGTATATGTAGAAAGTCTTCGAGTTTTTCGCCTCAGCGATTCTATGTTCATCAATGACTCGAGCTCTGCGTACTCCTTTCTTGAGGACGATCTGGAGATTTTCGATTCTTATTTCATCCGTCTCGTTATCAATTGCCGTTATTAGTTTCTCGACGTGGGAATTAATTCTCTCTTTCCCTCTCTTGTTGGTTCTGACAGGAATGTACATGGATCGTCTAATCGCCCGTCTCATCGGGGTGATGTGCAAAGGTCATTTGGTGAGTCAGGCTCTCGTTTTCATCCCTTTTATTATCGAGAAAATTGACAGAAAAGCGAATATGAACTTGAATCAGACGATGTTGTCGGAATTATGTCTGTGGATAATGTTCACGTTTATTTCCTCTTTACAGCCGTTGCTGACGGTGCTTTTCACTTCGGCTTACCTTCCAATCTCCAGCGCCGACGGAGCGGCGGAAGAAACGTCCATTTCAGCGGAGACGTTCCTATTAATTGATCTCCAAAAACTCTCAAATCCCACAGAACTGGCCGGGGACGGGCTCCTTCCCAAAGTCGATTATTCGCAATCGGGATGCGAAAATGCCGTTGCTTATACATATATTCTACCACGAGAAAAAACAGAAAGCTTTTTTCGCAACGTGCGAAGAAGTGAGAAAAGAGACCCGACCCCACATGGTTGCGATAAAAAGGATTGTGATAGGCGAGCAATTAGAGGAAAAATCCTTGTACCCCGCCATATTATTTGTAGCAGTCAGCTAGCTACAGTAGAACCTCGATTATATCACCTAATTAATGTCAAAATTTGGTGAAATAACCGAGGGTGATATAATCGAGAGGGCTCTATGGGGCATCCCAGCCAAGGTGCAAATCCTTCCAGAGGCCATAACTCCCCCGTATCGCTCGATTTTGAGAAACTTGGTNCATGGCTCAGACACGCAATTCCGCGAGTCAGAAGAAAGGACAACTGAAGGTTCTCTCAAGACTCTGTTCGAGTCTGATTGAAGAGACTGCAGTGGACGGATTTTTCCAGAACTCGGCCACAGTTACAGCGTTGTTCGTAAAATTGGAACAAACGCGCAAGAGACTCATACTCCTCCGAGGAGAGGAACTGCCAACATCTGAAGAAGGTGCAGAACATTTTCTCCAACTAGAAGACTTGGACAAACAATGTCTAGTCGTCCTCGAAAAACTTCTGCAAAATCTCCCATCCGATCACGCTCTCAGGAAGACAACGAGTTACCTGTATGATGGCGGAGCGGGAGATAGCTCTCAGACGTTGCAAGCTAATCGTTCTAAAAAACCGCTCTTACCGGATTTCGATGGAAAGAATTCGTCCTGGATCTGGTGGAAACTCATATTTGAGAGGGAGGTTATATCTAACGCAGAGTTGAGCGTAGAGCATAAGTTTTCATACCTCATCTCCTCTATCAAAAAGAATTCAGTGGCGTCCAGGATCGTCCTGAATTACGCTGGTGTACAAGATGCATTCAAGTTAGCATGGACAGATCTGGCCAAACACTTCCATTCCGTTTCGGATCTCAAATGTTCACACCTCCAAACTCTCCGTGATTTGAGCAGGAAACACAGTGTGACACGGGCCGACGACGTTCGTCGGTTGGAAGACCTGTTTCATGCAGCATGGGGCTCTGTGAATGCTCTAAAGGCACTCGGGGCGGACGCGGCAATCTACCAACCGCTGACCATCATCAGTCTCAGGGAATCACTCCCTTCCATACTGCGAGAAGATTTCCTACGAGACCACGACGCCGATGATCTCACTGAAACAGCATTCGTCGACCTTTTCAAGTTTCTTGAAGAAGAAATACGCGTCCGACGTCGTTCTTGGCAGATGACAAAACAAAAAAACGTTGAGCCTCAAAGAGCGAAGGATCTTGTCAAAGAGCGACGCAAGGAAAAAAAGAAATTCCGCCCAGGTAAAAAAGAGGCTGGGCATCAATCTGTGAAGCAGTCATCGATGCTGCAAAATGAAGCACTCGATAGCCGCGACGAAGATTTAAACTAATAAAAGGGGGTTCTACTGTTCTAACCCCGGAGTCATTCAAAAGAACTGTTCTATTTTGCTCCGACAAGATTGCGAAAACCGACGCGTTGATCGACGGAACTCCCGCTACTGTTGTTCTCGACAGCGGAGCCTCAATTTCCATCGTGAACAAGAAATTCACGGGCGCAAACGATGTGTTCAGGGGAAGAAAAGTGAGCGTTTTCGACTGGAGGAACAAATCATACTCCGTTGACCATTGGGCAAAAGTTCATCTCGAGGTGGGTCCGTTCAAGAGAGAAATTGCCTGCATTGCCCTTGAGGACATATCCTACGATCTTCTTATTTCACGGCCTCTGATGAGAGAGATGAAGCTCAATCTTCATTATGACGACAAGATAAGTTTCGACATTGCTGGCGCAATCACGGAGGAAACGGTCAAGTATATAGGAAAAATCGAGGATCTCGAAAAAGCTTACCCCAAGGTTGTGTGTGATTCAGAGTATCCCCCAACGGTAAAATTTTTTGAGGTGCCTTTCCGTCTTACCACCGATACCCCCATCTGTCGGAAACCGTACAAATTATCCCGGGCAAAGCAAGATTTCGTCGAACAAGAGTTAAAAAGCATGAAGGAAAATGGCATAATTCGTGAGTCCTCATCCCCTTTTGCAAGCTCGATCCTCCTTGTGGCCAAACCCAATGGCACCTGGAGGCTTTGCACGGATTACCGGTTCGTAAACGAGAAAACTGAGCTGATCAGTTGGCCGCTGCCCAACATTGATGACATCATCGCCGAGACGGGCGGATGCGAAATCTTTTCGACGATAGATTTGCTAAAGGGTTTCTGGCAGCAGCCATTAACAGAGGATACGAAGAAATTTTCCGCTTTCGTCACGCCGTTTGGGACTTATGAATACAACGTGAACCCATTCGGTTGGAAAAATTCTCTCAAGTACTTCCAGAAGATGATGGATTAGGTGCTTCATTCTCACCGAGCTTACTGTCGATGGTATATTGACGACATTATCATCTTCTCGAAGACTCGACAGGAACACGAGGAGCACCTAAAGGAGGTATTTCAGAGCCTCAACGAAGCAGAGTTGAAAGTCAATCTGAAAAAGTCCTCACTCTTCAAGTCCCAGGTCGTGTTTTATTTACTTTATTAGAATATCTCGAGAACGCGGAGGCGTGCGGAATACGGAGAGAGACTTTCCCCGTGAATATGAAAAATACCATGGAATCACTTATTACGTGACGGGCTACGTAAACTTCATACACCATTGCGAAGATGAAACTGAGTAGGGAGAAAACTATCACAGAATTGATGTGATAGAAATCCCCAAAACCGGAGCCGAAATAGAAAATGAACGTACCTGGCAAAGCTAACATAGAGAGGGCGAAGAAGCTCGCTTATACAATCTTAGCCACCCTTTTTTTTCATATTAGGAATTGAAGGAATTTCTGGATGGTCTTCATGTCTCTGGCTCATCTTTCACTGTGTTCACTGACTGCGACGAAACTCAGTCTGCGACCCTGAATATTTTCTGTGACTATTTAATGGAAATCGAGTATTTTCTGTAAGTGGCTGAAATATGTCTAAGGTATCAAGCTGATGAGCTAGGTCTCACGAACACATCAGTGACCATTGTGTTCTGTGGATGCGGACAAACATCATTAATCTGGTTCGAAGGCTGCTCGCTTCGGATCAGACCACTAAGTGGTTTAACTCCCCCTTCTTGCAGGGTAAAAATACTCAATAAAGTGATAAGCCCTGCGAGTAGCTGTATGATGCCTAACCGAATCTCTGTCTCTATATTCAGCCGTGATCTTCTATCCACGGTGTGTGTTTTTGGCTTGTGTTCCATCGCTTTGCTAGTGAACTTTTCCATCAATCGTTATCAGGCACGAATCACTCAAAGGACACACGAGTTTGAAACAGTGCGCCGTGTGTGTGTGACTCTCTAGTGACTTGACAGTGACATTTTACCGCGTGTTACGTGACTCCCCAGTGCAACAAGGTGTGTGCAGATGGAGAAGGACGGTGCAGCAGAGAGTCAATCAGCACAAGAAGATTCCAGCAGCTCCCATGGCTTCAGTGACATAGGCGACGAAACACCTGGTGCATCAACGGAGAAATCCAACCGGATCCCACATACATCGGTAGCAGGCACGGGTGACATGGCAGAACCGGGAAGACTGGGTGCAGATACCGACACAGGATCAGGTCTGGAAGTATACAACATGGGATCGGCCATACAAGCCGGTATGGCCAAGAGCGCCGCCGATCCGTGCGTGTTTCGTCGTGAACAAGGGGGGAAGTTGCTGTACGTCGCGATATACGTCGACGACGAACTTATCGCTGGCAGAGATCGAAGGGTTCCTTGCCCAGCTGAAAGAGGTCTTCAAGATTACGATAGGTAGTCTGGAAAACTATTTCGGCATGAAGATCACCTGCGGGACTGAAGGCATAGGCATCAGTCAGGAGTCGTACGTGAAGCGGATGCTTGAGCAGTTCGGAATGGCGGACGCCAACCCGGTGGCTACGCCAGCGGTCAAAGAGGAGAGTGAAGAGAGTGCTCCTCTCCCTGCTCGTGTGCCCTATCGTGCCGCGGTGGGGTGTCTGATGCACCTTTCGAACGCAACGCGTCCGGATGTCTCCTTCGCTGTTAGTAGGGCGGCGCGATCCCTGGAAAACCCGACTGAAGCTGACTGGCTCGCGGTGAAGCGCATTTTCCGGTATCTCCGAAGTTCCATGAACAGCAGCATCGAATACAGACGAGAACAAAAGGCGCCGAAAGACGGACCGTTGTCCGCGTTGGTGACGGTTTATAGCGACGCAGATTACGCAGGATGCAGGCGAACCAGACGATCAACATCAGGAGTGGTGGCACTCGTGGCAGGCGCAGCTGTCTCTTGGGCGAGCCAGCTCCAAAGGACCACGGCGTTGTCTACCACTGAGACCGAGCTGATAGCTGCCAGTGAGGGAGCCAAGGTGCTCATTTGGCTGAAGTCTTTGCTTTCAGATCTTTCAGGTTCCCGCGAAATATCGGCAAAGCTGTACGTGGACAACGCGAAAGCGGTGAAGCTTGCGAAGAATCCCGAGTTCCATAAGAGGTCGAAGCATATCGAAGTCCGCCATTCCTTCATAAGAGAAAAATGGCTGGCTAGCGAGTTCAGTCTGGAGCACGTCGCTGGAACGCACCAGCTGGCTGACGTCTCAACGAAGCCGCTGGAGCGAGACCGGTTCAACGAGCTACGTGACGGAATCGGGTTAGAAGCGCAGGTCTGTCTCTCCGGGGGAAGTGTTGAAGTCAAGGATGGACAGCCGTGATGTGTGGTCTATATAAAGGTCACTGCCCAATAAAAACAACGAGTCTTCTACGAGACTTTTCGACTGCACTTTGTCGATTGCTTCTTTTCGAGTCTTTCCAACAACATCGAGGACGAAATCAGGTGATGCTGAAGATGGACGGCTCAAACTATACCGAGTGGCGAGTCTTGATCAGTGCAGCGTTTGATGCTGACCCATATGCTCTCGATGTGACTCTTGGAAGACTGATTCCTCCCAAGCCCAGTGACAAGAGTAAAGAAGGAGTGTCTCAACAGAGGAAGTACGAGGCAGGAAACAGAGCGGCTAGGTGCGTTCTCTTCTCATCACTCCAGCCAGCTCTGGCGGTTTCTCTTTTCTTCGACAATGCGGAGACGGAAGGAGCCCCTGAAATGTGACGGGAGATAACTGGAAAATTCACCAACACTAACGGCAGATTAAAACAGTTGGCTCTATCTAAGCTCATGCGTTTCAAATATCAGCAGAACAAGACGGCTGTTGAAAATCTGTTTCGTTTCAATCACATCACCAGTCGCATTGATTCGCTTGGGGTAACCGTCCCCGTTGACCTGAAGATCACCCTCCTTCTAGAGTCCCTTCCCTCGAACTGGAAGGCGTTCAAGCGGGGATTTTCTGCAAGGGACGAATAAGCCAAGTTTCTGTCCCGCCTCATAATTGCTACATATCGAAAGTGAGGAGTTGAGTCGTGGAAGATTTGATACAAACGAGGTTACCGCGTTGTTCTCACGCCTCTTCAAGGGAAATTCTAGACAACGCAGAGGAAGGATGTTCAATCGAAGGGTGCCAGTGTAAACAGAACCGTGACCAGCACTCAAGAGATATCCGGTTATAATTGTGGCAGACAAGGCCATATGCAAGCCCAGTGCCGTGCTCCCAGACGTAATCGGAACTCCAATCAACGATCATTCGGACAGCAGCAACGGCCCCGACAGAATCAGCCTAGACCAGTGTTTCTCAAACTTTTTTGACCCGGGCCCCACTTGGAATTAATAAAAACACTCGGGCCCCATCAGGCGTCGATTGAGAATGACGCTCAGAAGGCTTGAGTGCAAGTTCTCTGAGTTCTGTCTGGTCTTGGGATCTCCATCTGGATGGTGTTTGGTGACCCGATTCGTACAACGACGAAACTTCTGGGAACGGTATGTCGGATGAACGTGAGCGCCAACTGATTTACAAAGTTGGAATAACATGCGAACGAGAGAAAATAGGAGTCAGCCTTATCAGCTGATTGATCACTCAGCATGAGCTCACCCGGAGGAGAAAACCCAGAGTTTTCGCCAGAAAGTTTGCAGGAATCGGGTCGCAAACTGCTTCCAAGATGGAAGTCCTACAGGTCCTCCTAGAAGAATCAGAGCACTCATAGAATATTTCACGAATCACACTGTGCTTGACCGATATTCGGGAACGGCTCATTGAATGGTATGGAACTTACGATTCAAGAGCTTGGGATTGTGAGATTTGATCTTTGCGGGACTAGGAACTGCGTAGACGAGCGGAAGACCTCTATCTATCAAATCAGGGAAGTTTCCGCGGAGATATTCTACACAATCAGTCCCAGGCCCCACCAAAGAAGTCTCTAGGCCCCACTGGTGGGGCCTGGCCCTATAGTTTGAGAACCACTGGCCTAGACGATCCGGACGAAGAACTACCAACCGTCGTCAAAACACTCGAGCAAAAGCCAACATCATGGAGACTCTCATGACAGAAGACTCTCATGACCCAGGTTTCATCTGTGAAGCTAGCCCAGCTGAGACCCATATAGTGACATCTGATAATGAGTTCATCGTAGATTCCAGATCCAACTTCCATATGGTAAATTCCAAAAACCATAAGATAAATTACGTCCCGTATCCTCAAGCACGGGAAGTCAGATTGGGTGGTGCCAAAACCCTGAGCGTTCCTGGGTACAGCACTGCAGGGATCTCTTTCCGGCAAAACAGACGGATTCAAACGATCCAGCTTAGCGAGGTACTCTTCGTACCGAAGCTGAGAAGGAACCTGATTTCTGTCTTGAAACTCACTGATGAGGATTTCAAGGCAGAAGTGGACAAGGGAGGGATGGTCCTGACTCAAGAAGGATCAACACTGCGGCCTGGTAGGAAGTATGGCCTATAAATGCTTAATTCTGTCATCATAGCTGGAGGATGCGAAGCTGATGGAGAAAAGGAGAAGAAGAAAGTCAGCCTCATTCACATGCACCGAAATTTCGCTCACGTCAACGTCGGACGGCTCAAGTCAATGCTCGAGAGACAAGGGTATGAGGTGATCAACGATTTCACAAGCTGTGATAGTTGCATTAAAGGAAAAAAGCACAGAGCCAGCTACAAGGTCAAGCCAAGCACTTCAATAGCCCCTCGCACTGGATGGATCGGGAGTGACGTATGCTTTGTCAGCACTCCATCCTATGGTCGTCATACCGCCTTTCTCACATTGACAGATGATCACAGCCGTTTCCGGAAAGTGTACTTCCTCAGGGATAAGACGGAGGTGGTATCACGCATCATGGAGTTTCTCAAATGGTTCAAACTCAGAACGGGACAGCAAGTGTGTCATCTTCACTCGGACGGTGAATCCGAATTCCAAAATAGGAGGTTGCAATCAGCTTTACTCTCGACTGGCTGTGACTTCTTCTATTCGGCACCATACAATCCGATGCATAATGCAGTAAGCGAAAGATTGAACAGAACATTGTTGGACCTTGCAAGGACCATGATCAACGATAGCGGTCTTGGAAAGCGAGCTTGGGCAGTGAACTTCGCAGCCTTCTGCCCCAATGCTACGGAGTACATCGAGTCGATTGGGAGATCACCATTCGAAATCATCACCGGTCACAGGCCTTACTTGGCACGTGTTCGCAGGTTTGGAACTCGCTGTTGGTTCTACAATCTGCAACCTGGAAAGAGCAAACTCGACAACCGAGCTATTGTTGGAGTAATAGTCGGAATTGATGAGGATGGTCTAGAATACCGGGTGCTCGAGATTGGAACCATGAAAATCCATCGAATTCGTGATGTACGAACCAACAAGCCAGCACCACTCCATGAGGATGAAAATCAACTCCCTTCTCCCCCAGGAGACGGATCTGTCTCAGCAGACATCAACGAGCCTCCCATCAGTAGCGTGTCCAAGAGCGGCCCCCCTCTGGTCGCGAAAAATGCAAAAAAAAGATTGTGTATGCTGTTCTTTTATTTGATCGGCATCATATCTTACATCTCTTTGTTTCGCAGTGGTGGATAATTCTTAAAATATCGACTCAGAGTACAGCGAAAAGTCTAGCACACAAAGGCGCTCGCCGGACTTTTTGGTCAGCAAACTCGTCGATCAACTCTTCGTACTCGATTTCCTGCGCCAAAACATTCTCAATCGACAGAATTGCTAAATTGCTCAAACGCAAAGTTGTCATCGTTGCTCTCAGATAGGTTTTGATAAGTTTAAAATTAGAAAAGCTTCGCTCACATCTTGCTACGCTCACAGCGATCGTTGGGTATATCTTCAACATAACGACAATATTCGGCACAGATTGTGTCAATCTGAATTCCACAACGAACTTCAGCAACTCCAAACAGCCACTGATAGAAGTTCGGGCGGTACCTTCGTCCGAAGCAACTTTTATGAAATGAAGCAACCTATTTCGTTCCAACATGAACTCATCGGTGTCTATGTCATCGTGATCAATCTCCCAATGGAATTCCTCATTCAGCAGATTACACGGCTCTAAAAACCCGAATTTCGATACAAACTGATGAAGCGACTCAAAACGTTTGCTGACTTCAGTTATCACTGTCTAGAGATTCGGACATTTCTTTCCGCGATTGCTCTTTCAACGGAACTCCTGTTGCCTGTTGCATCTCACCGGAAATTGGAGATCTTACCCGTCTACAACTTTTGGGACGCTTGAATCCAGTCTCTATCCCTAGCTCCTCACATCTGTCATTCGCATACTTAACTGCGTCTTCAATCATATCCAATCTACTCGCAACCAATAGTGTTTGAAGAGCTTTTAGTTTGGAATCGCACTTCTCGAGATCTAACCCTTGTTGGCGCATGCGTCAGCAAAGTCTGTATAAGTCTTCATTCAGTCATCAATGAACAACCTTCAATCCCAAAGAGACACCGAGTCTTCCTTGCACAATATCCACAACCCTTTCGTTTGAAGGTAGAGTTGTGTATCATTAATCTCTTGCAACACTAACTTCCAGAAACCAATAAAACAAACGAAAGAGAAAGCTTGCAAGGCATTGAGAAGGACCGCGGCATCGGTTTTCGTGCTCGCATTCTCTCCTTCACACGTCAAGTCTTCGAGAACATCCAAAATATCTGCAAAATTCTGGTGCATCGCGTTGACGGCGTCAGCTCTCGCGCTCCAGCGGGTGTCGATTACTCGTTTGACCGATCCAGTGGTCGCCGTCAGTTGAACAAACAACGAAAGCCGCCTGGTGACTTATTTCCTTGATGCGAGCTTGAACCCCTGTATGGAATTGCAATCAACGACGCGTGCGATAGTCCTCTGTCATGTGAAGCAACTGCTTTGTTTATTTTGGTAGAGCGGCCGATACCCTCGTCCGGAGAGGGAGCGCAGTCGGAAGGCGCGAAGTTCAATAGATCTAAACACTATACCAGTACTACCATGTTTGTGTCTTGACCTACCAACGTCCTCCCTCTCAACGACGCTTTCAAATGCTATTATCGCTTAAAGTTCTTTCCCATTAGTTCCTCTCCAAACGATGGGTTTGTTTGATCGACTACTGCTTTGACAATTATTCTCACTACTGCCATTTCCAAATTCCAATATTTCACAATTAGTTCTTCTGTCGATTATCGATTCTCTTCTTCCTTTTACGTACTATTGTCTGAATATAAAAGTATCACAATGAAATACAATGTCAATCGTATGATAGTCGGTCAGGCGCCCTAACAGATCTCCCGCTACTGGTGACTGTTTGCCGCGATTCTTGTGTACCATCTTTTGGTTTCTTCACTGTTTGGAGAGTTGTCGGCGTCTGTAAAATTATTTTCCTTGAAGTTTTTGTACTAAATGTTGCTGGTGCTGAAAGATCCGCGATCGTGTGTGGCGTTTCGTTGGTTTCGAGTGTTCTTGTTGCCACGAGATCAATACTCATGTGCTGCGTGTTGTCAACCATGGTGTTCTCTTGCTGGTCTTCAGTGCCCGATTCGATTTCCTCGTTGGCCCGTTGCTCCTTGCTCCGCCTGAGCCGGGGGAATGGCACGCAGAATCTGAGCGGTTTGACCTTAGGGCTCACTGCTGCGTTTCCGGGCTTCTCCTCGTTGTAAGGTACTCCCTCCGTTCCGAAATAGTGGTCACATTTGACTTCCAGGGCCTGGATTAAGGAATATACGCGGAATCCCATCATGAACGATGCATATTCTTATGGGCCACTGTGCTGGGCGTCTAGGTTTCGAATTTGAAGTCGATCGGATCCCTGCATCATGTCAAAAGACTGCAAATATCATCGCCCGTTCGCGCGAGTCGAAAAATGTTCTCGAATCTTGTTCTGAATTAGTTGTCCCATTTGAAATTATGTGTCATTATCCACGGTTCTGTGATGCTGGGTGATAGTTTCAGCAATGTTCGAACCGTGCTCGTGTAAGTGACGCTCAGGGACACCCTTGATTCGATGTCGAAGATGATCGGACAGTTTGAAAGCATACGAATGTTGCAATGTGCATGTTGGACATTGCTTCTTCTTTCGCTGCGGATCATTATTGAGTGTGATCTCGACGAGAACAGAGACTCCCACAAATCGTGTGAAGATTACCGGCGTCACTCCAGTCCGCGTGCTTCGCAGTGTTCAAGTCGAAATGTCATAATGATCTTCTTCCATTCCATGCGGGAGCGTCTAGCGAGCCGCAATGGCGCCATTAGCAAATGTGACAACTAATTCGGAACAAGATCACGCGGTCAAATGTGACCACTATTTCGGAACGGAGGGAGTATTTGGTTTGGGGACTTGCGAAGTAATCGTCGGTTGCGGATCACAACGTTTCCGTTTTCTTGTCGCACCTTGTACGTTCTGCTGTCCAGCACTTTCGTCACAGTTCCCTGAGTCCATCTCTTTTCGAAGCTCAGAGGCTGAATTCGCACTCTTTCTCCGACTTGGAGTGGTGCTAAGTTCATTGCTCCTCTGTCATGCAGTGGCGTACCGTTGGGGGGGCGGTCCGCCCCGGGCGGCACTTTTTCGAGGGCGGCATTTGGGTTGACTCCAAGTATCGAATGCCGTTCTATCTGTTCACCAGTGCCGGGTAGCGCACGGAGAACGGAGGTATGCTGAGGGACACATCGATCATGCAGAGTTCGTGCAAGAACGCAGGCGATTGTTAACATTCGTGACAGCTTCAAATATGAAGCTTCAACTAGAGAAAGGCACTCCTTTCGACATCCTGGTATTCATTCAAAAGTTCAGTCTTGGCCCCTCAATGCCGAATATCGTCATAGCGTTGCGAGTATTTCTCACAATTGGAATCAGTGAACCACAATTGGAATCAGTGGGATCATGTGAACGAAGTTTTCCAAAGTTGGAATTGATGAAAAATTACTTGCGGTCCACTATGAGCGCCACAAGATTGAACGCTCTCGCCCCACTATCGATTTAACATCAAGTTCTGGGAGATCTGGACTCCGAGCAGATTATATCCGAATTCGTTAACAAGAAAGTTAGGAAGCTTTCTCGAATCTGATAGGTCTTTCCCATCAGAGTTTTCAACTCGTCGAACATACCGTATTTCTTGAAATAGAAGCCCGGGCTTCTATTTTTTTCGAGAGCCTCTCGCGAGGGGATTATATTTCAGAGGGGCTTATAATTCAGTGGGGCTTCTATTGGATTGGACCAGCTGTCTCTGTAGAAGGATTAAATAGAAGCCCGGGCTTTTATTTCGAGAAATACGGTAAATGCTGAAGGCGGAGTGATTTAGGTAGGTAGGTAACTTTGACATGGTAGGGACATGACTCTATGGTTGCAACGCTCAATAAGAACATCATATTAGTTCAGGTGATTAGTAATCACAAATCTAATTTATTTAGTGCACTGATGGAGTATCATCGCTTTTCGTAGGTGTTCATTTAGATTCAGAACTGCGCGGCGTGTAAACGATCATGAAAGATTCCATAGTTGAAGATGTTTAGGTACGCTTCCGGCTACCTATGCTTGGAGGAGACTGGAAATTCATCATTTTCACCTTTCTTACAACTACAGAACAAATAGGGTGAATCTAGGCTCGCGATTGCCCCCAACGAAGTCGGACCGGGACATTCGAGCCCTGAATGAGCTCGTCCTGCCAGAAAGCGTCACAGGCTGCGTGCGTAACCGCATTTTTGTTGCATTTGTAATCGCCATGCTCATCAGAACCATGAACCATGTATGTATGTACATCAATTCTCCGCCATCACAGCGATCACAGCGTTCGACCTTCACATTCATTCTCAGGGGGTTCCATCTCCCCTCCTTTTGTTGCGGAAAAAGAGAAGGTTTTTTTATCCTGTCTCTGGATAATCGCGCAGAAGTTGGTATTTTTCACTCGTTGCGTAGTGTCTTTGTGTTATCGTATATTGCACGACGTATTACCGGGATTCAAGTGTCAACAATGAATAATGTATGGGCATCTCGGGACTAGCGAATTTAGGAGAACGACCAGAGAAATCATAAGTTCTCTCCTGTTTTGGAGGGTATTGATTAGACTTTGCAATTAACCGCAATTTGAGAAAACCGCGGTTAAAAACCGACAATAACCGCAATTTCTCGGATCGCATCATGGCTCTTGGGAACCTCGATTTTGCCGTAGTTTCCTCGTAGGAGTACCCTTGATGAACGGACCCGGATCTCAAAGTGCATTTGAGCGAGATCTGAGTGCATCTATGGTTCAATGATATATCATTTGATACTCCATATCTGATGCTTCAAGTTCCTTTATGAAATACCATCTGTGTTCTTAGGAAGGAGTTGTCGATGCATNGTAGGAGGAAGATATCGTCGAGCGTGTTGGGTCGGAATTTGGCTCTTCTTTCACCGAGCAAACGGCGAACGACACTGAAATCTCGTTCCGCCTGAACTGATGTAGGCGGGATGGACAACAAAACTCTCCGAGCACGCTCAAGAAGTTTTCTGCGGCTTCCTCCACTTTGAAAGAGCGCCAATTCTTGTCGCAAGAGTTTTTTTGAGTTCTGCTCAACTACGTCAAATTCAGACGGCTCTGCGGGAGTCTCGAAAACCGACTCCCAAGTAAGGTCGGCCTGCAAACGAGAGAATTGACGTGGGTACTGCCGAGCGTTCGAAGGACAAGAGAACATGAAAGAACAAACATATTTTCCCCAGAACATACCATAGATTGCGTATGGTTTTCTTTATCGGCGTCACGCATATCATCATGGTATTGGTTCAGTTCGATCGTCTCAACCAAGACCTCAATGATCTGGGCCTGAGTGGGTTTGAGATTCTTCTGAATTGTTCCATTGCGGAACAATCTCGACGGCGAGGTTTCCGTCACCAAAGTCATTGAATTCGCGCTGTCATATGGCCAAAACGAGTCTGCCCCCAGAGGGCGCATTCTTGATTTTGAATCAACTGGCGCTCTGCTGCATTCAACTCAACTTAATAATTAACCGCGGTTAATTAACCGCGCAAAGTCTAGTATTGATGTGGTGAGGTGGGGGCTAGCACGAAACTTCTGGACTCACGGCAGCCTCATGCCAACTCTGAGCGTCTGGAATGCGCCTGTTCTACCGAATAGCAAGGCTGTATGCGCGATTCGATATCCATTGTCACGACTCTTCGAAAATCAAAGAAACATCACTCTCGTTGTCAGTCTCGTAGGTGAGTTCCCCTTCTGGCTCACCAAGAATGATGTGACTGTTCGGTTCTTCTCCTTCCTCCGGGAAAAAAACTTGAGCGGCACCACGATTCATTTGTTGAGTGTTCCGCAGGAGTTCTTCTAGGCCCTCGGGACAAGATGCGTGAGGTTTGGAAACGTGGATCATATGGTCCTCACTGCCGTCTAACTCATTCGAAATTCCACATGCCTTGAAGGATCTCTCTATGAGATCCGAATCCAACGATGCCCAGGAATCTGAGACCCATTGCAGATAGGTTCCTATATCTGGCGCCCGCATGTTGCCTCCGGCTGTGTATCTCTTTTCACCATGAAGCATCCAGTCCTCGTAGTATTCGTCCATCTTCTGTTTGAAAGGTTTGTTCCAGGAGACGTCGGCGGCACTTCTCGTGGACGATTAACAGCACCGCCTCAGTTTTCTCTGGCGCCAACGCAAGCTTCCGAGTTTCCATCCACCGCGCGACAGTCTCCATCGCCTTGTTCGCTTTCCACTCGAGACACTCTTCTTCATAATCGCGAGATCATCTGCGGAGGCGCCCGTTTTCACACCCTTCGGCAGGTCGAGTCCCAGCACTCGGTTGTAAGCCACATTCCACAGTGTCGGCCCTAAAATTGAATGTTGCGGAACCCATCTGAAACGTTTCGCCTCCCTCTGTGGCTGTCCACCTGTCTCCGAGGTAGCTCCCTAGCATCCTCCTGAGGTAAGGGGAGATACCCTCTTTCTTCACGGCGTCCATCACAACTTCCCAAGGCATCGAGTTGAATGCGTTCCTAACGTCGAGGAAGATTACTATGCAGAGTCGTCTTGTGCCTCTGCTCCTCATTGGTTCTGCCTGCGTTGCCTGAACCACTTCGCGGATGGCGTCGATGATTGATCGGCCCGCTCGGAATCCGTATTGGTTTTTATCTTGAACTTTCTTGTCTTCGAGCTCGTAGAAAACTGCCACCCCATTGTCCACCCACACGAATCCCGTATCTCTTCCTTGCCCAACTCTTTCTCCCTGAACTATATACAGTCCGTTGCACGAACTTACAGACACCCACTTTTTTCGAGTAAAATCTTGGATTCTTCCAGTAATCATCAAAATCATGCCCTAGTGTGAAGCAGATGTGAGGACGAGATCGGGGAAGCCAAACCCATGCAAAATTTTCAACGACGAAGTTGGCGAATGGGCTCTCTCGTCTCACAGCTGTCGCACTTTACAGACACTGCAGAAATCCTTTAAAACGAGGCTTTAATGATAGCATCTAATAATTGGTGTAACCTCCCCTATTCTCCACATCATCACAGAGTCGGTTGGAAAGCGAATCGAATAACGGTTTGATTTCCTTCTCCCAGACAGAGCTCCATGCCAGTATTATTGCGTTTTTCAATTGTTCTCGATTCTCAAACTGTCGCCCGTCTGCGCAAATTTTCCGAGTTAGAGTCCCCCACAGGTTTTCGATAATGTTCAAGCCGGGACTCTTCGATGGCCACTCCAAAACTTCAATTTTTTGGGCTTTGAACCACTCCGTAACAGGCCCGGCCGTATGTATTGACGCGCAATCTTGTTGGAAAATGAAAATACGACCGAATTCGGCGGTCGCCTGACGTTTGAGATTGTTTCGGAGTATCTCGATGTAGTCCCCAGCCTTCATTGTGTGATCAACAAACACCAGGGGCAGCGTACCTTTTCTTAGGACAGCGCCCCAGACCATCAAACTACCACCACCGCTTTGGCGCTTCGAGAAGAAACGAGAATCTTTGCGGAGGTCATGATAATAGCACCGGAAGCCGTCAGGACCATCCAAATTAAACTTTTTTTCTTCACTGAAGATCACCCTTGTCCAATCCAGCTTCGATTTGATCCATTCTCGAGCCTTGGCTAATCTCCTTGACTTGTGCGTCGTGGTCAGTGGCGGTTTACTCTTCATTTTGGCGAACTTGATATGACTAGAAGAATTAATAACCCTCCAAACAGTGCTCCGATGCACTCTCAAGCTATTTCTACTCCTTATCTGAGACGCGGAGAGATTCTCGTTTCTTGCATCCCTTAGAATTTTCCGAATGTCTTGAGAACTGAGTTTTGATTTCCGTTTCTTNTGCCTCCGGCTGTGTATCTCTTTTCACCATGAAGCATCCAGTCCTCGTAGTATTCGTCCATCTTCTGTTTGAAAGGTTTGTTCCAGGAGACGTCGGGAGCTTGCACATATTTCGTGCATCCACCCGGCACCACGGCTGTATCCACGCGAAGTTTCCTGAGTCCAGTCTTGGTTTCTCGCGAGATATGAGCTCGGAAAGAATCCCAGACCAACAATCGGTTCGAAAAGGAAAATTTGCCCAGAACTCTGTTGAGGAACTCAATAGTCAGCTCATCGTTCATCCATGTCGAGCCACACCAGCTCAGGATGAGTTTGTTTTTGAACCGCCGCTCGATTTCGGGGATCGAGCGTTTTCTCGGGAGCAAAACGAAAGGGAGGCACTTGGCTCCGTTTGCCCGAGCGCATAGCATCACGGTGATCCTGAGTTTTTCATGACCAGTTGAACGAACTGTCACCTCCTTGGCTCCTTTTAGCGTTACGCAGGTACGTTCGACAGGCTCGAACCACACTGCGGTCTCATCCGCCGCGTAGATTTCACTAAGGGCATATTTATTCTCCATCCGTAACTGCCGAATGTACGTAATGAAGCTCACCAGAGTTGACGTGAATTTCTCAGGTGGCTTTTGGCACTGAGTAGTGGTTCGTCGCAAGGATAGGCCGTTCTGATCAATCAGGTAGGAAACCCATCCCTGACTTCCCTTGAAATCATCCGGTTCCAGCTCGCCTTTAGCGACAAGCTCCGCGGCAAGTCTCAAGCCTTCGTGCCGGATCAATCGTCGCGTGACCCGCTCTCGATTTCGTCGGCAATCCAAGATCCATTTCAACAAGGTGGCATTTATCTGTCCGCTCGTTGGCTTGCGACCTCCACCCGGCAGGCGTTTCGAGTCGTTGGTAGCGAGCTTCAGGTCCTCTTCCTTCTGACGCCAGGCGCGAATCTGTTTCCGATCGACGCCGAACTTCACAGCAGCGGCGGAGTTGCTGTACTTCTTGGCAAACTCGACGGCTTCAATCTTGACGCTCATGCTGTAACTCTTCCTTTTCTGAACACCAGAGGGGACACCAAAACTTGAGGTTGCTTGTTCCTCCATTTCGGAGCACCAAGGAGCTGTGACAGACTGTGAGAGAACTATTGTTTACTCCCCGCGCAAAACCTTGAACGACGAAGTTGCTCAGAACCCGAGACCTGGTTCCCGAGTTTTTGCGAAATTCCGTCTGGGATTTCCCGTGAGTGGAATGCAGTTCATTTGTGGTGATCGTTTAAACATCTATACATTCGACTTCCCACAAACAATTTACTTCGGGCTTCCCTCTCGGCCGTCATCCAAGATATTGCCTCGAGAGGGTCCCCTCTTTCACCTTTCGCTTCGTCACCTCAACACCTGCCTGGTCCTCCTCTGCTTTTCCTCGTCCGTTCGGTTGCTTCTTTGGCTCCGATCACGTTGGCCACGAAGTCTTCTACCGCGTTCCATGCATCCTCGTTCCCAAGCATTAATTTTATAATCGTTTCCGGGCTGAGCTGGCTGCCTATGATGCCGTGCATCGTGTATTCTCCGCCGCTCGTAGTCGGAGAAATCGCATTCAAACAGCGTGAGTTCGGCGTCATCGGCTGCTCCAGTGAGGCACAGCGGGCATTCTGGGTTTTTCACCCTCTTTTTCTCAAACAGATACTTCTGGAAGCACCCATGTCCGGTGAGTGCCTGCGCCAGATGGTAGGTCATCCTGCTGAGCTTCCGGGCTTCCCACGTTCTCAGATCCGTGATCAAGAGCCTTGTCCATCGTCCCGATCCACCTGACGACCACTACGCCTGCCATGCCCTCAAGGTCTCTTCTCGTCTTTCTTTTTGTCGGGTCCGATTCTCGTCGATCATGGTATCTTCGGTTCCTCTCTTCCGCGAGTAGGTGCCATAGAATCTGACGGGCCAGCACGAGCGCTGCTCCCGTGCTGGTCTTTCGGTATGCTCTGCGCACTCTGATCGCCGTCATCCTTTGGACCATCCTCGCAACGTTCGTCGTCTTCTTCAGAGCATAAATAAATACTGGTGCCGCGTCGAGCACAACGGATGATGCTACGGTCGCCAACACTCGTTTCCATTTCTCGCTCGCTCCTTCTGTTCTGGGCATTATCCGGCAGAGTACCCAAACCGTTTTTCTCGCTTTTTCCAGCGCGTGCTCGAGATGGGGCTTCAAGGTCAGCCCTTGGTCCAGCAGTACCCCAACATATTTCACTCGTCTCTTCCGTTCGATGGTACACCCTCTAAGGCTGACAATGAGTCTTGTGAGCGGCCGGCATGGCACTTCTCGTGGACGATTAACAGCACCGCCTCAGTTTTCTCTGGCGCCAACGCAAGCTTCCGAGTTTCCATCCACCGCGCGACAGTCTCCATCNATGTCTTGAGAACTGAGTTTTGATTTCCGTTTCTTGTATCCCTTAGAATTTTCCGAATGTCTTGAGAACTGAGTTTTGATTTCCGTTTCTTGTATCCCTTAGAATTTTCCGAATGTCTTGAGAACTGAGTTTTGATTTCCGTTTCTTGTATCCCTTAGAATTTTCCGAATGTCTTGAGAACTGAGTTTTGATTTCCGTTTCTTGTATCCCTTAGAATTTTCCGAATGTCTTGAGAACTGAGTTTTGATTTCCGTTTCTTGTATCCCTTAGAATTTTCCGAATGTCTTGAGAACTGAGTTTTGATTTCCGTTTCTTGTATCCCTTAGAATTTTCCGAATGTCTTGAGAACTGAGTTTTGATTTCCGTTTCTTGTATCCCTTAGAATTTTCCGAATGTCTTGAGAACTGAGTTTTGATTTCCGTTTCTTGTATCCCTTAGAATTTTCCGAATGTCTTGAGAACTGAGTTTTGATTTCCGTTTCTTGCATCCCTTAGAATTTTCCGAATGTCTTGAGAACTGAGTTTTGATTTCCGTTTCTTGTATCTTTTCAAATCGTATTTCGGACCCTGTTGGATGAATTTGAGGACCACGTCTTTCGATCGCCCTAACTCCCTCGCTATGGACCGCGGACTTCGTTTTTCGCCGAGCAGCCGAGTGATTTGTTGCTGTTCGTTCATGCTTAGCTTCTTTGCTCGACCCAGCGGCGGCGCAAGCATTTTTCATCTGGGAAGCTGAAATTCGAAAACTTTCTCTCGCGACTTTAGGCCTGAGAATTCTTGCTTTCGAATATTTCGAGTCAATATGATGAATTAATGAGATCGTTGGGGTCCTGCTCACATTCGAAATTATCTGCATGAAGAGTATCGCGGGGAGTGCACGAATGAACAAGTGAAACTTCCATCGATTGTCACAGTTGAGGCGCCAATTTTCTAAGCGGATCTAGGAACAAATTAGTTTTCTCCCGCAATTCTGACACGCAGCGACTCCGTTCCGATTAATTCCGCGATGTGGAGCACATTCAGTCATTCAGCCAATCAGTGATCGCGACTTCAGTGAAAACTTTGATGAAGACTTCGAACCGCGCATACCTTGCTTCTTGGAGGCAAGGCTGATTTCCTCTCTATTTTGGATCGAACATCAATCATGAGAAACCTAAATAGTCACAATCTAAATCTCTCGCAAGGCGGAAGCGATCGTCTGCCCGTCGAATGGACTCACTGGGTTCGTCGTCCTCAACTTCCGGAGCTTCATTTTGACGTTTCGCCGAGAAAGACACCAACGATTTCTGTTTCGGCGTTCCTCCGTCATAACCGAGAATTTCGAAATGCAGGATGAGTCAGAGAACTCTGCGATTAACAGCATCCAGAGGATTCGAATCTATGTTGACCAGCGCCTTGGGGAAAAATCAGCGTATAGGTGTCCAACGGCAGCTATGCTGAACCTATTGCGAACTTCACTGCGAAACGGCGAACTCGTCCAGACTTGGACTTGAGAAGATCTGTCGCCACTGCGATTCCGAACGGCTTCCCATCATCACAGGGATGCAGATCAGAAATTTTCAATCGACAGCAGCCTGTCCTTGAAATTTTGGGAAGCTAAGCTTCCCAAGTTTCAAAATTAGGAAGCTGAAGCATGCTTAGCTTCCCGCTGGCGCCGCCACTGGCTCGACCTATCCTTCGAACAGAATCGGAGAACGAAATTAGTGTCATGGAGTTTAGAAAAAACGAAATAATTTTCATCGCTTCGATCATAGGACATCTAACCGTGTTTGAAAACTCTCGTAGAACTCAGGCAATCCGGAAAATCACGATTGAAACCAACTGTCTGTAATTTCGTGCGACAGCCCAAAATCATGTGAGAGCAGCGACCAACTTCGTCGTCGAAAACTCGTGGTGAAAATTATTCAGCCGAGTTGATCTTTGCTTCTGCTTTACAAATGCGAATAATTCAAAAGTCTCTTATGGATAATTTTGATTTTCGGCGGAAAATAAGGATGTCCGTAATTTCGTGCAACGGACTGTACGAACGGTCCGCTATATCCAAGGCTTGCAGAGCATCGCACGTAGAGATGAAGTCACGAATGTTAACGAGCTTCCGCAGTCGATGAAGATTCAAACGGGTATCCTCATATGATCCGCAGAAGAGCGTTGGTCGCGGCATTGCATGAGGCGCTCGACACCACCGCAGTGGGCTGCTCGATTGTCACCGAATCTTCTGGATGCATTGATGAATATTGTTTGATCCGACGATTTGCACTTGACTCATGAAGATCGATGGCCACAGCATTCCGTTGGCGACGCATGATAGCTTCGGAAGCACTTCGCGCACCGCTTTCTTTCGCGGATTATCTCTTGGCGTCGAGACAGTTTGATGCCTGCAGAGCACTTGGTGTCACCCGCGGCGGAACTGCGATTCCGGAAAACTTGTTGCCCACTCCTATCATAACCGATTGGAATTAACGTTGAAGAAAACGGACAGATCACAAAAAGCGCAAAAAGCCACCCCTGAAAAAAGTGCCGTGCGAAGCAGGCCATGTGCGGAGGATTTCATCGCCTCACTTTCAAGTGCGCTCCGATTTTCGTATTTGCAGTTTTGATGTGAACGCTCTGTTTTATTTGCACATTTTTTTATGTGACAGAGAGGGGGGGGGGATACAATAGGATCCAAGCACTGATTATCGATTTATGAGTTTTTCGATCCTCCACGGGAACATGTTGGCGACCCGATTCACTCTCGGCCTCTCCTTCGCACTTATTACGAAACCTCCTCGACTCGTAGTGGAGCGCAAATCGACCATACTGTCAAACATGTTTTCATCTTTCATAATTCTCGCCAGGAGACTCAAGTCAGCACAGAGTAGTCTATCACTGATTTTGGGGAGCACTAAAGACCCCTTTGTCATGTTGCATCGGATCTCAACTCTTTTGATGAATCTTCTCTGCTTTTTCTCAAGAATATCTAAGTCACTGACCCTTGTGGGATGCCACACTTGACTAGCATATAATATAATCGGGACCACATTGGATTCGTACACTTTCAGATATGCATTTGCATTTTTCAGACACAGAGCTCGCAGTATCCAGTTGCAAATCATCGAGCTTGATTTAGCTACGTGCATTGCCTGCTCTGCGAAGTTCATTCTTGCTGAGAAACGGACGCCGAGATCCTTGACAACGTCTAACTTTGTCATCGCCGCTCCATCTAGCAAGTAGTCATGTTTGGGGTTCGAAGATCCCAGGTGGAGAACACCGCATTTGTGAGGTGTGAGGCTCAAACCCATGTTTCTCGACCAGATTGAGAAGTCAGAGATGGTAGACTGTAGCCTCTCCGACTCTTCTCCGCTCAATAGCGGAACATAGAACTTGACGTCATCAGCAAAAATGACGTATTTGATGTCCTTTGGCACGATTTCCTTCACGCCATCAATGAAGAGCAGAAACAGTAAACTACCGAGTACGGTCACCGAGTCAGAACGTTTTCCTGTCTTGAGATTGATCTACCGACCTTCACACGAAAGGTTCTTTCACTCAGAAAGTCCGAGATCCAACGGATGATACATCCACCGACTCCCTTGGAGTGAAGGGTGGCAACAATGGTGTCATGTTGCATGGTTTCAATGGCACTTTTGAAGTCAAAGTATACGACATCAATCGGGGTTCGTTCATTCGTCCAGTGAGCAATGTCAGTGAAAAACTTCAGCAGACAGTCCACCGTGTTTCTTCCCCTCCGGTATGCGAATTGGTTGGGTGTTATCAGGCATTGAGCCTCTGCGTTGGCGAGGACAGCATCAGCTATCATTCGCTCAAGCACTTTGCACGAAACGGCAGTTAGTGAGACAGGTCTCTTATTCTTGGCATCCGTCTTTTTACCGGGCTTCGGAACTGGAGCGATCCATGCCTTCTTGTACATGGTCGGCATTTTTCCCTCATCAAGTGCTTTACGGAAGATGATGCTCAGGGGAAGAGCGTCTCCCGAAGCGGTCTTTTTGAGCAAGGTTGCGGGGAAGCCCTCTCGGGACATGCTGCGTTTCGCCTCCAATCTTCTTAGCTGAGTGTAGACTGAGAGTTCTGAAACATCAATGACTTCAATATATTGTATACTCGTTGGCTTGAGTATAGCGGACAGCGAGGGAGGATCTGGGTTTATGAAGTATGTACTCCGGAATTGTTCTCTGAGTATTTCACTCTTCTCGTAGTCATCTGTGATGCGAGAGCGGTCTTCCAGAACGAGTACGGCCATATTGTCTCTCGTATGCATCCGGCTTGATACATATCCGAAAAACCTCGACGAGTCACTAGAATCAACAATTTTTTCTTCCAATAGGCGGCGCTGTCGTGTAGTGGTTTTCCTCAACCTCTTTTCAATTTTAATTCTATCTCGTTCATTGCTAGCAGATTCTAGCATCCTCATCAGCCTTTCGGTACACTTTGAGATTCGTCCAGTCGGACCAGCTGCTCGACGTGGCACGTAAATCTCGATAAGGATGTCGATAGCCTCCTTCAATCTGAGGTACATTTGGTCAGCTGACAAGCAATCAGAAAGCTCTTTCTGCCAGTCGATTTTTAGCAGGTCATCAGTGATGCCCTCGTAGTCACCTCTGTCGAAGTCGAGTGGAGCACAGTCCGAATCTTCTTTTACATCAGACGTACATATGCAGAACAGGATCCCCTTATGATCAGAGTCAAGAGGTCCATTACGAAGAATGATGTCATCCCTGATCACTGCAGGTTCAGAGCACAATAACAAGTCAATTGTAGTCCCACTGGCCGGGCGAGTCACCTCCGTGACAAGCTGCTCTATGCTGTTCAACACGCAGGACTCAAGTAAGCGTCTTTCACGAGGGGAACACCCTCCATGGTTCACCACATTGCTCCAATCAATGCCAGGGCAATTTAGATCACCAATCACGATGACCGGAGCATCGCAGTCGCAAAGCCGGTCCAAGTTGTCGATGAGCGCTTCCATCGATCGCAGATCTCCCTCAGAACCCTCAGTACCAGGGCTGTAGGTCGTTATGATTCGCTTGTCGATCTTCTTGTCGACAATCACATCAACGCACACAATCTCACTTTCGTTTGATGGCAAGTCAACTTGAACACATCTGACATTGCCGTTGACCATAATGACAACTCCTCCCCCGCGCCGTTCTCTGTCCCTTCTGAAAACTGAAAACTTTCCTCCTTTTGAGAGTTCAGCGTCGGTTACATTTTCATTTAGCCAGGTCTCTACGACACAGAACACGTCGAGGTTTTGAGCCACCGCAAATGAGTGCAGGACATCAAACCCAGGTGTCATACTTCAAGCGGGATAGAACAGGTTATATACAGGCTATTTTAAAAATTCTCTCGAAACTTCGTGTGATGTCACAGGAAATTCAATAAGATACCGAACGTAGCCAGAAAAATAACCTTTGGAAGCGCACAATGATCAGCTCGCTAGCTCGTTCCTATCGTTATAGTAATTAGAGTGGAGCCCGTACGTTCATGCAAAATGCATATTGCATATAAATGCATATTTTGGTATTTTATCGACGAAAATACTTGAAGTGGAGATTGTCGCATATATTTGCGAAATTCGGGGGTTTAAATGTTCCGAACGGTGACTGGAGGTCATATCTCGATTCCCGAGATACTTACAGGTTACTCTCTACCGGATAAAGGCATTGAGAAGTAAGAATTGATGTCAAAATTTTGCTACATTCAGACGGTTTTCATCGCGCTGTCCGTCGCTCGGTGCGTCACAGTCACGGCCCAGGCCATACGGAATGACAACGTTGAAGTTCGCGTTCTCCGCGAAACGTCTACATATATCGCGAGCGTGAGAGCTGGGTAGACAGAGATCAAACTTCTTCCACGGCAAAGAACGGGTCAAGCGATCACACGGTCGAAACTTACGTTCGAGATTTAGGGAATGGATCTCATCGTAATCTAGAAGCAATCGTCTGTTGAGAAATCCGAACATGCATAATCTCGCTTTTGAGTGCATATTCTCACTGTTTTTAGTGCATAAGTGCACGCATATTTTCAGGTTTTTCAGTGCATAAAGCTATGGACTCCAGTGATTGCCCGTAGAATCGGATTCTCCGACCGCTTGTTCGTTAAAGTCAAGAACCCATTCAAAGAATGGGAGTGATCGAGGGTGAGATAGATCGCTCAAGCAGAGAGGGCACATAGCTGCGTTGTATGTTCCAAAATGTGCTTTTCGAAAAAATCTTGAGACTTTGGTTTCTGAACGCAGGAAATGGGAACGAGAACTGTCTGTAGTGAAGTAGAATCAATGGTGTGGCGTCGGCTTTTGCAAGAGATTTTGATTGATCAAGAAGCGTCACTAGCAGACAGATCAGTGCGATGGGGCTGAAATTGTGAGCGTCTTCGCTAAACAATTGGAACAGGACTATCCTCCTCGCTTGACTTCCGGAACTCCTGTTTTATTACAAAATCTTTATAGACAATCCTTTGTCGCCGAGACGCTGCCCTCAGGATTATTGACAAAGCTCGAGATTTACAGTATGACAAACAACATTCACCTATTCCCAGATTCCAGAGTCAGCCTTGTTGTCCGTTTGTCGAGCACTCGGTGGATACCTCACCGCAGTTCCGCAGCTACCGGGCGATGATTGACTTTGAATCCTGTGGCGATCATCGTATCTGGCATGCTCGTACCATGAGAACCATAAGCAACGCATGAAGCGGAGTGAAAACCTGGAAAGTCATTCAGAAGCCAAGTCTAGATGCATTCTGAAATATCTATCTACTTAGCATCTTGAAGTGACTCCCAAAATCGCGAACTCAAATACCTCAGAGAAAGTGAGTTGTTTGTGTAAGTCCAGCTTCGAGCAGAGAAGTTGTTTCAGTGCGAATATTGAGAGCAGTTGGACGAAGCTCCACAAAGCACGTACGGCAGCAATCTGCGTAACAAGGGAAAGTAGATGAGTGCCTGACTTGTAAGTTTCTACGCGGGGCAGAATTGTCCTCACCTACTATCTTCGAGACAGATCTAAAAATTCTTTTTTGGAGACCGCCATCGGATCGCGTCGAATCACGATGTCACCGTCGGCTGGTCGGTAGATGAGGAAAGGGAAGATTCGAGCCGAATCCATTGCTCCCTTAAGCGTCTCAATTGATGTGGCTCATAGCAACAAATCACATTTGCGATAATGACATCAGAAAAAGACATTTGTGACTGTAGACGCCGTATGACCGGAGCAGTCCGGTTTTTTTTCCGGTTTTCGGAGAATTTCGGGGAGTGTCCGGCTCTCGGGAGTTTTGGAAAGGACGTGCTGTTTCTCAGAGTTTTGGCGAGAAGTGTCCGATTTCAGTGTAAAGTACAAGTTACACGTTCGCCAAAAAATGTCCGGTCATGCAGCGTCTCTATTCATAATTCAAAACGCCCTCATCGTCTTGACGACAGTTGCGTTCGGTGCCCACGTACCCGGTGCAATAACATCACCTTCGATCGCGTCTAGCAGTTTGACAGTTTTTGAGTTCACAATTTTCTCAGCTACTCCCCATCGTTTAAGGCGTGTGATAACTTTGCAGGTTGAATCTGAAGAAGCGACGTGGTGGGTGGAAAAATATTCCTAAGCTGTGACTCTGAGGAGAAGCCTCCGCGTGAAGGGACAGCGATAAATATAAATCGGACGCCCTCAAAACACTGGCTAATGTGAAGAGCTCATTATTCTAGTGAGAAAGAATTGGGACAGGATGTTCACCTCGAATCATGCGATTTATTCGGTATCTACGGATTCACGAGACTCCACCGTGTCCATTATCTGAATACATTCACCGATGCTTTTGACAAATCGATCACTCTCGAGAAACATACCTTGTACCGCCCCTGGAAAAATTGGCGAATGAAAACAATCACTGAGAAGTAGCACATTATCCCATCCACAACGAAGTAGACAGAAAAGAGGGTCCACCTGTGGGGAAGACGAGTAATCAATCGGTAAGTGTCATATATCAGACTGCGGCCTTCAGCCGGCATTTTGGAGGTACAATTCCGAATTTCCCCCTCGAATATGAAGGAACGAACTTGAGTCTATTCCCTCAAACACACGAATCGGCNACTAGAATCTATAAATTCGGTTCAGGAAATCTCATTTTCTCTGGTGGTTCTATAATTATGAGACAGCTCGTATTGGCGTTCATAGCAGTGCGTCGAGACCACTTCGTCGTTTCTTATCGTTGACGATCTGATGGACGTCTTCCGGTAGCAAGTTTATGTCTACAGGTAGTGAGCGAGGATTCTTCAACGGGGTCTCAAAATATTGCAAAAACCGGGGTGGCTCTATAAATATGAGACATAGTGTATAATAAAATATTCGGACTGGCCTCGACCAGCTTTTTCTCACTGATAGTTTAAGACCGAAATAAGAACTGCGACGGTTCCTATAGTACACCTTAAGCGAGATCATTGCAACAACAGGTTCTGAGAGCTCCGCAGGGGGTAAGGATTGCGCTTCGGTGTCTCTCCGCCAACTCGAAAATCTCAAGCCCCGAAAACCCCGATTCGCCAAAAAAATCCCTCTCACATTAAGCGCGACTCAGTGCTGGCGTGAGAGAGACCTCAATCCTTCAATATCTGATTACTTCTCGAGTATTGATCTACGGTTTCGTTTCGCAGGGAATTCGTAGATGGTGATTGATGAGCACTGTCGATCGATTGAGCTGAATTCCAGGAAAACTTCGAATCTTCTGTATCTGGGAAATGGGTACTCGGCATCACCCAATGATAGGTGGGCTCCGTAAGCGTTTGGGCATGAAATCGGGAGATGTTTCCATGAATGTCTTCTAGAGTTCACGCCTGATTCAAAAACAATGGGTAACGTTCTAATTTTCGTCAAAACCGTTACAACCGACGTAGAGGCTTCGTTCTGGAACCGCGCACCTCTTGTGAAAGAGAAATACTCTCGGAATCAGGGCGATCGGGCGAGCGACGTCTCAACCTACGCGTCAAGGCTCAGGCCGAGCACGCCTCAGAGCGTTGCGGCGCGTAAATTGAGCATCCTCACTCTTGAGCTGAAGGATTTCTTAACAATATATGCATCCATCATTTTCGGAGAAATGTCGTAATATGAGGCACTCACCAGGATGGATCGATTATTTCATCCAGTTTGAGGGCAGCCGAGAACGAGAAAATCAAAGTCGCGGTCAGCAGCAGGAACACCTCTATTGGGGTGAAATTCAGCCATCGACAGAGCTCTTTCAATTCCAGAAGTCTGGAAGCGAGGTAGCTGTGGTATTATCCACTGAAAGGTTGCACAATGGGTGATCAAAGCCTTCATCATCATTCTCAAATCAAACCTTATCTTGCACACACCTCATTTCAGTCGGTTGGGGAACGCATTCACTTTTCGAGGATCACATTGAAGGAGAAAGAGGAACGGCTCTCACATTTCCTTGAAGCCGACTCGAAATTCGAGATCTCACCGCCACCGATGAACAAGTTTTTTCCTGTCGAAATTAAGACTTGTGAGTGTAACTTCTCGAGCGCCGGCTCTGGAAGAGATGCGCAGATCTTAAGCAGAGGAAACGCGGAGTGTGAATCGCTCGGATGACATTTCTCTCGCATTGTTGACATGGCTGATCTGGAGCCGGCTATTGAGGGCAGTCGCGTAGCTAGGTAGGGCGAGGGGGTCTTGCCCGTCTTGAGATGGTTCAAAATGCTCTTCACCCGCCCAAGATGAAATTCTGGCAAACGCTTCTGATCTTGCTGTAGAGATTCATTTGCTTGCGAGATCGTAAATCATTTTCTCGAACTCACCATGACTTGAGTGACTTCATGGCATCAATTGAGCCTCGTGGCAAATACAGTTCGGAGCTCTCCGAACTCTCAAGTGCTACAGCTCTTGGGTTAGATATGGAACAATCCTCTAATATTGTTCCGAGCATAACGATGTGCTGAAACTCACGGCTCTCGAAATCGAAAGCAGCAGGGGAGAGGATGGCGCTTTCGTCGTCTGCTCTTGTTTATCAACTGTTTGTCTTATCTGTTGTGCTACAGAGGCTCTGAAGAGCTGTCCACTGCATAGAGCCATCTGAACGAGACCCGCAAATATGAAAATCCTGATACCCTCAACCCGCACGGTGGATCACAACAATACCAAATACGTTCTCTATACAGTTCAAGTGGTTGATAGTTTCATCTCTGTCAAGGTAAACGGACCATCCAACAATTTTCATGACGAGACGAATCATTTCCTTCGATTTCGGTGATTGTCCGTCGCCGGAATCATCATTTGAACATGAACACATGCGGCTATCATGCCGTAATTGAAGTGCTAGTCCCAGCCCGTTCGTTTGGGCGACGATGTAACTCAACATTCCAATCGACAGTTCGAGCGACGGTATAGTGATTTCCACTCACTATACAAGACGTTGCGGCGATTGTATCCGAGTCTGGAGTTGCCGGAGTTTCCTCCGAAAAAAATCCGTAACTTGAATGAGAAGGTCACGCAGGAGCGTAAGATCTCTTTGGAGGTGAGCAACGAAGTAAAATCTGTGTCCCATATGCCGTTGGAGAACAAGAACTCGTGGTTTTGTCGCGAATACAAGAAACTACGTGGAACCTTATCAATACTCTTCCCTCAGGCATACCTTCAGTCTGCTGTTGACCAACTGTGTTACGATCTCCCGAGCTGTCTTCAAGACTTTCTAGATTTGGATAAGAACACGATAGGTGAGTTATTTTTTTTATTTGAGATCCAATCTAATGGATAAATGTTAAGCTTAATCCGCGGACAAAGCGTACTCTCAACTCAATAAACGACAATCCTGAGGAGCTTTGACGAGTGTGATAGATTGGTGGTGTAACAACGAAATGGAGGAATATTGAAGATGCTCCAGTTTTGCATTGATCTTCCAAATTTCGAGCATTCGCTGAATGATTGCATTTCGACGTCGGGAAGAGAGATACATAAAATATCCGATGTCTTCGAAGTTCAATGGCGAACTGACTGTCACATCCTATGGAATGCTTGATGTGTGCAGGGACATAGATTGTGCATCGTGACTCACTCGGGAGGGGCTTGTTTTGGATCTGTTTCAATTTCCGGAAGAATAGCCTAATATGTAATGATCATTTCGTATGGATGCTCGCATCCCGTTGTCTTCCGCGAGAAATCAGAATCCTTTGCTGTCCTCAGCAAATCTGCTGTCGGTTCCCTAGGAACGACTGGGCTCAAGGGTAGGAGTCTGGTCAACCGGACCACGCGAGTCTTGTGCTAGACCGATCTCTTTTAATTCCGTCTGAGCTTGTTCCAATTTTTCTTTCAGGCCTTTTAAACGATGAAGATACCTCGTCTGATCACCAGCCGATATTGAGTTTCGTAGAAGAACCCTACAAACTGTCAGAATCACCGACTCTGCCAAATACTGTGGTGGATGCTACTCTGGATGCGATCTACTGAGCCGAGAAACTGGCACTATACGGACACTGTCACAATCAGCATTTACAAATCCGCAACTTAGGAAACTCGAAATGTTCACTGCAATACCTCATCGCTCCGCTTGTCTTGAGGGAGATGTCGCGATTCTTCCCGATAGACGCTTCACTTCTGAGATATATTTCATCTTATTTTTGACTCTGAGTATGTGCGGCCCCGGACATAGTGGCTCCACTGCGAAATGTGGAATCGGTCCGATCAGAGACTTCGGTGGACGGTTTGGCACTACGTTTACTGATTTGCACTGTGTATTCTTTGACGTATGTTGGCATTCGGACGGACTGCTTTTCAATTTAACCGACGGACAGGTTTCTGGACCGTGGCCAATCGTAATTTCGGGTTCCTCAGTACCGCATCACGATGGAATGACCATCGATATCACCCCAGTCAGTTCGCATACTCTGAAGATGATTTTTTCCTCATCGAATGTGGAGTATGTCGAGAATGCTATATTACTGCGCCGTTTCCTCCCTGATAATCTCTTTCATGTTCTTCACGACGACATGTTGCCTGTTTACGCCATGAAAGAGAGCTTGCCGGGGCTGAACTTGACTCTTTTTACCACCGAGAACCGACAACGTAGATTCGACAACTATTATACGCTTCTTCGTCTGCCACTGAGTCTTGCTCAAGCGGGCACAGTTACATGTTTCCGCAGGTTATTTGTGGGTTTGCCGAAAGCCACACTCTGGTATCAATACGGCTTCAGGTCGCCTCAGAGTACTCTATCTGGCACGGATGTCTCTATTGTGGAGAGGTTCGTGGAGGAAGTGATTTCCAGTGAACGAGTAGATGTAGATCGCAAGTGTACGATTTTAATGCGCAAATCCAACAGACGTATCTTGAACTTGGAGCAGATTAAGACTTTCCTTGCTAGGGAGCTATTTTGTTCAGTGGAAGTATTATCTCTCGAAGCGACGGCAGTCGAATTGCGGCGAGTGTTGTCAGCCACCGATCTGTTGATTGCTATGCATGGTGCTGAATTATCGCTCACCATTCTGCTGCCCAAGCGAGCCGTAGTGATCGAGTTGTTTCCTTATGCTATTAGATCTTCAGATTATACCCCTTACAAGAGACTTTGTGAACTCCTCGGTTTGGTATACGAGCCGTGGGAGAACGAAATCGAGGAAAATAATGTGGCTTTTCCTGAGAAATGGCTTTCGGCACTTACAGCGGATGAGCGACTCGAAATAGAGAAGGCGCGCGTCGTTAAGCCCCACCTTTGCTGTACGGATGCTGCTTGGCTCTATAGAATCTATCAAGACACCAAGATTGACATCTGTTCTCTCCGGAAAGTCTTGCGGAGTGCAATAATGCGGCGTAATTCCCGCCCTAGGTGCCCAAAAGTGAGCTTCTCCGACCTTTTGATGAAATCGGAGCGCTCTGTAGTCAAAGATCATTCCCGAAGCACTTCGATACCCGACTGGAAATCGTTTTGGAAATATCTACTGCGCCGAGAAACTTATTACAAGCCGTTCTTCTATCCGGGACTTGTTCGCGTCGTACGTTGCTCCCGACGTTCTGACAACAGTACAGTTTTCACGTGGAGAGCCCCCATCAACTACGGAGATATTCTGGAGGAGAAAAACTCATATTTTGAAATAATATCGAATTGTGGCCCCGAAACTCTCATGACACGTACAAGAAAGACGACCTTCATCATTCCATCCTGCAACGATTCTGTGGCTGTGTGGGTGCAGGCACATGGTGGAATTAAAGCAAGGTACCCGACGCTATGCGAATTTTAATATGTTCAGAGCAATGTTTATCCACCTCATTTTTGACCCGCTGATGAAGCTTTCGCGATGACCGATCACAGACCTCATATTTTGACGTCGCTTGTGGAGTTTCCTCACGATATTTTATACAGTTTGTCACCTCATCAGTAGGTTAAGTAGCTTTAAATCTTTGTAAATACCTTTGTGTGTTTTATTATTCAATTCTGACCAATCAAATAATATCTGAGAAAGTCGGCTAACCGGGAATCTTCATTGTACGTTCCAAGCAACTGCTCTCCGAGTCAAATCTCCCTGACTCAAGTCCGTCCAATCTTTCCTCGCTCCTGCAAATTTTTTGTCGGGCATTCAAGATCGTCTAGCTAGGCGATCGAATGTCTTTCGTGACACTGATTTTTACTCACATTGAGATTCAAACGTCGGCGATTATCATCTGATTGGTTTCCTTGGATCGGGAATCGGTGAATGATGAGGTTTAATTTATTTTCGAAAACGATTTATGTATAGCCATGGAGCATCATGAGGAGAGTATAAATAATCGATTCGTCGGGACAGCTGAAGATGGGTTGATCGACTAGACTTTGGTCGACCTTTGAGGCACGAGAGGCACATAGCAAGATCCGATATTTTACACGGATCGGAGCCATGGAGTCACATCGAAGGCCGAGGATGACTTTATCCATGGTGGCCACCGAGAACATCTACACGGAGACGGTGAGAAGTTACGGGTTCCTGGGAGGAAAATACTCAGGCGGAGATATCCCACTCGAGTACACGGAAAACAAGAAACCAAGGATCAGGGTTTTCAACGACAGCGTTAAAAACGCGTTAAGGAGAAGCTAAACGAGACATGGGAAGCGGGCATATCCTCGAAACCAAGTCTCGTCACCTATAGAGAGTGGAAGGAGAGAGGCAGAACGGCGTATGGACTCTATGAGAACAGCCGTGGGAGCGCCCTGCTAGCACTAGCAAGGGCAGGCATGCTGCCAACTAGAAGCCACCGCGGGAAATACCAGCGAATCGAAACCCACTGCATTAAGTGTGGAATCGAAGAAGGGACAATACCTCACATAATAATGGAATGCACTCCGCATCATTACGAACCTAATGAGCTCGCCAGACGATTGGGTCTCACTGGAAACGATCGGAACATTTTGAGGAACACGAAGAAGTCGCTGGAGAAATGAGAAAATGAGACCCGACGGATCTCCTGAGAGTACTGGCCTTGTATCGGGGTCGCATGCTCTACTGTGAATAAAATACATACTAGGATCAATAAATACCATTACCATGATTGAACGAGGAATCTTGAAGTTGCAATAAGGGGTTCACTTCCAGCAGAGAACTGAGGAGAAAAGCATCGAACTTCTAATGCTGGTCTGTTAACAGCTAAATGAGGATAAGTGACGGATATATAGTAGCCCTTGCAATGCGCTTTCCCCGAATCCGAATGGATGTAACAGAGACTACAAGAGGCCTCAGATATTTATTGCTGACACCACCTGCCCAAACATTCTTCCTTCTCTAGGTCTCTCAGATGTAAAGTTTTCAACATGGGAGTCTGTGACGAGGCGATCGAGATTAATGTCTCTTATTTTCGAATCTTTTGTAACGCATTTCTTCACCATAGGATTCTCGTGTTACACTCGAATGGAAGGATCCGAGTGAACCACGAGTACTTAGAATGCATTACTGAATGTTCATGCTCCGCCCCATTATCATCAACCATTGCAATGATTTTTCCACATCAACGACCAATCGCACGATGTTGCATGCAGCACGAGAAGAATGTGAGAGGGGTGAACACCGAACTTTACGATCTCATCTGAGAGCGGCTTCTCACGCGAATAGGTGAAGGTGTATCATTAATCATGGAAAAATGTTCCGTATTTCTCTCGACCCGTCGATGGTTCGTGATGCCCACGTCAACTGAGGGAATTTGAGATTTCCATGATGAATGCTCAATGCAACATGAAACGCTGAAGGCCCCAACAGTGGACGGCACTCCCGCCTTGATTGTGCTAGTTCGCGCTGCTTGAAGATGCCTGAAGTCTCCGCCACGTACGAAATGATTGCGATTCAATGGTTGCCTCGATGAATTCGATACCTAATCAATCCACCTGAAATAACAGGCTTTCTTCTATATTCGAGCGGTGACGGGGGCACGGAGCTTCTCGCAGTCCGAATAGTATAGGGTACGAGAGCAACTCGCGGAAGAATCGCTGCATCTAGAGCAGAATTGGGACGAAAAAGTTGCGAAATGTAAGACGCAGCCCGAAAGAATCGAGAAACACTGCGCNGAGCCTTAGTTTTTTTTTTTGCAATTCTTCGAATGGCCAGCTCCGACGTCATTTTCGCTACTTTTTCAACTTCGAGCTCGCCTATCTCAGAAACTACAATCCCGAATCCGACGAAATTTTTGTCAGAGATAGTCCTAAGATAGGACAACATGCTCCCAAAATTTCATGGGCCTGGCTCCCTCCAGAGCGGAGAAAAAAAATAACGAAGTCGAAATTTCACTAAAAATGGTTTAATCGTTGTACAGGAAAAACTAGAGCTGATGGAGAAAAATGGTGTACAGATTCGTGATCTACGACCCCGGTTTACCCTAACCTAGCTGTCAGCTTGGGTGGTACATGACTTTTTTTTTTTTTTTGTAGGGCTGTGTTATCATCAACGATTGCAATGGTTTTTCCACATCAACGACCAATCGCACGATGTTGCATGCAGCACGAGAAGAATGTAAGAGGGGTGCATACCGAACTTTACGATCTCATCTGAGAGCTGCCTCTCACGCGAATAGGTGAAGGTGTATCATTAATCATTGAAAAATGTTCCGTATTTCTCTCGACCCATCGATGGCTCGTGATGCCCACATGCTTCTCACAGTCCGAATAGTATAGGGTACGAGAGCAACCCGCGGAAGAATCGCTGCATATAGAGCAGAATTGGGACGAAAAAGTTGCGAAATGTAAGACTCAGCCCGAAAGAATCGAGAAACACTGCGCGAGGTTTTCTGAGGCAGACGGTGAGAATCGATTTCAGTGAAAATATTAGGCTGCTGCTCTCCTCGCCATACCGAAACCATGTTCATCGATTCACTGTCATTCGATCTCGTTTGGAAGCCCAAGAATCCCAAACCAAATCAAGGTCTGTGATGCGTGCGGTCCAACACATTTCATTATGAAGGTCAAACTGAAGACGCTGATATAAACGATGCCGAAGGCGCCGGCAAAATACTTCATCCTTGAAACGAAAGCCCTTCGCTCCGGCCGTTATGTAACTCACACACGGAAACCAACGAAAGACAGCGGGTTCGCACACGGCGTTTCCGGCACTTCGGTTCTTGGCCAATAACCTGAGACGGAAGCAGTGCGGCGGTAGACAAGAGCTCCTCCGTCTGGAAAGAGCTCTAGCAACATCTCAAAAAACGGTTCAGAATCCACTAGCGGCCCACACGATACATCTTTCTAGTGTGAGACGAAGATACCTCAGAAACAGAAGAGACAGAATGAAGTAATTCGATTTCATCTTGGAAAAAGCAGCGAGACGGAGGAATCGACGGCGCCCATCACACGCTGCACCACCTCCGCAACGGTTCTTCGTCTGACATTGCTGTCGAAAGCGAAAGTGAAACGCTCTACCTTTCCCCGGGGCCCAGACCACCGTTATCGAAGCATATTGTGAGTTCTTGGATTATTCTTGTCATCAAGTGCAGTGCCTCAGTTTTTTTCGACATGGAAGTGACTACAGAGTTAGAGGTAGGAGTGTGAGCTTGAGTAAGAAAGATTCTAGATACGAAGATCAAACCGTTTCAAGAGCCGATATACAGGGTGGTCACAGATTTGGTTTTTTGTATTCTCCATATGGACCCGATGTGGAGTGCCAGGATAGACATCGGCACTACTTAGATCGCCGCGAAATTTCGTTTGGTGGAGGTTAGGTTGATCAAAGGTTCAGCATCTGGGGAAGGGCGATGAATTACGCCGTGTTTTTAGAGTCGAATTCAGATTCCAAGTTTTTAACAAGAATTCTGTGGACCGATGAGTCGAACTTGAGCAACAGGAGCTTTCTCAACCGGAAGAATAATTACTATTGGGCAATCGAGGAGCCGGACTAGTTCAGGGAGGCTTCCCGACGAGTCCTGGGTGAAACTCTAATATAATCACGAACTTGTACAGAGAGCGTTATCGAATAACGTTACGTGAGACGTTGACTGGAATGCCCCGAGTCAAACAATCCTGCGATTTCGAATTCATGAGCTCGTATTCAATCAGTGACCCACGAGCTGGTATACTCCTGTGAGAGAGCCGCTTTGGAGAATGCAGCGCATTTGAGGTGCTGTGAGTGTCGCAGACATGCGTTTCGATGGTTCTCCCGGAGTTTCTTCGCGGATTTTCCGGACCAAATAGCTCGGCAAATAACGCACTTTTGGTAAATGGAACCGAAGAGCCTTTCTCCTTGAAATCGCAAGATCTGTCAACAACCCGGTATTCTACGAAGAGACATCTCCGAACATCTTCCGTACGAGATCTTCTACGTAGGAGATTTCTGGTAGTTAGATGCCTGCGTGAGGCAGCAGTGGCATTGAAAAGACACTCACTGATGGTGATCTTCGGTGGAGTGCTTTGAAACGGACAACGTTACAATGGTGAACGAGGACCTGCGTGAGAGCGAGCAGGCTGTATCGGCATTCACGCACATGCTGGTCAAGAAGCCCAAGATCGAGTTCGGACTCCAATCCTGTCAGTGGAACGAATTTCTGACACCTCGAAATAAGTGGAAAAATACTCCAGCGGAACCGAGTTAGGAGCAAAACCGTCGCTGAATCAGTGGGATATTGTTAAGACTGCTGGCGGATGGCCCATGTGGTTTCCTAGAGGATCGGACCAACTGACCGATATGGCTCAACACACCGACTTTGAGTTTGTCATAGCGTAGAACACTGGGGGGGGGGGGGCTCGGACTCTTCGGGGCCGTAAAGGTCTATCTAAAGGTAAATCTCTCCCGCCTCAGCAATCTGAGCAATCAGAGACGACTGCACAAGCTCAGTGAGAAAGTACTTATCGTGTGTTCCTCATCGGCTTCGCTGGCGCATGGCGCAGCGTGGATTGCCACACATAATTGGTGAGAATCCCATCGAACATCGATCGGTCGCTCTTCGCATTGACGAGACGGCCGACTGTATCGAAAACCAGGTGAAACATAGAGTGAAGACAAGCAGCGTTTTCGCCCTGCAGCCTGATGAGTCGACAATGTTGAGAGGCTGTGTCAGTTACTTGTTCACCTACGATTTGTTCATGAGAATTTGCCTTGCGAAGAGTTTTTATTGTGTGAGACCATCGACGGTGGCACTGGCAAAAACATATTTGAAACCCTTAATGCCTTTATGCAGAGAAAATGCCAATTTGGTCGAAGCTTCTTTCACTCACTGTTGCATTCAGCGAGAAGTTCTTCTCTCAAGGAAACTACCCGATGGGTTACATCGTGTCTTGAACACCGCTGTCAAATGTGTGAACTCGATCACGACAAAAGCGTCAGAGTGTCATCTGTTTACAAAATTGTGCGAAGATATGGGCAGTCAGCGTGAGAAGCTTCTTATCCATACTGCAGTACTCCGAGACGCTTGTCAGGAAAGCACAATGTAATCGGAGTTGTTCTCATGTTGGAACGTCCAGTCCAGTCCGACCAGCACTCCATATCAGGAACGGGACTCAGTTCCTAGTGGATGCTCCCGAGAAAACTCTGAAGTGCTCTTGGGACTGGGATCCCCCTCTGGGATCCCCCTTGGGTCACTCCTTAAACTATATGCAGTTCGACTCGTGAATCTTTCCGAGACCGTTTCCACGCATGTACATCATTCTGTGCGAAAGCAACTTTCGCCAACACTCTGGGCTCAGTGCCCCATGGCTGCCTTTCAGACGTTGAGCCCCGAGCGGACGTTTGCCGAAGTCTCTTCCGAGAAGAAGCTGCTGAACCAGATCGCTAAATATGTTCGCTCATTCCGGTATAACTTATCGGTTGGATTCGGATTTGGATTTATTGGATGTTTCATATGCACATATGATCCCTTTCGTTTCAGGGGTGAATTGTTTTGCATTCACAGATCATTTTGTTGGTGTTATCCCATCTTATTCGGATTTCCTTCGTCCTTCTGAGGTCCTTCGGTGTTGTGTCCGGGTGAAGTCCTAATCGGCGGGGAAGTTCCTGCTGGGAGTGTTCTCCTTCATCTAATTCGAGAACAACATGTCTGTCGGTTTCTGCGGCTCCGCATCGAGCGCATTTTATGTTGACTGTATCTGTATGATTAAAAACGAAGAGTTATTACTCCCCAAAATGGAGAGGCTAGAGCTCGATGACTGAATTGGGACATCTCGCACAGTTCCCTCATTTTCAAGGTAAACTGAACTAAGTGACTGGTTTCGAGTCTCAAGTTCTCGTGAGCTCAGCTAAACTAATTCTTCAGCAAGCAGAGTTGTGCTCCGCTCTCCGTCTGAGCTATCGATGTTCGAGACATGTTTATAGCCTCTAGATCAGGGGTGCCCAACCTGTTGCCCGCGAAGCTCTTCCGTGCGGCCTGCGAGGTCATGTCAGGGTTTACATCGGATGCGGCCCTCTGGAAAGTTCTGAGAGTACTTGTGAGCCGCGACACGAGAGAGCACGGACATGCACGTCTGGTGCATCGGCGAAGCGTGGTTGGCATTGCGACCTTGGGTTGCAAAGAGAAATCGAACGAATTCTTCGCCCGCGTTCTGTCGTGAGAACACCCTTCCCGATTCAAGGTCAAGTTCTTTCCTGATCGTAACTCCCTTGAGCCATATGAGCGCAAGTTGGGGCATTTCTGGAATGTCAAGACCATGCTCTCAGCTCTCCCAGATTGGCTGACGCGGAAAATCGAAGAAGCGAAAATTCAGCGGCCAATGGGAAGTAGAATATTTTGTTGTAGTACACAGGTCGAGCGACTTGCTTGATTTTTCACGGTTTGATTTCAGCAACCATTCTTAACTGACTATGAGTGTACAGTGCTACCTTGATTATATCAACCAATTGATGTCGAGGTTGATTTAATGTAACACTTCTATTTTCATGTTTCTCTCAAGTCTCCAGAGGCAGCTAACACAAAAAAAAGCGGAAAAATATTTTTCCCCCCAAAGCACCATTTTCTCCCTCTGTGCTACGATAGTTTCTATAATTTTCTCCGTGCTTTCCATCGGGCACAGTCCCGAAAGGCCGTTCCCCGGACCATCCAGATGAATACAGCAGAATCTTGTCAAAATGTACCGCGTTTCAAAAAACTTCTCAGCATAACGAACTATTTTCTCTGACATGCTTTTCTTTATCAGTTGAAGTCTATCTCCGTCGAAACTTCGTGGAAGATTCAGCAGGGCACAATTGTTAGAGTTCTTCGGGAAACTCCCTCAAAACTGTTTTTTTTTTCCCGTCGACTGGAATTGATTCAATCTCGTAAATTTCAGGAGCTTCATTGGCCATGGACTGTGTTCCCCCCTCTGGATCCTCGACTCAAAGGATATCCATTCGTTGGGAATTTCTGGTTCATGACTGGACTGGTCATCGCATATCTGTACTTTGTCAAGGTGGAACCTTTCGTCGTGAATCAAAACTCTCAAATTATACATCGAAACTTGGATAACATCTCCGCTTCGAGGGAACTCCTGAACGTTACATAAATGTTCCAGATTCTTGGCCCGAAGTTGATGGCGCAGCGACCAGCTTTCGAGATAACACCTATAATCAAGGCCTACAATTTCGCGAATATTTTCATCAACTTGTTCTTCACGATCCAATTTTCTCGGTCAGTCAGTGTTGCGGGCAAAGCATTAACGAGCTGCGTCGAGGTTACCTCATGTTTCCGATCTCAAATTCCAGATATAGCTACTTCGGCGGTGGATATTCTTGGTTCTGTCAGAAGATGGATCATTCTCGAGACGAGAACTCGATAATGCTCGTGAATCTGGGTTACTTCTATTGCATCATTCGGGTGCTCGATCTGTTGGACACAATTTTCTTTGTTCTCCGCAAGAAATTCAATCAGGTAAACTGCATCTCCGGTGGAGAGAAGGGCTCCAATTGCGTACAAGAATGAGCTCCGAAGTTCTTTAGACGGTAAAGTTGTGACACTCCCTAACTAACCCTAACCATCACACGAAACCGGACATATGTACTGTTAAGATTCGATGCCTACAAGATCGCGGAGATCCCGATCATATCCTTCCAAAAAATCTACAGGTTCCCAGATGGGAAGGAGATTGAAATTATGAGACAAGATGTGTTCGTCTATCATTTATTATTTATTATTCACGAGTCACAGAATATCAATCCATACAAGTGACAAGAGTAAAATTTTATGCCATTTAAAATCTCTCACTCAATTTGCTTGCTCCAAGATAACTGCGCTCCACTGCTCACACCACGCGCTGGTCGCTTGGTCAGGTTGGCTGTTCGTGTCTGTCGGATGTGATGGGCAGGTATGTTCCAAGTTACTTTCCTGGATAACAAAGACTCTCTATGACAAGCATGTTAAGGGTTTGGAAAGCAAGGTTTGTTTTGGAAAAGCTTGGTAATAACGCGTCCGAATCTTGTGTCAGGTCGTGCTCGGTATAATTGTTAACTCAACCGTCCATGTGCTCATGTACACGTATTACTTTTTGGCCGCTTGCGGGCCATCCGTAAAGCCATACTTATGGTGGAATAGGTACATCACAAGGATCCAGATCGGCCAGTTCGTGGGCCTGCTCTTCCACATCATGATTCCCATTTTTTACGATTGTGGCTATCCCAAGGGTCAGTACTATTTCTGCTTTGGAAATGTTTTCTCGATCTAGCATGACAACACCAGTCTATAAGGGGCGGGGTTGGAGCCATCGAAGGTCGAATATTTTCCATGCGCTTCATAATCTCTCGATGTTTGGCCTTGTCTGTTGTTTGTAGGGTTGCTTGTCTGGGCGTTCGCACAAGGTACTCTTGGTTTGGTCCTGTTCATCAACTTCTACATGAAATCTTACATTGTTAAGCATGTGAGTATGTCCATCGAAGTGACTTGTTCAGATACGGCAGTCCGCTTGACGTGTATACCCGGAACGGAATTTTCCTTACGAAACAGGAATAGGCACTCGCGCAGGATCGGTCGGCGTCCTACTAGGGCAGCTCATATCTATTGACTTCGTTTCTTATGCCCTCAGAATTCTACGCCAGCGGAGAAAATATCAACCGAAGCTTCAATTCATCGTTCTGAAAAATCCAAGAGAGCTTGAGACAACCATAGATGAGACTGGTGGCTTATCATGAGGGAAACCGCCCCCATCCACAAATAAACATCACAGCCAGAGCTGAGATACTTCCTTCCAATATTCCTGGAAATATTGAGCAAGCTGAAGTCAGTCATCCATCAGACCTGACTCATTGTTAGTTGACAGACGATTTCCCCTCTCGCGATGCGAATAAACATTGCATGTTCCGTATAAATCGCATCCTTGTAGAGTCTGTCGATCAAGTGAGAAAATGAGTCCAATGATCCGCCACCAAATTCCTTGCTCAGAGAATAACCTCCAATTGTTGATTTCTCTATGTAGCGATTCTCTTGCTGCGCTGCTGTCATAACGAATTCCTCTGATTCTGATTGCAATACAGTCCCTTTCCACCGAATAGTGATCAGGGAAACCTACTAAATTATTTCTGCCGTTTTTTTTTCTTGGTATAGCGTGTTATTTTTATTGGCGGCTAGCAGGTGGTGAACTTTGTTGCCATCAATCGCTCGTGCACTCTGCATAGTTTTCCGAACAAACTCCTCATTTTTTTCTGCGAAGCAGCTTTTGTGCGATGTCGAAAGTTGAAACGTTACCAAGTCCAATCTAGAATCTTATGTGAAACTTTCTGGAAGCAGAGAACTCCCCACTAGTAGAAAAGTTCTACTCTGCAAGATCTGCGAGCGTGAAGAAGTATGGGACCCAAAATCACAGGTATCCCAACATCTCAACGAAGTGAAACACAAACCGTAAAACACAAGAGCCCATCGGCTTCATCGAGTGTAAGTCAGCTCGGAACATGAAATAAAGACTGGATAAAATTCATAATTTGCCTTATTTTGGTGACCCTGACCCATTTATGATACATTTTTCTTCGTGTTCATCTTCATTATTCGNATGGACTGTGTTCCCCCCTCTGGATCCTCGACTCAAAGGATATCCATTCGTTGGGAATTTCTGGTTCATGACTGGACTGGTCATCGCATATCTGTACTTTGTCAAGGTGGAACCTTTCGTCGTGAATCAAAACTCTCAAATTATACATCGAAACTTGGATAACATCTCCGCTTCGAGGGAACTCCTGAACGTTACATAAATGTTCCAGATTCTTGGCCCGAAGTTGATGGCGCAGCGACCAGCTTTCGAGATAACACCTATAATCAAGGCCTACAATTTCGCGAATATTTTCATCAACTTGTTCTTCACGATCCAATTTTCTCGGTCAGTCAGTGTTGCGGGCAAAGCATTAACGAGCTGCGTCGAGGTTACCTCATGTTTCCGATCTCAAATTCCAGATATAGCTACTTCGGCGGTGGATATTCTTGGTTCTGTCAGAAGATGGATCATTCTCGAGACGAGAACTCGATAATGCTCGTGAATCTGGGTTACTTCTATTGCATCATTCGGGTGCTCGATCTGTTGGACACAATTTTCTTTGTTCTCCGCAAGAAATTCAATCAGGTAAACTGCATCTCCGGTGGAGAGGAGGGCTCCAATTACGTACAAGAATGAGCTCCGAAGTTCTTTAGACGGTAAAGTTGTGACACTCCCTAACTAACCCTAACCATCACACGAAACCGGACATACTGTTAAGATTCGATGCCTACAAGATCGCGGAGATCCCGATCATATCCTTCCAAAAAATCTACAGGTTCCCAGATGGGAAGGAGATTGAAATTATGAGACATGATGTGTTCGTCTATCATTTATTATTTATTATTCACGAGTCACAGAATATCAATCCATACAAGTGACAAGAGTAAAATTTTATGCCATTTAAAATCTCTCACTCAATTTGCTTGCTCCAAGATAACTGCGCTCCACTGCTCACACCACGCGCTGGTCGCTTGGTCAGGTTGGCTGTTCGTGTCTGTCGGATGTGATGGGCAGGTATGTTCCAAGTTACTTTCCTGGATAACAAAGACTCTCTATGACAAGCATGTTAAGGGTTTGGAAAGCAAGGTTTGTTTTGGAAAAGCTTGGTAATAACGCGTCCGAATCTTGTGTCAGGTCGTGCTCGGTATAATTGTTAACTCAACCGTCCATGTGCTCATGTACACGTATTACTTTTTGGCCGCTTGCGGGCCATCCGTAAAGCCATACTTATGGTGGAATAGGTACATCACAAGGATCCAGATCGGCCAGTTCGTGGGCCTGCTCTTCCACATCATGATTCCCATTTTTTACGATTGTGGCTATCCCAAGGGTCAGTACTATTTCTGCTTTGGAAATGTTTTCTCGATCTAGCATGACAACACCAGTCTATAAGGGGCGGGGTTGGAGCCATCGAAGGTCGAATATTTTCCATGCGCTTCATAATCTCTCGATGTTTGGCCTTGTCTGTTGTTTGTAGGGTTGCTTGTCTGGGCGTTCGCACAAGGTACTCTTGGTTTGGTCCTGTTCATCAACTTCTACATGAAATCTTACATTGTTAAGCATGTGAGTATGTCCATCGAAGTGACTTGTTCAGATACGGCAGTCCGCTTGACGTGTATACCCGGAACGGAATTTTCCTTACGAAACAGGAATAGGCACTCGCGCAGGATCGGTCGGCGTCCTACTAGGGCAGCTCATATCTATTGACTTCGTTTCTTATGCCCTCAGAATTCTACGCCAGCGGAGAAAATATCAACCGAAGCTTCAATTCATCGTTCTGAAAAATCCAAGAGAGCTTGAGACAACCATAGATGAGACTGGTGGCTTATCATGAGGGAAACCGCCCCCATCCACAAATAAACATCACAGCCAGAGCTGAGATACTTCCTTCCAATATTCCTGGAAATATTGAGCAAGCTGAAGTCAGTCATCCATCAGACCTGACTCATTGTTAGTTGACAGACGATTTCCCCTCTCGCGATGCGAATAAACATTGCATGTTCCGTATAAATCGCATCCTTGTAGAGTCTGTCGATCAAGTGAGAAAATGAGTCCAATGATCCGCCACCAAATTCCTTGCTCAGAGAATAACCTCCAATTGTTGATTTCTCTATGTAGCGATTCTCTTGCTGCGCTGCTGTCATAACGAATTCCTCTGATTCTGATTGCAATACAGTCCCTTTCCACCGAATAGTGATCAGGGAAACCTACTAAATTATTTCTGCCGTTTTTTTTTCTTGGTATAGCGTGTTATTTTTATTGGCGGCTAGCAGGTGGTGAACTTTGTTGCCATCAATCGCTCGTGCACTCTGCATAGTTTTCCGAACAAACTCCTCATTTTTTTCTGCGAAGCAGCTTTTGTGCGATGTCGAAAGTTGAAACGTTACCAAGTCCAATCTAGAATCTTATGTGAAACTTTCTGGAAGCAGAGAACTCCCCACTAGTAGAAAAGTTCTACTCTGCAAGATCTGCGAGCGTGAAGAAGTATGGGACCCAAAATCACAGGTATCCCAACATCTCAACGAAGTGAAACACAAACCGTAAAACACAAGAGCCCATCGGCTTCATCGAGTGTAAGTCAGCTCGGAACATGAAATAAAGACTGGATAAAATTCATAATTTGCCTTATTTTGGTGACCCTGACCCATTTATGATACATTTTTCTTCGTGTTCATCTTCATTATTCGATAACTTCACTCACACCCTAACGACTATGAAAGGGATGAGCTTGTTGGCAATTCTTTGTAAGACGTCTCCAAAGTCGATCCCTAGTCGCGTTAATTCAAGGCGGAAGGAGTTGGCGACTTGAAGTTGATTTAAGGTGTCTGGCTGCCGGATGCGATTGCGAAATTCGATGGTTCAAACAGCAGCTCTGCGAGGGAACCCCAGCTGAACCGTGGAAACCTGAGTGCCAGATTTTTTCGAAACCCTTCGACCACTTCGGAAAATCTCTCAGTTTGGGGACCACTTTCCAGGAGCTCATCGCGGCGACCGTTCTTCGATACCAGCGGTGGTGCTCTGCGCGGGTTCAGAGCGATTTTCCGTAGAGACCGGATTTGGCACTGGAGAAATCGAGTAGGGAGCTGGATTTCCACCGAAACGGGACATTCCTTGAATTCAATAATAATCGGGAAAACCGGACGGACGAGGACTTATCCGGTGAAGTCGGATCCTTAATCATGATTAGGCCTGGGAGTTTTTCACGGCTTTTCTTCCCAAAATTCACGGCATTGCACTGCCCTCGTTGCTCGTCCATGGAGAGTCGGCAGTTCGAGGAAATCAGGTCCAGCTGATCTTTTTGAACTGTTCTCTCTGACAAGCACCTGAACCCTAGCACACTCCAGAGAATATGCACTCAAAAACTGGAAATATGAATTTCGGAATCCACTTTTACCGATCGCCTGATGTACAGTCAACCCTCGATTAACGAACTTAATCCGTTCCTAAAAAACGTTCGTGATTCAAGACGATAAAATTTCTGATGCTGAAATCAATCAATAAATTGGCTCGTGGCACTCAAGAAAATTTCGAGTTTCCAGATTAGTTTGACGTTCAATTTCAATATTCGATCAACGAACTCGCTCACTTGAAGCACGGAGAGCCCCCCAAGTCATGGTTTATCGAACTCGAGGTGACTAAGGAGTGAGCTGGCGGACTAGTTCTTATCGGTAGAATTCGAACCGTTCTCTATGGGAACTAGGCTTTGCAGCGGTTTTTAACCGCAAAAACCGCAACTGTTATTTCTTATTTATCTTGTCTTCATCTAGTTCCTGAGCCTAGGGCTGAGTTCTGAGTTCTGAGTGATGCAAATTGGTCGGCTATGGTCGAATATATTCTTCAGCATTTACTCGTGAGCGAAGGGAATCATGAAAACCATTCTAGAGGCGGCCACCTCTGGGCTTCGTTCCTGAATCCTCCCGCTCGAGAGCCGGCATGTTATCACTTCACATACTCGTTCTGGATCGACAGTTTTGTTTTTTTGCCAGATTTGTTGCCAAGACACTTGAGTATCTATTTTTTGTCGTTGAAATGAGCGCGTGCTGAACGAGACTACCGTGAAATACCGCGAAATCACTGGAAAATCACTTAAAACACAGCCTAAACCGTTTGCGATTAATTGCGGTTTTTAACCGCGGTTTTCGATTCGCGGTTTTCGGTTAACCGTAACCGCGGTTTCCCCAAAATGCGGTTTTTTACAAAGCCTAATGGGAACTGACTTTTAAAGTCAAGGATCGCCGTAAAATAATCGATGACACCGTAGCTCATCAAGTTGATCGCCCGTTGAGCTTGGCTGAAATCTGGGTGCCATTTTTCAATCAGTTTTCGGGTCTCGTCCTAATGGTGCAGAAGATTCTGTAAATCCTCGGTGGGTACATGGAACTCTGTGCCGTTCCTCTCTCCAATGTTATCAACGATCGGAACTACGCTGAGAGATGTTCTTTGTTTCTGCAGCGCGCACAAATCTTCTAGACCCAAAACATCAGTTCCATCGTTAGTGACTTCTTCTATGCCGTTCTCATCGATTTCAGAGCCTAGAGAAGATCCTAGAGCCATGATACTTGCTTCAATCACCGGCGTTTCCGAGAGGAAATCAGAGCCGACATCAGAAGGAGCGCCCTGCCACACTGGTTTCCATGCGGCTCGCAATGATCGAACTGAAACTTGATCCCATGCTCGCTCAATGAGTTTGATACATTGGATTATGTTGTAGTGATTTTTTCTCTGATCGATTCGATTTGTTGCTATTTCTCGATGATCATGACTATACTCGATAGCGGGAATCTGCGGCAATGAAATTGTCACTACAAGTCGTGTTTCAACTCTATCTTTGATTTGAAATCTGCGAATGAGGGCATTTGCGACGGGTTCGTTTTTCAAAAAATGTTCGTTATTCGAGGGAGGTTCAACCATAGGGTGAGAAGTTCGTTAATCGAGAGGTTCATTATTCGAGTCGTTCGTTAATCAAGGGTTGGCTGTATTTCGATGCGCTCTGCGTCCGCTGAAGTCATGGCAGTAAATTCGGAAGATGCGATGCTCCCAGATAGCGAACCTACCGCGCAGACGACCCCCCCCCCCTCCCCCCACTGAGCAATCGGCGGCTCTCTCGCTTGGGTCGCAAGCGGAATTTCGGGAGAAAACTGCCCCGCATTATTCCTTCATCCATTCGCTGACGGAACCGAATGTAGTCTTGGGTCGTCAGCGCATTCTTAGAAATATCCGCCTTTTTCTCAAGTTTTTGGAAAATTCAGAGCAGGCTCTCGAGACGAGACGTGACTGAGCAGAAGTTTTTACGGTTTTCTCGAAAAATACGCATCCTGGAGGGGAAAAAGCGATGGATCACCCTACTACAAATTCGATTTTACAACCGATAAAGGTGAATTTACACTGTTTCACTCTGAGGCGTCTCCGCAGTGAAAGCTCCCGTTCACTGCGGATGAAAGTACGGAATTGCTTTCATCGCCGATGAACGTGTCGGTTTCATCCGCAGTGAACGGCGCACTGCGCACTGCGGAGGCGCCTCCAAAAAGAAACAGTGTAAATTCACCTTAAGCTCAGCAGAATTTTCCTGGAAGCTAATTTTCACGTAATAACTACCCACCACCCGGTTTTTGAGTCTTCTTTCCGAGTTTGAGCGAAATTTTGGATGAATCTCGAAGAGATATGCCAGAACAATGACTCGCAAACTTGAGCGACTGATACCTGCAACTCTGCGGAGTCACATTTGCAAGTCTCTGACGATGTGCAACTTCATTTTCCGAATCAGAGAGTTGTGGTTCTCTTCAACGACTTTCGAATCTATCAGTTCCGTGTCGATGAGTGAATCGCGATTCGACACTCTTGTACATAGAGTGCCGCGTGAGATTTTGCCGAGTGACACACATTTGTGGTGCATCTGAACGTTTTTTTCAGGGTATCTCTTCAAGATTTGTTGGTTATCTTAGTCGCTTTTTTTGGAAATCCAGAAAGTTGGCTCTCTGAAAGCCTCAGTTGCGTTCATGGCATTCAAAACCGCTGAACCGCGCGTCCATGTGGGCATCGACTGACACTCATCGAGGGCCAGTCGGGAGTGGGTTCAACGGTGTCCACTCTTCCAAAAAACTGTGACCGGATCTGCTGAGAATAACTCGCCCCTGAATCAGGGTCGAATGGAACTTGTGGTGAAAAAATGCGAGTTCCAAAGGAGGATCACATAATACCTTTACAACTATTCGGCATCATGGGCCGCTGCAGCAATCTAGGCCGCCTAGAGAGGAGCAGTTCGGGAAGCAAAGGAATTCTTGGAACGATTTCCTTTAAACATTGTTGCTCTGGTGACTGTTTTCGGGAAGGCCTTCTTCTCACTTGCAATGAGTTTCTAGATCTTCTAGGAAACCAACAACCGGCACTCTTGCGCTGAGCGTTGCATCTCACGAGCACGGGAAAGAATCTCTCCCACTGATTTTTGACACCAATGCCAACATTTGGATGCGGTCTCCCCGATCTGAGGAACGTGTGAGCATTTCGGAAGTCGAGAAATCCGGTGAACCGTCTGACCTAGGTACCTTAGATTCATTCAAAGCTAATCATGCGAATTCATGCGCGAATCCCCATTTCATACATTTTGGGAGCTGAGAACCTAATTATGCATTCATATGCACTTTATGGATTTTGCATCAGCGTACGGACTCTACTTATGACAAACACTCACGAGGTCCGTGATCTTATAGAGCACATCTCCCGGCCTCTGCTCTGGTATCTCTTCTTCTACCTGAATCAAGTTCCGGGGCCGATAAATAATTCTTCGAATCTCCGGGCGAGGATTCGAGGGAACATTTGGACAGACATTCGGATTTATTGGAGTTCCTTGTCAGTCGCGAGATGCTCAAGTTCTCTTTCGCCTGACGACCAGTGAGTAGAATTCTGGGACGTAAGACTGATCGATCCAGCCCGTCCCTCATCCAGAAAGCTCGTTCATCTTCTAAGCACGAGGAGCGACATTTAACAGATTTTGAAAATTGGCGCGCTCAAGTTGGCGCTTCACAGCAATGGCCGCTAGGGTTCCGGCCAGATCATGAGAGCTGTCTGGCGTGTGGTGTGTCGTTGAGGTCCCCCACACCGTCAACGGTAGTGCGAATTTGCAAAGTGAAAATCATTGGAACATCATCGCTATTCATTGGTGAGTCAATTATCCGACGACGTTGACTAAGATGTTAACAGCCTAAAACAGGGGCTAGAAGCGCCTGTTGTTGTGCTCTCCTGTGATTCGCCCGATGCGGCCAATAGCTGGCCGCCAGCCACTGATTGGCTTTCGAACGTCCACTGGGAAGTCGGCAGCCACCGACTTGTGCGATGATGACAACAAGTTTGATCAACGGCTACTTCCGACGGACTCACGACAGTCGCTGCTTTCTCTCCGAGATTCAACTTCGAGCCTTGTGCCATTCCTGGATACGTTTCAGCAAAGATTTTCCGCCTGACCGTCTGTCCTCGGTTTGGCTTGAGCATCCATGATTAGGCTTAACGTCCACTTGAATTCGCCGCCAATGCTCAGCTCGATGTGATTTGCTCTTGGATTTCTTCGTTTATCTCTCTCTGAAACCAGTGTGGGACACCGAACTGGGCTGAACAAAATGAGCCGTGATCGCTACTTCGCTAATGAATTTGAAGATTATGAAGAATTCTCTTCGACGTCGAGTTTTGTCCACGAGAAATTTCTGCCAATGATTGACAGAACAGTGCACAAGCTACTGAAAATTCTCGAACTGGATGCTCCTATTAAAACAGACTCGCGAGACTGTTCCGTGTACACAGGCTCAACGGGCTTAGCTCTTCTACATATGAAGCTTGCGCAAATGCAAGCTCCTGAAGAAGCTGCTCGATCCATTGAAAAAGCACGGGAAATCCTCGAGACTCAGCGACTCGCGAAAAAGAGACATGATTTCACGTTTCTTTGTGGTGATGTTGGCCCTATCGCGGTTCGCGCAGTCCTCCATCACCGGATGGGATTGCACAGAGAAGCGAAAACAGATATAGATCTGCTCCACAAGTTTGCCTCAGGTGAGCCATTCGAGATGCACGAACGAGCAGAAGGAGCCGCGATCGAGATCAGCAGCGAAGATCCGTAATTGAAATTGGAAGCTGAGACCTCGTTACAAGATTATCTACCTTCCAGGCTGCGTTTCTCTGGAGACAGGAGAATCAGATGAGCTTCTTTACGGTCGTGCGGGATACCTGTACGCTCTGTTGTACATCAATGCCAACATCAACCCGAAATCCATAGATGTAAAACTTATCAAGAGTGTGGTTCACTCGGTGTTAGAGTCTGGGGAGCTGCTAGCCTCCAAGATGGGATGCGGAAGCCCCCTCATGTATGAATGGCACGACAGTCTATATTTGGGCGCTGCTCATGGCCTCGCTGGAATTCTGACTATGTTGCTAGAAGTGAAGGAGCACCTGGACACGTCGGAAATTGCCAAAGTAAAAGGAACAATTGACTTTTGCATCACTCAGAAGTATCCTTCGGGTAACTATCCCTCGTCACTAGGATCTACCTCAGATCGCCTTGTTCATTGGTGTCATGGTGCTCCGGGATTTCTCTTTCTATTTGCAAAGGCGTATACGGTTTTCGGCGAGGATGTGTATTTGCGGGAGGCGCAGCAGTGCGCAGATGTGATATGGAATCGTGGACTCTTAAAAAAAGGCTACGGTCTCTGTCACGGCGTAGCTGGCAACGCGTATTGCTTCCTTCGAATGTACAAACTAACTCAGGAAAACCAATACCTTTATCGAGCGTGCCGTTTCGCCGAGTTTTGTTGCGCGTACGGGAAACACGGGTGTCGCATAGCCGACAGGCCATACTCGTTGTTCGAAGGAATGGCCGGAACAATACATTTTCTAGTCGATATGCGGCGGCCTTCAGAGAGCAAATTCCCCGGATTCGAACTCTGAGCAGATTGATGTCTTCTGCGCTGAAATAAATGAGAATATGGAATCGCTATCTCATGCGTTTTTCATTGAAAGTGTTCATCAAAGCTGGAGGAGAATTATTATTATCGTCACCTTCAACATAAGAGTAGATTCTTCCATCTAGGGACAGTACCTCTTGGATGCGTAACGAGAGGAGAATACAAGAAGGGCGAACCGCCCCGAGTGGCACCTTTGAGGCGGTGACCTCCTGCTATTCACTGTGCTGATAGAAATCGTTCAGGGCACAGTTTTATCGGCGCCATTTCTGGCAGTCAGAATCTTTTCGTAGAGGAGCAGCATTCGAGGATTCTCTAGCGCCGTCATGTCACTGTTAATACTTCCGAAGCAACACGGGGGTGCATGATTTGCTCCAAGAAGACTCGCTGGCGTTTTTCGTTCCTGCGTTTTTTTTTTTTTTCCATGCTTAGACATGTATTAATCGGCCAAATTTGATTTGCGTCTTTCCTTGCAGAAAAGATCAGAAACTGAAAAGGAATGTCTTCGGAACAAACCTTCAATCAACCGGCGAATACTTCGTCGAACGTTTTACATCCCGTCATGACTTATGAAAACCCGAATCACGCGAAGGAGCACCTTGAGACGTTCTGGGTCCGGACGGTTAACGAAATGCTCAATCTCAGTTTTGTGAGTCAGCAACTTTATGATATCTCGATGTATAGATTCAGGCATCCAAGAGTTTGGGGACTTGTAGTTTACTGGAGAATATGAAGTTGAATTATGTTTCTCCACAGATCGACGCGAAGCCACCTGAGCTACCACTAGCGCGCATCAAGAAAATAATGAAACTCGACGAGGACGTCAAGGTGATTTTCCGCCCTCACAGTTCCTCATCCAGGGGGATCGCTCTGCGATGTTCAAGGGACGCCTCTGATGTAGAATGGATTCCAATTGTTTCTGTTTACAGATGATTAGCGCGGAGGCTCCGATTCTATTCGCCAAAGCGGCAGAACTTTTCATCATGGAGCTCACTCTGAGAGCCTGGATCCATACTGAGGACAATAAGAGACGGACCCTGCAGAGGAACGATATAGCCATGGCGATTTCAAAGTTTGATATGTTTGATTTCCTCATTGATATCGTTCCCAGAGAGGAACAGAAGCCTCCACCACCAACATCCACTAGCCAAGTGAGTGAATTTGAATGTTCAAGTCAACCCGCGAACATGAACGGAGAGATCGATATATGTTCTGTACGGTGAACGTTGGAAATTTTTCCAGGGAAGCGCGGCCAAAGCAGCTGCGCAGCCAACGGCGAAGGAAGAAGTCGTCAAGTCGGCTACTGCCGTCAATCCCGAGCAGGTAACTGCGGCTCCCTTGACCGTTTAGGATCTAGATTGTACTCTCGGATGTTATCACCCTTCAATTCGACAGGGAGGGCATTGCCTCATCTCTCCTGCGTTTTGATTTCTGTAGATTCATCGCAATGAAGATAAAGATTCAAATCTCGTTTTGTAGGTTCAATATCTCCTGCAACTCGCCGCGCAGCAAGGCGCCATCAATCAACTCCAAACGCAGCAGTCAACTCTTACCACAGCCGGTGGACAACAAATTCAGATCATACCAGCCGGAGGAGGAGCGCCGCAAACGATCCAGCTCGCCACTGCTGCGCCTCAGAACTTCCTTACACCCCAGGTCTGTGTGCGTCACCTGTTTATGAATGAAGTAGATTTTGCTCTCCGTTGCTGAGACTGTGGCATGCTTCGTTGAGTGAGTAGTTTCGTAGATCTGAATGAGCTCCACATGCCTCAAAGACGCTGCTCTTCCGATTCAAGGGTTTCACTCAGATTCGTACGGGGTATTGTGTGCACAGCTGTTCCGTATTCCGATTGGCATAATGTTGTGTTATCTCCTTAGGTGGTCCAAGTCCAGTCTTTGGATGGGACGCAGACTTTGGTTCAATCAGGAGTCACCGGTGGACAGGTGAATAATGAGAAATCCTTGCGTCATTTGTATCGACTTCGGACTCTTTTGTTTCAGAACAAAGCGAGTGTCGGGAACAGGAAGATGAAGTAGTGTACGAATTCATACTTTTTCTTTCTTCACTATAGGTGATGCAAATACCTCATGTGATCCAGCAGCAAAGTTCTGCTCCTGGCCAGCAGCAGCATATACAACTCGTACCGCAAGTGATCGGAGACCAATTGCAGCAGTTGCCTTTGCAAGCGCAAATCGGAGCAAATGGACAGTTCCAACTCGTGCGAGTTGCTGGGCAAACGGCGAACGCGCACGGACAACCCATAATCATTCAAGCAGCCCAACAATCGTCGGCGCACACTCAGCAGCAGGCGATCTACCTACCGAACGGTCAACAGGTAAGCTAGGAATGGCCTATGCAACATTGAGGTACTTCTACTACTTTTTACACTCACCTCGTCAATTTTCTCGCAGGTTCTTCTTCAGCCGGGCACAACCATCCAACAAGCGCTGCATGGCGAGGAAGAATCGACCGTGGCTGTGGGACATTAGTGATTTCACGCGACCTCCCCTAAAGAAGGCTATGGTCATCAGGATCCTACTCAAAGCTCCCCGTATCTCCACACAAACATCGGCGGTACTCGATCCTGTTTTCGTGCTGGGCGGAGTTGCTCATCGGGGCCTGGATTTCGGCTCGCAAGCTGTCCTTGCGCTTCCGCCAGTTCTCGAAACAAATCCCCAAAACATGGAAAATCACCGTCCTCCTCATTACTAGTACCCGGCTGCGGACGAAGCATAGTATATAATAGAAATATAGAGAGGATGTGGGCTGGCTCAACCTATTTGTGGACACTCCTGCTTCGACTGTGAAAGAGAGTACATAAAAACATCCAGCAAAACGTCCTCTCCGCTCTCGGAACTCTCCGATGGCCGAATCAAACTCAACGGTATTATCGGGTCGAGTGCATTCTGTCCAAGCTCGAGCTTTCCGAGAATTCATCTTGGACGTAAAGAAATCCGTCGTCTCCGATTCCGGTTTCAGTCGATCGTACAGGTGCATGCTGCCGGAGAGGTAGCATAGCAGGATGAACCTAGATATAGCTAAAAAAAAAAGCTGTCCGGGCTTCAGTCGAATCAATTACGTGACTAAATGCAACAAGGACAGGAATCCGGGAGAATTCAGGGTAATCTGCTGAGCAGTTTTGTATTGAAGTCATTGATTGTAATTTTTGTGATCTGTATCTATTGAATGAATGTCTTTAAGTACTGTAAACATGTATATGACCCATAAACTTGAGACGGGTTCACGAATAAAAATGAATTACCATCCAGTTCGAACTCTCGGTGTTTCCTACGCTCACAAACTAGTTGCGAGCTGCAAAGCAGTTAGCGATAAAAAATGTTCTCTTCAGATCGTTCCAGTGCCTTCTTTTTCGGCCGCTCAGAATCGGGTTTTCGTGTGTGGTCCCGGGCCAGCTAAACCTTCGGTTGAACCATGCGGAATGTCACTCCGAACTTCAGACGGTCCCATTCTATTGGCGGTAGAATCGAAAAGTTGTTGAGAGGATCACCTTGAGCCCTCTATGTCCTGTTCGTCGATTTTCAGGAGGATTTGCACGGCTCCAAGGACGCTATCTGCGAATGTGAAGGAGGTTGGACAAGTTATCCAAGAGGTACGGATCGATCAAAAAAGGACGGAACAAGTGAGGAAAGTCAGTGCTTCCTCGTATCTCGTGGTTCAACGACGACGGGAATAACGTGCCGTGCTCACAATAACGAGACGATCAGGAAGACACTGGTGGCGTCAGCGTCGATTTTGTCGCCACAAACGCCACAAAAGGGTTCTTCGAGCTAGGAAACAAGGCGCATGTTGCATCGGTGACAGAAGAATCTGTATTTGGGCTTCATTTCAGTTCTGCTCAGATGAACGGAATCGCTTCAGCACTGCTCCGAAGCATGGGAACGGAAGCAGTCTCACCTTCTGTCTCCCAACTCCATGTTCTACTCCTAACTCCATCACAAGGTCTTGCGTTGTTCGTGCTTTCATAGTGCTGTTGTTCGCGGTAAACGAGTGCTGATATATTGATCGCCCCCCCCTCCCCACCTAACCTTCGAGCCATTCCTCGTTCTGCCGCCGGTCAGCCCGTCGCGTCGGTCCGTCCGCGAATTTTGTGTCCCTCCCGCGCCAAAGGAACGTGTGCTCCGCTCCTGCCCCCCCTCCTCCCGACGCCTTCCCCGGGGACACGACTCAAGTCGGATCCAAGTCAGTCTGCTATCTCGATATAATCCGCTAGAACCGCATGAACGTCCCATGCTGCGACTTCAGAAGACACCACTGGAACGTTTCGGAGGGTTGTTGGGTGGAGTTGTTCTCCGCAATAAGGATGCGAATACTCGTGGAAAATATTGGACGATCATCAACTCGTACATTAGAGAGGAGAATATCAAAGGAGAGAGCTTCTTGACACGCTTCACCCCCCCCTCTCCCCCCGGGTGAATCCTCTCTAAAGGAAATCCTGCATCTAAAGGAAAAGAGAATGGGATTAGCTGAGTCCTCCATGTACGAGACTCCGTCGTATAAGTTTATACTTGAAACATGATTTCATCAAGTCACTCGATACCAGTCTCTCGCTGTTTCCCGCGCCCTTTGACGAGCGGTTATGCGTTCATCCGGGCGAGGTGCAGCTCACCCTCGGTGAGAGCCGAAAGAAAGCGCTCGGACAAATTGCAGAGTAGTTTGGAAACACTTTTACAGTGTCGCTTCCTACATGAGGGAATATACGAAAACTTTAAAGAGGTATCTCACCTATTGAAGTACCTGATCATCTTCATATCAGCATCGAAGTCGTTCGTATTGGAAGTGCACACAGAGTTACTGCCATGGGTGATGAAGTAAGCGAATGAACCGAAGTCGAATCTTCGATGCTCCGCGTTCCGAATTGAAGAGTGGAATCCAGTAATGGATGATTGTATTAATGCTACATTGTAATATCTTGATGACCATCACTTCATGATGAATTTTTAGACAGCATCTTTTGCCCTGGATTGGATACAGCAGGGGATGAACCTCAAGCTAATCGATTCTCATATCGTTTCAGTTGAATGATGGATCGTTTTTCGGGAGATTTCTGGCGAAACTTTTGAGTGTGCTGCCGTGGGGTAACCAGTCGCCGGAATGTATCTTCTGTAAAATCGCAGCCGGTGAGTCAGTCAGCGTCAGCACTGGTTTAAGGCAAGGCGTTTTGAAGATTAGATTCTTTTGTTACCGTTCACGGGTGTCCCGTTTCATAGGACGCTCTTTCCATAAGCATTCCTGATTTTTTTACCTAACACATCTCGCAAAGGACCCATGTGGATACCGTCTTGCAGCTGTGCGCTGTTAAAAGGGATCAGATGGGCGAAGGACATGACAGTACCCCAATAGACGAGTGCAGTGACTGTATGTCTCGGATGTCCTCTAATAGGCTCGCTGAATTCGGCGCAAAATCATGTGAATGACAAAATGTCTCCAGAATTGCAAACTGGAAGCGTGGGCTGTTCATGGTTTTCGGACCCGATTTCCTCTCAGAAAGCTCATCAATCTGACTCCGGCTCGATTTTCAAGTTTGGAATGCAGTTTCGTGCCCACCAGAAGAAGTCCGCTTAACGATATGCTTTCACGGCTCTACTTGTCGTGTTGAACACGACATCTGCACAAAATTGTGGAATTCGCGCGCCAAAGCTCAAAAATGAAATTCTCCGAGCCGTGAGGAAGATCTATTACTACCCGATCGGAAATCGGCTCGAGCTCTGAACTGTAGAGAATCCTCTGGAAGCGGTTGCACTCATTACAAAATTGTAGAAAGTCTGTAGGTATCTCGTGGTCAGAAGATTCTCCGGACTCGATTTTCATTCCTCCCACTTGAGGTTCTTGTTCATCGCGATAAGTATGGAGGAAGAGAAACTCTGACTCTTTTTCTCATAAGAATCGGGAGGAAGCAAACATTTTCGGTAACAACGCGTTGGCTTCCTTGATCTTGTACATCGCTCGAGAAGACGGGTTGATAGCTGGACGGAGAATTCCGGGGACGACATGAATTTCTACTATATTGGCCAGTTTTGGAGGTTATGATGACCATTAATTGACAATGATGCCGTCGAGGTTCCCTGGGTTACTTCTAAGTGGTTTTCTATCTTGAAGGTAACGATCCATCAGCCGAAATTCATTATCACGATTCGAAGTATGTAGTGATAACAGACATCGCACCTGCATCCAATCACCATTATCTGGTCATCCCCAAAGAACACATTAGAGATGTCAAATCATTAGACGACATGCACATTGAAATGGTCAAGGAGATGTCAAGGATCGGAAGACAGGTTTGTTGATGATTTTCCTTGTCTTATCAGCAATAAGCTTGCATCAGAGTTAACTAGATATTCGGTTTTCAGGTGCTCGAGTCGAGAGGGGGAAAGTGGGAAAACTGCAGAAGCGGCTTCCATTGGCCGCCGTTCATCTCGGTGAGCAAGTGGCTATAAAATGGCGTCCGGAAAAAACTTCGCATGTGAATTCTCTGAACGGAAGTAATAGGATGCGTGTTCTCCGTGGTCATAGAGATAAGCAGCTTCATTGATATGAGCCGCCTTGCAGGTTTCGCATCTTCATATGCACATCATTTCACCAGAGTCTGAGCTGTCGACAAGGATGGATCTCACGTTCAGGCCCGACTCCTACTGGTTCAAAACAACGGAAACCTTACTCGGAATTCTCGATCGCATGAGACCCCCTGTCACGCAAATTCAGTCGCCCGTCGACGATTTGGGTGATTTGAGATAAGCTCACCATGTGTCGCATGTGAGATCGCATCCAAAGCCATTGTAGCATCCCAGCAATATCCAGTATAGCTATAACAAAATGTAACAAAACGACCTCTTCCATTTTACCTCAATGATTTTACTGATCACTGAGAATGGCAACCACTTCTTTTGCCGCCGACCTAGATGTATCAACTGCTGAAAATTCTCCGAATCTTCGGTTCGAGATCCGAGAATGTGTATTAAGAAACATGGAACGATGAAACCAGGACTTGCACAATGAATGGACATCCGAAAAGCTGTCTCGTTATTATCCAATGTTTTTCCGATTTCTGCCTCTTTTTATTCAACAATCTCAGAAACGCCATGGGCATCGAACAGATGCGTTCCAAATTTTCCACAATCAAATGCGATATCCTCAGGTCGAAGGTAAACTCTGTCGAAGTTGCCTACCAGTCCTTTCCGCGTAGTATACAGCAACTTGAACTAATGTTATCTAGGAATGCTAAAGGTCATCGCTTGTCTCACTCTCACTTTTCCGTCGGCAACATGAGCAATAAGGAGAGTGGCATCGCCTGCCTCGAGCGAGAGCTTCATGAGATCATTAATTTTCAGAACACTGCTGGCGTTTAACTTAACAACACGATAATCAGGTATTCACGATTTAGTTTTCGAGTAGGTAGAATCAGTGAAAACGTCGAAGATTATTCTCGGTGAATTTCGACAGGACTCGTTGGTTGACTCTCCCAAGGAAGGAGCCTTCGCGTGGCCTGCGGTTTCTGTCTCATAATATTTTTCCAGTCTCTTCCTGAAATCAGAGATCTCACTGATTTCTTGGGTTAGCTGAAGCTCTCCGAAGATCAATTGAGTTTGGTTTTTTTTCGTTCCAGTCATCAAAGGGGTCGTCGTGCCTTGATACAGACAGTTGTTCTGTGGAAAAGACGGATGAATTAGTTTTCCACCGTTTGACGGTTAAGGATCTGAATGGAGAAGGAACATTATGGAGACGACTCGATGGGAATCGGAGATTAAGGAGTGTTTACCTCCCCTTGATCGCTAGACTCCTTGACAAGCTTTGCGAAGACATTCTTGTATTGTGACCAAGACTGAGCTGACTCTATCCTCGGAATCCCAGCGTCGGTGTATTTGTGGAGTGTGTCCACAATTGATAAGGAATGGACGCCAAGTTCTACTCCGTCAAACCATCGTGGAAACCATCGACGACTGTAACGCTGTCAGAAGAAGAACGCGGGACTTTATGACTCCAACTATGAAATTGAAGCGCGGTAGTTCCCACGTTATCCGGTAGTACCCAAGTTATAAAATAAGCGAAATAATTAGAACTTGGATCCCCGTTGGGTTTGAGGAAAAACTCACCTCTTGCACCGCACCATCATATTCGGGTAAAGAGAAATTCCGGAGATGCGAACTCTGGTCCTGATTTTGATGCGACATTTTTTGCTGCAAGAGAGGTCGAACCAAGTGATTCTCAGCGCAGCGAAAATGACACTATTTTGACCATCCTCGAATATCCGAATCTTTTATTGGGAGATACCTTTTTCTTTTGAGCACCGACTTTGACGACGCTCTTCCGTTTACGCGTACGCGACGCCTTAGTCGGCGTCGCCTTGTACTCTTTGAACTGGAATCCGTTCAATATACGATTCAGATTTGGGCCTGCTATCACATTTATAACTTAACAATGTAATGAGTAATGATGAGGAAAACTGACCCGCTCTGAATCTTCGTTGCCTTCAGCCGTGAACCAATGCGGATGTAGCTTCACTTTCACTCCGGTGATCGGGATTCTACTGAAGCAGTAATTCGCATTGTCTTTTGGCTCTTCGTCAATGTGGTGAGAAGTGACAGTTGAGATCTGAACTCACCTAATAATCAGTCTGCTGTCCTGAGCACTTGAGCTGACGACTGTTTGACACTCGGGAAGAAGTTCTTGCGGGATTGTCGGCACATCTGCGTATTCCGAAGAGATTGTCAAATCAGGGAATGCAATCTCTGGACCCTAGATGGATGGACGGATGGATGTGTGAGATTTACCTGACTCATTCTGACTACATCGAATACCTTTTGTGGTGGGGGATTCTCAGGATCTCGTTACACACTCACATCATAATGAACGCCTTGAGCATAGGACAAAGCTAATTCCTTCGTTTTTGAAGCCGCGGGCATATTGCACGAAAGTACCTGTAATTTCCACATTCCAGCTCGAATATTTAATCATTCCAGCCTTACAGCTGTCTGTGAAGAGGACAACAACCCCAAATTCGTACTCACCTCAAGATCAGAATCGGAGTCGTCTTTTTTATAAGCTGAGAAAACTGATTCTATCGGTGGCTGAGGAGCGGCAGCTGGGGAATTATGGGCGATGCTTCCGTTCCCAGAGAATGAGGTGTCTTGAACCAAATAGTTTTATCTTTAGTCCGTTTCTCGTCGATTCCTCCTTGTCCGAATGCACCGCGGTAAGGGCCTGATCGGGCCATTCTGATATGGCGCGAGCAAGTCTGCGAAGCTTTGACATCGAAACAAAATACACAAAAAATCTTTAGACACCGTCGTCTTCGAATTGAGATCGGTCCCCTTTTCACGAGGTTGGGGGTGACACGGGGAAGAAACAATCGCAATGGAGAAGATTCCTCTGAGGGGGAGACTGCGGGTGACCAGGAATCCCATTTGACTCTGATTCAAGCCTTAACGAATCGGACCTATTTCAGAAATCATGATGAAGATTTCGAAGGACTCATGGAGACAAACAATCGTGCACCTCATCTTGTTTGTAGTTATTCCCCTTAATTGCCCCAAGCCGCCGGCGACTTGACTTGACTTCTGCGAAAGGTCGAGTTCGTGAAGACCTGAAAGAGCGCTTCTGTTCGCTCTTCGCGTTTGCATCATGATATTTCTGTGAAACTTGCGCGAGGACTCGATATCTGCATAGATTTGGAATGTGCGCATTTAGCTTTTGCGCGCATTCAGTAGGGAACCATCGAATCCGTGATAAAGCCTTCGATCCCTAATCAGGTCCCAGCATCGTGACGCAGCCCTCTTCGATATAAGAGAGCACCAAAAGCTCGACCCAGGTTTCAACCTCGAAAATGATTTCTTGGAATATCGAAAAGTATAGAGTTCTCCCTGATTAAAAAATGGTCGATATCTCAAATAGAACTTACCATTAGCCTGATTCGTCGTTCTCCGTTCGGGAGGTCGGAATGGAGTTACGATCGCGCCGGAATCCATGAGATATTCGTAAATTGAATACAATTCGGAATCTTCAGCATGACGCATCACAACGTTATAAGCATCGAATACTGTCATCGGAGTCAGATCCGGCAAGAGTAAGCGAAGCTTGACGCGCGTCATCAAATACCTGTGAGTAGAGCAAATGTATGCATAGGGAAACTAAATTGGTGTCGTCATAATTCAACCTCAGTTATGGAATGTCCACTAACAAGGCTTCGTAAAATTCCAGAAACATAGGGTTCCCCGTGGATCCGACTGTCTCCAGCTGTTTACCGCGACGTTGTGTCACCTGAAATCGCGAGTATGGAATCTGAGTCGGGATCAGATTGTTGGAATCTTTTCTCAAGAATCCCTCCCATCGCTCCTATGATTCACATAGTTCAAGAAAAGTTTTTTACCTCCGCTCTTCGCTCATCAGGTCTCCACATAGCTTCCGATATCGTAGAAACCTGGTACCTCTTTAAAGCCAGCACTGATGGTGAATCGGGATCGTACCTGGCATAACGACGTCTTGTTTATACGAAGCACCTGAACTCCGCTGAAATGAATCTTGAATCGGAACAGAACTCACTTGCGAGGTTTTTTCACCGCTGATGAATCCTCGCCTTGAGTGACGAGACTGTTTCTCGTGTCGTTCCCTGAACTCTTCGTGCAGATGTCTCTAGGACTTGGAAAATCAGCGGTGATCGTGCGAGCACTGTTCAACGTTACCTGGCACAGAGAAGCGCACTCAATCAGGTCACCAAATTTACTGTATTTGGGAAGATCGGAGACACTTGAGAACTCATTCGAAAAAAGGGCATCTCTAGTCGAGAAACTGTGGTCGAATGATACCTGGACGGGAGGAAGATCCTCTACAGTAGGTAATCTTTGCTCAATTGCTTCCTGCAAGTTTAAGGGCTCTGGACTGCTTATGCAGTCCCGGGAGGATTCTTCCAAATCAGGCTCCGAAACATTGGAATATTCGTGTCCGACGGAGGGGAACACAATAGTGTTCGTATGAAGATATTGCTGCGGGGAAGAATCTTCCATATTACGCGAAAGCCAAGCATTCAATCAATGGTTGCATCTGATGCGAAGAGAATCAGTTGTAAGAGCTCACTCTCAGGTGCAGGCCAGGATCGAGAGTTTGGACGATACTATTAGGCAGAGGACTACCGGATGATTCAGTTGCCATTGAAGGACTGCGAAGAGAAGTTGTATATTCAGTCATAATTTCATCAGTTCCAAATAGAGGAACACGTGCGCTTCCCGTCTGTGCGCTCTCCTCAGATAAGCTGCTTTAAAAATAGTCAATAGAACTACCTTGAAGTTGGGTAGGACATCGAATCCTCATCAAGGCTTTCATCACTAGAGTTCGAGAATGTCTCTTCATCTTCCGAACTGACTATTATAACTTCATCTTGTGGACACTGATTCATAAAACAGTCGTTCCGCATTCTCGAAGTCTGTAAAAATAGTTTCTAGCCTTAATCACCTTCGTATCGAAACCGGTACTCATGTGACATATTCAACCGTGAACTCGAACATCGAACCATGGAGTATTTTTGGGAACTCAAAAAAATCGAACTTCGATCGCAATCAAGTTGAGCGTTTACCTGATATTGTGCTATGGTCTGCAGAGCTATGGTCATGGGATTGTCTATCAGAGATTCCTCACCAGTTTCAGTGTCACTGTCACTCCCGCTCGTGTCTGAGCCCCAATTTCCAGCCATAGCGATAGGGCCGGATATCTTGATGCTCGGGAGCTAGGAGGATGTAGGCAACGGTGGTTCAATGGGAGAATCACCAGCTAAGGCAAGTCACATTCGGTCGAGTCCCAAGAACGTGTGAGTCCGATGTTCACAGTTCAGCGACAATCGAACACATTACTGTATAGGATAGTATATTATTATAATAATACACAATATTCGGGCGGCAGTGAACTAAACCATGTCGTTGCATCAAATGGGACCGGTGATCGGCATTTGTAAACTTACATGCGAACCGCCGTTTCTTCCACTCAAGTTCCTGAACAATTCCGCTGCTCACGTGAGTAAACACCTGAAGCCTGAAGCTTTCATATCTAAGCAGTTTCTTTCAAATCGTATCGCATGAAACTTTTTGAGAGCCCCTCAAAATCAAAAATTCCTCCCAGCTTCTGTGTTCTGTTTAGGTCGATGGTACAAGCCGACATTGCGTTGTCGTTTACCTGAGGACGTCTACGAAGCCTTCAGCCAGATGCCGGTGGCTGCGGTTCAGTCAGTCTCGGCCGCGCTATGCGATGCTCATGAGGGAGATTTTCCCAGGATATGGCCGACGTGCTTTCGGGAGAAGATCGATGGGAAATACTGGGGAATCAAGTTCTTGGCCTGAAAACTTGACCCTGAAATCACAGAGCCAATAGGCTGAGGGTGAAATTCTCGAGGGTTGCGGATTGTTTTCGCGGAAAGAATGCTGCGGAATCGAGGTCGGGAATCGAGAAAACGTAGAGAGTGAGCGAATCATAGCTATGAACGAGTTTTGAGCTTGATTTCTCTGAACAAAGCAGAATCTCATCTGATGCAGAATCGCGAAGGAACAGCTCGGACGAACAGCATCCATAGAAGCATCTCGACACTGTGGATCAAACTTGCGATACGTGACTACAGCATGCATGTTGCAACACGTTCTGGCCGATTCCAACAAAGGAGCTTCAGCGCTCTTTTTCTGCTCGTTCCACGTTGCTTTTCCTGGAGAGTTGTCACTCAAATAAGTGAAGTTCATCGCGAATAATATGAGCAAGGATCCCGCGTTCTCTACGGAACGTATACGCAAGAATGTTGAAAGATCAGAGTAGCTCTCAGAGAGCTCGCAGGACTGCAACGGTGACAAATATCCTTGGGAATCGCTTGAACTCGGCGAGAATTGCGCTTTTCCCTTCGACGGCCTCCTGCAATTTGAGCTCAGGAATGGGCTACGAATAAGGGAAATGGCGGAACTGCGATCAGAAAAATCTTTCATTTTTATTGAGATTGAACAGCGTGCTCAAAAGCGGCGAGGTTCACTTGAATATTTGACCAGCTCCGCAGGAGACAATACCATTTTTGTTCTACCATCTTCAGGTTAAGGGATCCCGAGTGTTTTCCAGATCGGATTCCTCACATCAACCACAAATACGCCAGCATAACGTGTTCCCCTGCCTTCATGCATAGTCTATCGCTGAATTTTCCGCCCGAGCTACTGTGCTCGGGACCCAAATCATGACACATGAAATGCGGTAGATAATAGAAATATAAGGTTTTATTCGGATCCTCATTCTTCTCCCTCGTCCGAATCGTCTTCCATCGCTTGTCGAGCGAATGCCTCGGCCTCGTTGTAGAGCTGAAATGATTCAATTTTTTTGGAAATTTCAAGTGCGAGCCTCGAACCTGCTAGCAGAATCACGATTCTCTGGTCGGTGAATATTTTAAAATTGAACTACAGAAGTGGAACCTACTGCTTCAGGGACTGCTTGATGGAGACCCTCGGAGTCTTCGCAAACCCAGCTGAGCTCAAGTTCAAAATCTTTGTCTTTGACCTCGTCGTGGACGATGTGAATGATCTTCGCAGCTTCTTTGACCAGCTCACGGCAATTCATGTTCGCCAACTTCAACTTTTCCATCTCTGTCTTGGCGGTTTGCTTGGCTTTGCCAATGGCGCATCCGTAATAGCTGCGTAGAGAGCCGCGAACGACCATTAGTTTTAGTTTTTCAGTTTTGATTCCTGTTGAGAGCTGAGAGTCAGCCAGAATCCTTCTGAAGATTCACTTACCCGTAACAAGTTCCGGAAGGTTCTACGCAATACAGCTTGCTGCCTTCTGTTTTGTTGTAAGTTCCCATCAGTACTCCGGCACCGTAGGGCCGAATGGCAGAGTACAGTGTGTATGCGTGAACGTAAAGGGCTACCCGATCCTTCAGATAATTGATGGGGACCGCAGATCCGTACTCATTCCTAAGGAAGCGAGTTGATTTTAATGACGGTATGCATCCGCATCACGGCTTGCCCATATATGGTGCAGTATGGGTACCTCAACTTACCTGTAACTAGCAGCTTCCTTGGCGGCCGTTTCGATCATCTGCTTCGCGTCCGCTAGTAATCCAGCAACAGCACATCCGACGTGACGATCAACGGTGAAAATTCTCTTGTTCGATCCCTGCGAAAAACACGATGGAAGCATCGATGTTAATCGTATATCGAGAGCGATAATTAAACGGACCGCGACTCATTCGATTCACTTGTCGGCAAAAGTCAAAAATAACTTCCGGAAGAAACAGCGGAATACTCAATCTTGAGCCTCCGTTATCGAAATGATCTTGATTATATATTCCTAGAGACGACAATCCGCCACATATCTGGTTACCTTCTCATATAGCTTCGAGGTGACAAGCTTCTCCACTGCAAAAACAACACCGTCTTTTCCTCGAAGAGCGATGGCAGTCCCAGAATTTTCGACGGCTTTCAACGCATATTCTATCTGGAAAACTCGACCATCGGGCGAAAACTGTGAGGCCGATAGGTCGTAACCGGTTCCAATCGAAGTCATGCTGAAATGTCAACCATGGATTACTCCCGGCATGATATTCTTCTTGCCGGCAAAATATTCACGTCGCATCACCTCTTACTTCACTCGTTCGATCCTCTGAAGACGACAAAACTAGAACGAATTCGATCTAATAGCAGTTCCCGTCACTGTTGCCACCGATTCTGCCGATCGAAGACTTTTCCGATGTCTTCAGAAAAAACCTTGCTCACAGCCAGCAATCGAAGTTCCTCAGGAAAACATTTGTTGCCGAGTCACACACACAACGGAACGAGCAGACGATTTGCTTTCGAAGGAGGAGCAGGCGATACCAGTACAACAAAATAGAGGCTGGTGCGCCCGCTGTCTTACTCGTCCTACCTCCGCTCCGGAGGGCATTGTGCGGTGGGGACACCTCCGGCTTCTAGTTTTGAAGAGTCGTTATTGACTCCGATATTCTGAGACGAGTTCTCTTCATTCATGCTGTTACTAACATCTGAATGTCATGATTCTCAGTATTTTTCTCAAGTTCGTTTGTCATCATTAGCTGCCAACCTCAGATAGCTCACCACCGGCATGGTTTACAGCTTGGCGTAGATATGCAAATTCGAAACGGGAAGGACGGGCCCAGTCCAGAATAAGAACGGAACGCTTTCGAGGACGGAAAAACGAAATGGAGGACTGCCCCGATCGGGATGCAACGCTCAGCAAAGATAATTTCATCATCGCATTCAACGATCCAGTTGACGAAGTTCAGTTCCGTAGCTTCTATTCCCTCTTCTCCATGGAACGGAACCTCGGTCTTTTTTCCTGAATCTGCAGATCTACGAGATATGGGAGTTTTCAGAACGGAGTTTCTTCGAAAGCTTCGGAACGGAGCTAAATATTGTAGATATAGCGTTCGCGTGGAACGCAGGAACGCAATATGATAGCTATGAGTCCCGTTTTACAGGAAGGCTGTGGGAGAACATGGGATCCCGTTCCCGAGGGAGCGGAACTGCTAAAAAGACAGATACAGAAGTTCTCAATGATGATGAGGATGATGATCTTCACTGCGAGCGAAGAAGGCTCATGCGCGGGTCCCAGCCACCGTCGCCGCGCCGGCATTATACACGGATCACCGGTTTCTAGTATGAATTGTTTATTGCACTAGAATCCGCGGGAACGGGAGTATGTATATGAGATTCCGCGAGCCGGACCTCAGTCCAGGAGGGAGTCGACTACGGGACGAGATCTCATGCCAATATCATCCCGACTCTTCATTATCAATGAAAGAATCTGGGAGAGTCCCTCGGTGCCGCCCAACGCAATAGGCTAGGAGCCCGTTCCCGCGGTGGAGCATGAGATTTTTCTTCATTTCGTCCCAAACCCGGCTCAGTTGGACCAATCCATCGATGCGTGAATCATATTTGAGAGAAGATATATCGAAGATATTCCGAATCACTTGCGGGAGACTATCATCCAGATCTGAGATCTGGTCGTCAAATTTTTGATGGATATCAAAGATCAGATGACGACGATGATCACATTACGACCGGATGAACGATGTCTGGATCAATTCAAGTGAGCATCATCGCTTGTTCATAAAACCCTGTTAATTCACAACTCACCACCAGAGGAGAGATACCCGAGGTCTTGAAGGCCGTTCCTATGAAGATATTTATTATCTCCGAGCCTATCCATACATTGGCGTACGCAGCATGAGGCTGGCGAGCCTTTAGCTCCCAACCAAAGATCCACGTCAATGCTATCGGAGTCGAGGTTTTCCGGCTGGTTTATTCAAAATTTCTCAAAAAAAAGCTGGAATGATTTGTGAGTAGGGTAGATAGGCACAATCTGAAACTTGGAACCGTTGCGTACTCGACGAGGACGTCCCTGCAGGAAACTCTGTTCACCATTCCCCTAACTTACTACATGGGCATCTTTAAATCAGTGTCACCCTTGAAATGTCATTTCTTTTTTCTTGGATTCTTCCTGATTTTTGAACCCAGGCCAGATTCGGATCCCGACTCATTCGACGCTGAAACAAAGGCTCTCAGGCGATGGCGAGACGATGCCGCCTGCGAGCTTGATCAGCGCGGCCTTGAGTGTGCCCATCGTAGTGCTGGTTCTCCGATATGTAATTGCTATCAGAGTCCGCAATAAACAATGAGCGAAATTCGAGTGAAACAGCTGGCAGCGATTGAATATTATGAAAGCGTCTGCCTTTTTCAGTGTTGGAGACACCGGGTTCCATGTTGCTAAGATTCAAAAGTTGTTTTAACATTTGAAATACGAGCTCAGAAGGGGCGACAGGAATGAGTTCTCGATTCAGATACTCAACGGAAGGATCTTGTCAACTCTGAGGAAGGGATTTGAGACCTTCCGGGATTTGTGCGATTCGATTCCGTCGAGTAAGAAGGAGCTGAACTTGCTGATTAAGAAATGTAGCGGGCACGAACAGACTTTGCCAGGTTTCAACGTCAGCAATCCCTATTCGAGACGTTCATAAGGAATCCGACAGAATTCATTTAGCAGAGGGGGGGAGGGGGCGGTCCGCCCCTGGCGGCATTCTCAGCAGCTAAAAGTGCAATGCGAGATGTGGACGAAAAAATTCCAGGACGTCGAAACCTGGGCGCCCTCTTCCTGCTTGAAGTTCCCTAAATTGCAACCGAATCACCAGAAAATCCGCTCTGAATCCAACGAGTTATCTTGAATCTTTGCGTGAAAACCGCACGATTCCAAACATCATGGATTGATCGATGGATTTATAGGGCTGCGCGTTTTGCGAATAATGAGACCTGAAATATGAAAGTATGCGTGCAGTTTGCGCGTAGAAGACTCGTGAATATGCATGAAGATATGCACGAAGCACACAAGTCAATTCTATTGGGAATTCAAACTTATCCACCGAATTTTTTTATTGCACGCCACATGATGTATTTTGCAGAAACTCAAACAAGAGCGGTTTTCGGTAACGTGGTAGTTTCGATTCGAATCGTCAGAGTGTGAGTTCGATTTCACAGGCCAGAAAGGCTTCAGCTGCCATTGATGGCCCATCGTCATCGGCTCTGCTTCGCCTTGGGGCAGGGCCCATACACGACACAGCTCTGTAAGGCCAACGTTTCCACCGACCACTTTCTGAAATTCGTCCGAGCTCGATGGAGTTTCTAGTCAAGCCCTCCGACTAGTTTCTTAGAGCAGTGATTCTCAAACTTTTTTGACCCGGGCCCCACTTGGAATTAATAAAAACACTCGGGCCCCACCAGGCGTCAATTGAGAATGTCGCTCAGAAGGCTTGAGTGCAAGTTCTCTCAGTTCCCACGGTTTTCATTATATGATATGCCGCAGAGCAGACAGACATGAACCGATGGTAGACTGTATTTGTACACTTTGTGGAGAGACATGCTCGCAATATCACTTATACAAATGTAAAGAGAATGGAAAATTTGATTGGACAAAATGTACATAATTATAACCCAAAACCTACTACCAGAAAATGGTAATAAACATGCTTATCTCGAGTTCTCTCAGTTCTGTCTTGGGATCTCCATCTGGATGCTGTTTGGTGACCCGATACGTACAACGACGAAACTTCTGGGAACGGTATGTCGGATGAACGTGAGCGCCAACTGATTTACAGAGTTGGAATAACATGCGAACGAGAGAAAATAGGAGTCAGCCTTATCTGCTGATTGATCAGTCGGCATGAGCTCACCCGGAGGAGAAAACCCAGAGTTTTCGCCAGAAAGTTTGCAGGAATCGGGTCGCAAACTGCTACCAAGATTGAAGTCCTACAGGTCCTCCGAGAAAAATCAGAGCACTCATAGAATATTTCACGAATCACATTGTGCTTGACCGATATTCGGGAACGACTCATTGAATGGAACTTACGATTCAAGAGCTTGGGATTGTGAGATTTGATCTTTGCGGGACTAGGAACTGCGTAGACGAGCGGAAGGCCTCTATCTATCAAATCAGGGAAGTTTCCGCGGAGATATTCCACACAATCAGTCCCAGGCCCCACCAAAGAAGTCTCTAGGCCCCACTGGTGGGGCCTGGCCCCATAGTTTGAGAACCACTGTCTTAGAGTCTTCCAGTGGTCGACCGTACACCTCCAGAGCCGTTATTTCTGTCGGGATAAATTCGTTACGGATGTTGAGTTCAGAAGATACAGTGGAAGATACAGACGAGAAAAGAGGGCAGCCGAAATGTAGAAGAAGCAAAGGAAAGAAAGGCATCTTTTCTTCAGAAAGCTCGCGGTCTTCAATCGACGGACGATCCCCTGACGATCATTAGTCGTAGAGCACCTCAAAAGTATTGTTCCTCGAGTTACGAAGAAACCGACGTTCTAACCCCAGTACCGGTTCCTTAGTCCGAAAACCGATCCCGGAACCGGAACCGCTCCCAGGAACACGAGAACGTTTCCAGGATTCAGAGAACCGGCTCCAAAATCCCGGAACCGTTTCGAGGAAACCTGGAACTGTCTGCAAGCGCTCGGAACCGACTCCGGAACCCGTTTCTTGCGAGCCCTCGTCCTGATTTGACGAAGATTCCGCCAGAACGTCAAAGTGACACCATTCTAAATCGTTACCAGTGAAATCTTCCATATGACCGTTGGAATCTTGCTCATTTGTGTGCCAACAACACATGCTTCGTACCAGCACAGCGGTGATCTAAATCAGGTGACTCGAGAAATGATCGACGATAAGCTTTTTCTCTAGTATTATATACAAAACGACTTCGTTTCCTCAAACGATCCCGAATTCTCTGCCTCTGGTGGGAAAAAACAATAACAATCCAGAAGGTTTCGTTGAGCTTTTCCGAAACAGCCACTCCAAGAGATTCTGAATGCAGTCGCAAAGTTACCTATCTTTCGCCAACCGATTTCCTTGCTTTGAGTCACGTCCGACTTCCATATCCCAATCACATCTGAATCATACCTCTTCAGGACAACACAAGACAGAAACTGAAGATTACCGAAGTTCATCTGAGCCAAGTTCGGAATGCAATGAAGAGGAAAATCGTGTCCTATGAGAATTTCCAATCCTCGATCTCATCAGAAGACCACTTACAGGATGTAATTCACGCGTTCTTCTGTCGAACGCCTTTTAATCTCTTATTGCGTGCCCACCGCGGGAATTGACTCGTAGCTTATTGCCTCGGTCGGCTTTCAATGAATCTCTGATGATTTTTTCATTGATAAGAAAGAGTTGGGATGAGAGCTCATCCCGCAGTCAACTCTTTCCTGGATTGGGGTCCGGCTCGCGGAATCTCCTACATATATCCACTCCCGTTCACGCGGCTCCTAGTGCGAACAACAATTAATACTAGATACCGGTGATCCGTGTGTTATGCCGGCAGTTTTGGCTGGGATCCGCGCAAGCGCCCTCTTCGCTTCCAGCAAAGATCATCATCATACTAGACCTCGGTACCTGTCGTTTTAGCAGCTTCATTCCATTGGAACGAGATTCCCATGTTGTCCGATAGCGTTCCTTTGGAAAAGGATTTATAGCTATCGTGCGGCGTCCCCCAGAAACGCTATATCTACATCAGTTGAGCTCCACTCCGAAGAAGCGCCGTTCCTCCGTTCTTCCGTTCCAGAAACTCGCATATCTATATTTGCGCGTCATCTTCGAGAGCTGTGGCGCTGCAGTCTCCTCAAACATCGAGATCCGAGGAAGAAATTCAATATTTGGCAAGGCGATCCGTTCAAAATAAGTTCCGCAGTTGCGATCGAGCTTCCTCGCGAATAATTTCCTCTTCTCGTGAGTCGCTCATACCCGCTTTTGCTAGTTCAACGCTATCATGAATGGCCAGGTTTGAAAATTGGCGCCACTATTTTCGCGGAGCTAAATCTGCCTCCATGACCAAGTTGCATTTGCAGTCGCAGCTTGGCAGTGGCAGCTAAAGGGTTATTTTGTAAAATAAAATCAGTAATAACCAGTAAGCTAGAACTGCCCTGCGCATTCAGTTAGTGATTTGGTGGCGAGTGCGCGTATGCCCGCACTCAGCTCAGGTGTTCGTCACCCAATTTAAGACTATGATAGTTGCTCGGGTCTTGTTCCTTAGCAGCAGTAGCAGCGACAACAGTCATGAAGATTGAACGGGCTAAACTCAAAAAAGGTGCTTCCGAAGTGGTAAGTTCGTAACATCTCATGGCTCTTGAGTCAAATTCCCACACAGCTGAGTAGATGAGGAAGATACCGAATCTCGATTCCACTTTGTCGTTGTGTTTCGGAATCTTCCAAACACCCATTACGACACTTCATGGGCTCTCTCACTCACAGTACCGGTTGCCACCTGCTCGGGCCCGTTGAAAATCCCCAGAAGTCGGAGACCTGAGAGAGGAAACCCGATTCGTTCCTCAGAGACACTTTCTTCGGGAATTTGTAGCTCGGCTGAATTAGATCGGGGTGGTAGATGTCCGCACATGTTTTCGAAGCTATAGACGCAATACGAACGTTGCTGGAGCGATTATCCCTCACGATCAAGATTCAAGAGAGACGCGATGTAGGGACTGACTCGTCGATGGCCTATCAAATCTGCATCATTTCATGTTCTCAAGTCTGGTTTCAGGCTATTTGCTGCTCGCATCTTATGTTGACGCCACAGTGTGTATGATCGGCCGCACTTCTGTGTCCACGGAACTCCCGAGGGAGAACAATAATTTACCTTCCCAAAAAACTTGCTTATCCGTACGGCGCTTGAACATGAAATTTCCCATGAGCGATAATCAATTACGTTTTATCAACACGAGCTCGATTGTTCTGGAGCGGTCTCGATGAGTCATTCGCAAAAGCGCACCGAACAGGAAGAAGAAACTTTTTCTTGAGATTTATCGAGCTGTCTTTTGCGAATCGGATTCTGTTGTTCACCCACTTCTGCAATAGCGTAAAGCATTCTTCTGACCATTCTATGCATAGCTTTTTTCACGTGTAGAGGACGATTACCTCTCGGAAGTGACTTCAAGTTGCAAAGTCTCAGTGACCTCGAGGTTTACCACGAAGCTTTTCATTTACAGCCGCAAGACTGCAAAGTTCTCATAGAACGTTTGAAATCTTGCTCCGAAGCTGATCTCTATCATGAGCTTTCTTCGATCCGGGTTTGGAATTGGGGAAAGGTAAACACGCTTATATGTATCTGAGGAGGAACGTGGTGTTCTGTATTGATGTTGTATCCGTGATGAGATGTTCTGGCTCAGGACGCAGATAGGAGGAAATTCCGCGCCGACCAACATTTTGTTTTTATAGTGTGAACTTTTTCACTGGATCGACGTCCTCGACCTTTTCGATGGCTATCTGGCCGAAGCCTGCGGTTCCGATGGAAACGCTTGGGTGCTCCCTTGTGACGCAGAGGAAAACAAGGGTCGACGAAAACTTCTCCTGGCCATCTTGCAGTTCACAGGTGAGCGAAACAAAATCGTGATTTAAAAGTTGCGAGCGTCAACAACAGTCATTTCGATAAACTCTGCAATCCCCTCTTCACAGCTCTCCTGATCGAACACAGCTTTTCGCGCCATCTGTACAACTCGATGGAGTACCTGACCCAGTTGCTGTCTTCATCCGATATGCAAACTGTGTTAGATGTGCTGAATCTTCTCTACGTATTCAGCAAAAGGAGCAATTTCATCACAAGGCTATGCGCTGAAAGGTATTTCTTCGTCGTTTTGCCGATCAATAGGTTTTGTGTCTGAGTCCATAATATTCGTGAAACGGGAGAGCTCGGACGATCATCATATGATTGATGGCGATTTCTAGGCGCCAGTATCTGCTCGATCGATTGACACATTTGGCCGACAACTGGGGCGGAAAGGAAAACGGCTTCGGTCTAGCAGAATGTTGCCGTCCGGCACCGATTTCCAGTTTTCCGAGGAGTGCCACAACATTGCACTTCGAATATCACGTGGAACCAGCCAACGCGAAATGGTATGCTCACAAGATCTATCCTATGCCCTTTATCAGAGCATCTGAAATACGCATGCTCGATTAACCTCTATGTTCCCTCGGCAGCGCGGTCGTGGGCACAATCCACCGAGAGCAGGTGCACACCTTGGGACCGTCAGCCGGTCACATCATGGCACAACTTCTTCAAGCGTTCCCCGACGTGCCGGAGAACAGACGGATGCTCCTGTTCACTCATCTTCGTTTGGCTCATTGCTTTGCGTCGTACGACCGCAGGCTGCAGTGCGTCCAAGCGCGTCTCCAGTCCTTGAGCATTCTCGTCTACTGTTCTGCCATCCAGGACAACTTGAACTCGCTTCTGTACAACGGACTCATTGAAGAACTCGTTGACGTGCTGGAGCTGCAGTTGACTGACCAGAGTGGGAGCCATGATGAATCACTGATCGAGATCAAAGCAGCCGCCTTGCGCACTTTGACGGCCATCATTCATTTAGACGGCAATCCGAAACTGCAGGCCATCATAACAACGACGGGAGCTACCTCTTATCATGGTTTCTTGCCGTCCTTAGTGAGGTCGTGCATTGAGAGGCTCACAGCTGCCGGCAGACAACGAGAAGTCGGAGGCTCGCAAAGCCCGGGGATGCCCAACCTTGCTTTTGCAACTGCGCTCTTCTCCTTTCTTTATCACTTGGCCAGCTACGAAAGTGGGTGTAAGTACATCTGCGGAAACTCATCGTCACCCATGTAGCCATTCACCTCAGATCGTCTCGTCATTTCACCACATTCACTCTCGTCTCTTGCAATTCCATATTTTCAATAACTTTATCTTATTCCAAATGCATTCCAGGCGAGGCCTTAGTCGCGTGTGGCATGGTCCAGTCTCTACTCAAGGTTATTGAGTGGCCCGGCTGCGAACCAGAACACGTCACATTCGTGACCCGGGCTGTTAGAGTCATTGATCTCATAACTGGTCTGGATATGTCGGCTTTCCAGTCCAACGGAGGTTTGGCAATTTTCATTCGCCGCCTGGAACAAGAGGTTGATATTTGCAGGCTCGAGCAACCGAATGTCATCTTGTGAGTTGTTGTCATGACTGTTAAGAGCGAAGCCAATTTGAGGCGAATTCGACAAACGATGTTTCTATCCGAAACGATCGCTAACTACCTTCCCCGATTTGTCTCGCGCACAGGTCCGGATCAGACATGGAAGAGAGTGGCCCCTCTTCCGCGCACTCTTTCGAAGACAGCTCGTCCTCGCTGGCGATGACAGGATCCCCCAAAGGGCCTCTCACAGGGCCTTCGACATCGTATTCCACAAACTCCAACTTCAATGGGAATGTTCAATGCTATCCACAACGGGCCGCGCTGCTCAAATCAATGTTGAATTTTCTCAAAAAAGTGAGTCGGTTCATAATTCTTCAGTTCTTACCGGCCACCAGTTTCCGTGCGATGACAGTGATGTCTCGCCGTGCGCTGTGAAGACTCACTTGACTAATGGATGCTTTTCTTACTTCAGGTGATCAATGACAATTCGCAGAATTCAGAATCCAACCGTCATATGATGGACGGCTCATTACCCAGATCCCTCCAGCACATCATCTCGAACTGCGAATACTACGGTGCCTCGTTGTTCCTTTTGGCCACCGACGTCGTGACAGTATACGTGTTCCAAGAGCCCTCGCTGTTATCGTCCCTCCAGGACAAGGGCCTCACCGATGTGGTCCTTCACGCACTATTAGTAAAGGAGGTGCCTGCCACTAGAGAAGTTATTGCCTCCATTCCGAACGTATTCACTGCTCTCTGTCTGAACACACGCGGCCTGGAAGCGTTCATGGAATGCAATCCGTTCGAGAAAATTTTACGGGTCCTCGTCTCGCCTGAATACCTGGGCGCGATGCGACGACGGCGAAGTTCCGAACCTCTGGGAGATACAGCGTCCAATCTGGGAAACTCGATGGACGAGCTCATGCGTCATCAGCCGTCACTGAGAGCTCCGGCGATGGCGGCCATTGTTTCTCTCCTCGAGGAATTGTGTGCAATGGGCTCCGATCCGAAATACGTTTGCCTGAAAGTCCAGGGAAGCAAAACAGGCTCCGGCTCGAACGGGAGTGGGGGCAGCCCCGGAGCAGATCCCGGCGGATCCGACAACAAGAACGCTGTGATCGAGGTTTCATCTGAAAGCGATGACGATGAAGATGGCGAAGATCGAGAGAGTCCAGAGACTCGACAGCCGACGTCACAGCCCACGAGCAGTAGCGGCGCTTCAAACGACGGCGTCGGAGGCTCCAAACTACAGAGTCCAGCAACGAAAAACGCCGACACCAAGACACAAGTACCTCTGGTAGACTACATTCTCAACGTGATGAAGTTCGTCGACGCCATTTTGTCCAACAATTCGACCGATGACCACTGCAAGGAATTCATCAAACAAAAAGCTCATGTTCCTTTGTTGAAGATACTGTCTCTGCCGAACCTCCCGTTGGACTTTCCTGTGGTTCCGGCCTGTGTCGGCGTTGCTTCGGTTTGCAAATCAAACCTGACCTTGGCGCATGAGCCACTGATTCTCTCCGAGGGACTTTCTCAACTCAACGACGCTCTTTCGCGGTTAGAACCGCTCTATTCAGCTCACAACACGGCACTGGGGAGTTCTGTGCTCCTCCAGGAGCTGATTGACGCACGAGGAGCGGAACAGAGCCCGCAAACAACTCCGCTGTTCTACGCCATGTCGGCAACTCACGCGTATGTCGTGATGTTCGTACACGTTTGTCGGACCGGTCAAGTGGATACTCGCAAGATTTCGGTCAGTCAATGGGGATCCGCCACCGGTTTGCGAGTACTGAAAACACTCTCGCAACTTTACCTCAGTCTTGTGTGGGAGAGCACCGTGCTACTTTCTCTCCGATCCGAAAGCGCGGCGTCGGCAACCGCAAGCGTTGCACGCCAGCAACTCGCCAAGCTCGTTGGGAATTTCGATCAAGGCGAGAACGATGAGGCTTCGTCGCCCATGGACGTTGACCAGCTTCCCGCAAGCGAGGGCGCGAGCAGGAACTTCATCCGTATGCAAGGAGCGATCAAACAAATTCAACCGCTGTTGACGGGTGCTTCGAGACTTGGTCGTGCACTGGCAGAGCTGTTTGGTCTTCTAGTGAAGCTTTGTGTTGGTAGTCCACCGAGGCAGAGACGGAACCAACAGTTGAGTGCGTCGCCTTCAACACCGAGTCCAGCAGCGAAGTCAATCGCGATGGCGCTCACGAAACTGCTCGCTCAAGGTCTTTCGTGGCAGCCTCCACCGGAAAATCCTGAAGATCCTAGTCCGACAAAAAGCTGTTTCACGCTGTACATCTGTTCAGTAGGATTCACTTCTCCCATGTTGTTCGACGAAAGGAAGATGCCATATCATTTGATGCTTCACAAGTTCGTGTCGTCAGGCGGTTTGAACGCGTTCTTCCAAGCGTTTGAATGGGCGATGAAGTACTGGCCCGGAGAAGACATGCAGCAGCAGCAGCAGAAAGAAGCCTGCGGCGGCAATAAGAAAGGCGGAGATTTCGCTGACGTTGCGGGTGAATTCCTCGACGCATGGCTCATGCTTCTCGAGAAACTCGTCAACCCCAAAGCTGTCCTGGAAACCCCGCATGTGCTGCCGAAAAACGTTCAGCCCGCAGCAGGCAGCAGCAGCACTGCTTCGGGATTCAACTTCGATCCTGTGCAGTACTTGATCCATGTTCACAGACGAACATTTGCCGCTTGTACCATGCTGTGGACTCGTAAGCCACTGAAGGCATACGGAGATCGCATGACGGAATCCATTCTCGCCATCCTCTGTCATCTACTCAAGGGCGAAAGTATAATCAAAGAAAAACTGCAGCAGACTACTCCGACTTCCGTGAGCGAAGATCGACGTGTTGAAGCTGCCGCAGCCGTGTCTGCCGCTGCATCCTCGGTAGAAGCCGCTGCGAGAGCCGCCGCGATCGCTACCGTCAATGCGGCCTCGGCTGAATTCCGGAACGAGTCATCATCCGGCCTCGAAGGACTTCAGGCGTCTGCGGCAGGTTCTGCAGCGACATCTGCAGCCGCAGATTCCGGTCATGACAGCGCTTTGTCGGCGTCACTGCTGTCGTTTGGTTTTTCACGAGCCAGTACACAGGCCAACGAGATACAACAGCTAGTTGACATGGGCTTCGACAGACAGAGAGCAGGAGCGGCGCTCGCGCTTAGTCGTAACTTGGAACAAGCCGCTGAGCTTCTTCTCACTGACCCTGAAGCTCATCAGCCACCCGCGAGATCGTCGAGATTCCCCCCCGTGGCTGTTCTTCCAGCAGCCGCCCCCTCGTCGTCGCCGTCCGTTGCCTTGGTAGGGGGTCCCAGTCAACAACCGGACTCCGCGCAAGCATCAGGTAAACCCCATTAGCCTCCCTCCCTCGATATCTCCTCTAGTGAAGAACTCTTTCCACTGTGTGGCGAGTTCCCGCCACGAAGTCGCTGTAAACCAATGGAATAATGCTTCAGCTAACGAATGTTGGAATTTCGCAGGTACACTGGGCAGCCAGTCAGCTCGAGAAGAAGATCCACCTCAAATCGGATCGCCAGCGCTAACATCACAATCTACTTTCGGAGACGATCAGGAGGAAATGGTTTTAGAGAATGAAACACCGCTTGACAAAACATCGATGGACTCATTCACAAACGAACAACTGCTTCCTGGATGTATGAACTTGTTGCAAACGCTGCCTGAGACCGTTTTTCGCGTTTGCGATCTGCTTGTTGTTGTGGTTCAAAGGAACGGAAACGAATGGAGAGACTTTGCGTTGCAACAATTGCTTGGCGACATCAAAGCAAGAGCGACTCAGATGTTGAATTCCCTTATCGATCTGACGCAATCGAACAATGAAACTTCGTTACGGCTCGCAGTTATTGTTCATCTTGTAACATTGCTCTTCGTGGAGATGAGGTGAGTATAAAAGAATAAATGTACCCCACAAAAACTGACAAAGCAAAGTGATCGTTCTCGATCCACCTGTAATGAAGGGCGTGCTCAGTTTGGGTTTTGTTTCCAGGGTCGCATGTGCTCAACTCCTCGAACAGAGTGAGATGGTTCCGTTACTCTGTCTACTGGTCGAAAAGTACGCGTCAAACGCACCGACTGTTCAGGCAAATAACACCAGTGAGGTAACTTCACCCAAATGGTTGGTCAGTGTCCTGATTCTCCTGGATCTGTATGAGAAAGCTGTTGTAGCTTTGAACAGACGAAGGCCACTCTTGCGTCTATCTCATCGCAAATGGAAATGGTTCGAAGAGCGCAGTGGGAAGTGGAATCCTTACAGTCCACCGAACAATCGGCAAATCGACGAAGCTTACGTCAACGGTCTCCAGAGAGTTCGTTTCGCTGCTGGAAGGAGGAAATACATCGCTGACTTCACGGCCATGGTGAGTTCTGACAGAGTAAAGTCATTCATGATTCATCTTTCTGAAATCGAGCTTGAAGGTCGTGCTGCGAGTTTGTCTCAATCTTGAGAGGAAAAATCCGGACGCTGATTATTATCGCGACGGTCTCATTCAAGAAATGATATCTTCTCCGCAGATTCAAGTCAATGAAGATTCAACTCATTGGCGACCCATTATGGTGTCTTGGGACAAGTGGGACGCAGACGAAGAAAGTCGACGCTTCAGAAATGCCAGGTCTATGCCGGAACAACTCGAAGGCTTGCGACCCGGACAGAAAGAGGTGAGTCATCTACAGCTTCCCGGAACAGCTGTTTATTAGCACGATATGTGACAATCCGTGTCCATTTCAGCTCGTCATACGCTCCTGTGTGCAATTGATATCAACTCCTGTGGACGCTCACACGCTCCAGGCTATCCTTCGCTTGTCTTTGAACCTTACGAGGGAACATTCAGAAGCTACTTTGTTCGCCGAACTTGGAGGCATCAAGGTAAGTGTTTGCAGTGGGACGGGGAGATTCATTAGTAGAGCCTGGGCGCTCAGGTGACATGATTCCCGTCTGTCACAAGGGATCCAGTCGTCGCTTCGCACTCCGTGGGACGAATCAATGTTATTCAAACTCCCAAGCTACGGTGATAAGTATCGACAGGAAGAATCGTTGTTCAACATCGGCTTCTCTCTCGCAGTCCCTCCTGGCATTGGACGGTACGGCCGGTGCCTTCCCGGGATTCACGTCGTTGGTTACTCTTGTCGTTCGGCATGTGATGGAAGATATGAAGACGCTGCAAGCGATCATGGAACGAGTCATACAATCGATGATGGTTTCTGGCGGCAGTTGCCATGTGGCAATCAAGGTGAGCCCTTCGGCGCGCAAGATCATGTCCCGCCCGTTCATTTTATCGTGCAACTTTTCTCAAATTGAACTCGTCCATCGCAGGAAATGCACTACATTCTCCGCGTGCTGAGTCCTGCCGCGTGCCGGAATCCTCAACTGTTCAAGGAAATCGCAAAGAACACGCTCCGAATCTCACTTATTCCCGCTAGCAAACGATCCAACGACGATGACGATGAGGCGCGCTTCGTGTCTCCATCTGCCGTCCAGAGACTGCGGGCTGTGCCGCCGACGGCAAAAAGCAGTCCCCCCTCGTTGCCCCCTGTGGCCAAACAAGTTGTTGCTGAGCTTTTGGAAACTCTCGTAGCAGATGTGAGATGTGGAGACGATTCGCTACCAATTCAGCCATTACTGCCCAAGTCAGCGATTTGTCGACTGTTAGCAGAGCTCGTGAAGAGCTATCCCGCAGTAGCCAAACTGATTATCGAGCATCGGTATTTAGGGACCGAACCTTGTTCCGCTCTAGCGTTCATAATCGATAATCTCCTCCCTACTCCATCACAACCGTCGTCCGCACAGCAGCAGCAGCAGCAGCAGCAGCAGCAAGGACAAACTCAACAATCGCAACAACAACAAGCACAACAAACGGCGCAGCAACAGCAGCCGCAGCAGCAATCAGGGCAAAGTACGTCACAGACATCTTCTCCAGTAGTGAACCATGACAAGGACGCTGCCGCGTTATCGAGAGTACTCATCACCACGTTAGCCGGTTGCAGCCATCCGTATGAGGTGAGAACAATGAATCGAGTGAAAATCATTTGTTTGAGTCAGCACTTCCACCCGAGCCCGGTGGTCTGTAACATCATTGAGGTTGAGTTTTGGTTTTGATTCCACAGGTACAGAATTCGCTACTCTATGAGCTCCGCGCAGCCTTCCAACGAGCACTTAATCTCCCGGATAGCAGTGAGAAACATGCGCGTATCCAGGCTCTGACTGGATTGGTCGGTTGTATTGCTCGGGTAGCATCAACGCCATGCAAGGCGGCTCCCCCATCGCGTCTGATTCATCTTCTCATCAAGAGAGGAATTTTGGGTGACTTTGCGCGCGTTTCGCACTCTCTGGACCTCTCGTCCCCGCACTTAGCAGCCACGATCAATTCGGCTCTACGGCCGCTCGAACTTTTGACGAACCCTGTCAGCCTCCAGAACTCTAATCCATTCAAGAAAACATCGAAGAATCGATCATTCGCCGACGTTGTCGCCGGCCGAAGAGATGACGACGAGGGCGCCGATGACGATCAGGAGCTAGACGCTCTTCGACGAAGCGATGATGTTGCTTCAGCTGTTGTTAACGGAGCTGGTTCTGTGATTCCAAGCATCGACAACATTATGGAGATGATTTTCGACAACGACATCAACGGAACGATCAACGCTGTCGTCAATCGTTCAATCGAGATGGATTCCGAGCGAGAGCTCCGAGTCCAGGGACCTGTCGAGGAAGAGGAGGATGACATGGATCTCGAAGAGGACGAAATCGAGGAGGAAGAACCACCGCCGAGGAGTCATCGCCCAACAAGAACGATCCGAGTTGAAGAGGATGACGTCGAAGGAGTAGACGACGATTCTCAGATGATGCATGATGACGATCACGGTGTGGAACCCGCGCTTCAACCCGAGGATGACGAAGAGGTTTGTTTTTGTCCCTGGAAGCAGTCAACCCCGTTGGAATCATTCGTTCGGAGATAATCGAATCCGCAGAGATCAGTTTTGAGCTCCTTGTTACAGGTGGTCGTCGAACCCGTCGAACCCGATGAAGAAGAGGACGACGAGGACAGCGACAGCGAGGTGACAGCGGATCGCGAGGACGCCGCTGAAGATGCCGCTGCTGGTTCAGCAGGAGGGGGATCGGGCGCACCGGTTGTCTCTGGCGCTGGTCAAGCCGCAGCTGGTGTCGCCGAGGAAGATGAAGAGGCAAGTTGTTTCGGTGATTCTGGAGTCCTGTATCCTCATTTGTGATTTGCATTTGTCAAACGAAAGAACGCGTTCTTCTCGAATAATCAGTATTTTCACTCGCCCGCCCGCAGGAAGACGATTTTGACGAAGAGGATGATGAGGACGACGACGATGATGACGAAGAGAATCCCTTCGGCGGAAGTAACAACGAGGTCCTTCACAGTACTTTGTTGGCGCGAATGGATCGAAGCGTCGGCATGGGTCGTTCAGCCGTCAATCCTTTCACTGAAAGCCTTCTTCTTCAGGTACATTCATTCTCTCCGAGTGCGGGAGTATGTTTGTCATTCTCTGTTACGGTGTCGAGTTCAGGGTAATGAAGTGACTTCTTTTCTCAGGTTAACTTGGAAGATATGTTTCCGAACCACGTCTTCTCTGATACCGATGGCGTTAGCCGATACCTCCCGAACATAATGGATTGTTGTGATCCGCCCGACGGCTTATCGGTGATTCCTCCAGCTCCGGGAGCTGTGGCATCCAGTCACCCCCTTCTCAGTCGGAACAACGACGCCGCCGGCTCTTCATCCGGCACCCAGGGACAAGGAGCTTCGCGCAGCAGTCGGGGGTACGATCGAAAGTCATCTCTCGGTGGATTGAGACAGAATTCATACTCGATTTCGGTGGTTGATTGACATCGTTTCTCTTTTCATGACGCAGACGTACGCTCGGAGTACAGAGTCGGATGGGCGCCACGAGCGGTTCTCGTACAACAATGAGCGCGGCTTGGCAGCTTCTCAGTGGCAGATCAAATCCTCCAGCCATTCTCCAGAGACTGTTCGGGCCCGCTCAAGACCACCATATGCCCATTCAGATCTCCACCAGCGGAAACCATTACGGCCACGGAGCGGGTACCAGCTCGAGCTCCCATCATGTGACGACGACACCCCGCGTATTGTTTGCCAACACAATGCTCGATGCGCCGGAGGATTGGTTCGTTGATCTTTACGACGAGAACGTTCCCGGATGCCCGAGTCAACGCAACGCCGCCGGTGGTTCGGGAACTGTGCCGACAGCCCATTCTCGGTGGATCGAGGAGAGCCGAGTGCTGGACGGAGACTCGCTTCACGACTGTGTCGCGTTGCTCAAACCTGAGATCATCCCTCATCTGGAGAAGTTGCGAGACGAGGAATTGGCGCAGCGGAAAGAAAAGCGGAAAGATAAGACGAAAGCCGCTGCCCAAGAAAGTAAAGATCCTGAAACTGCCGCTGCAGATGACAACAATAAGCCTCGTGAAGTCGATGAAGACAGGGACGACGAACATCGAGTGCAACAACAACCTCTCTCAGCCACTGCATCCTCCGTGGCGGATTCCGTAACAGCTGGTCATCAGTGCTCATCCTCCAGTAACAACAGCGATAATCGACAAAGTAGCAGTGCGAACAGCAGCAGACACGCCGAAGATCTTCAAGAAATGGATATGACCATCGTCATCGAACCATCCCAAGTTCATGAAGAGTTCGCGCAAAATATCGTTGAGGGCTTACTGCGACCTGTCGTGATAGCCGGTGACTCCATATCAGGGGAGTCCGCGGATCCCGAATCTAGAAGACGCGATCGAGCGTCGCCGAGACCAGCTGCGGCAACGTCAGGTCAGTTTAGTTCGAATCAAGTTTCTTGTGAGAAGAGGGTTCACACATGTAGAGGATATTGTGTCGAAAGAGGAGTGGGATTGTCCATCTTTTCATGATAATGATCATTCGTTCAGGTGGGTCAGCGGGTCGCGGGTCACTGGATTGGATGCAGGACGATCACGCCGCGCAGGGCGATCCAACACCCATGGATACTGCTTCACCTCCATCACGCCGCAGTGCGGAGAGAACGGAAGCTCAACCCCAACATTTGAATCAATCCAGGTAAAGGATTCAGATAGACTCGTGCTACTTGAGTCTTGATCTGAAGTTTGCCGAATATTAATCGGGACTTCTACATTGCAGTTCCGATGATTCAAGCCCACTGATGGAATCTCACGGCAGCGCCAATCTCAACGTCCAGAGCGACGTACCGATGATATCGCCCGAATCGGCAGCCAACCAAGAAGAACTTTCATCGCATTTAGAGCTTGCTGGAAGCAGTACTTCGGATGAACGAAATCAAGCGACGCTTGCAGCTGCACAGGAGGAGCAACAATCGCAAGCGGCAAGTCCAGATGCCAGAGCCTCAGGATCGAATGAATACTCGGCCATCCTTGGAGATATTGAAGTTCCCGAGGGTGTCGATCCCTCTTTCTTGGCTGCCCTGCCCGAATCGATGAGGCAGGAAGTCATTCAAGATCATTTGCGTATGCAAAGACTCCGCCAGCAGAACCAAACGTCTTCGTCCGCGGCAGCAGCGGCAGCAACTACACAAGGTGCACAATCGAGCTCAAGCGACGCCCCTCCGTCGTCGTCGTCATTCACCGAAGTGAATCCCGAATTCCTGGCTGCTTTGCCTCCCAACATTCAAGAGGAGGTTCTTGCTCAACAGAGGGCAGAGCAGCAGCGACTCGCGTCACAGAATCAGGCTCCCGACGAACCGGCGGACGCCAGTGCGTTCTTCCTGACGTTGCCGGCTGCGCTGCGTCAAACCATCCTCCAGGATCTGGACGATTCCCTTCTGCCGATTCTACCGCCGGATCTTGCACAAGAAGCGCAAACACTGAGAGCTCAGGCGCTACAACAGCGAGAAATTCTTCAAGATCGGTTGTTTTCAACACACGGGGGAACTTCCACCCTGTCACGCATCTTACGCACGGCAGTCAATCGAATGGGTAGCGCTGGTGTGACCAGATACACGATTCACAACTTGCCGTTGCGACCGTCCGGTCGCGGCGGCTCGAACGCGTGGGCCTGGAACGCTATCGGAGGCTCTCACATGGTGCGACATCGTAACGTCAGTCGACAACTCATCGATTTCGAAGCGTTGTCATGCCTTCTTGTTTTGTTGTTCGTCGACGAGCCCCGTCTCAACACCAACCGACTCCATAAGGTTCTGCGGAATTTGGCATACAACGAGACAACTCGACTCTGGCTCGTGAGGGCATTGTTATCAATGATTGAGAAAGCTACACCCGCTTCGCCCGACGATGGCATCGATCAACTTACGTACTTCAATAAGAAGACTGCCGCCAGCTGGTTGTCGATCAGTTTGGACGCCGCTTTGGGCTGCAAAACCAACATCTTCCACATTTACAATGGGCAAGTTCTGATACATCCGCAGGCGGCCAATATGGTTTGTCGACACGCCCTCGACACTCTCATCTCGTTGGGCAAAGCATTTCCGAAGCATTTTATGCCGTCTCCGAGGCATCAACAGCAGCCCTCAACGCCGTCGCAACAAGATTCTCAGAGCAAAAGCAACAAGCAAACCGACTTCTGGTCGTTGATTGTCAAACTCGAACAACAGTGCCACGGCAAGGCTAAAGGGAAACATTTGTCGACGCCGATCAAACTCCAAACAGGAGCAGGCCCTTCATCGAAGAAAGATGAGGACGATGAAGGTCAGGAGGCGGGAACGAGCCGAGACCCGCGAGACTCTGCGAGCAGTGTGATGAAAATTGTCATCGAATCAATGACAGGCTCTCAATTCAAAGCGAGCCCGTTGTTCCAGCTGATACTGTTGCTGGCTCATCCGGTCATACAGAACAGTCAACTTTTGACCGATCGACTGCTGCGTCTTCTAGCGCTGGTCGTCATAGCCGTTGAAGATAGACCGAGCTCAATTGCTCCTGCTGTACAGGGGTCTTCACAACAGACAGCCAACGATATGAGCTCGGCCACCGCGGCCAACAAAACTGAGCAGCAGCCGCAGGGGTCTGCGGGTTCGAGCAAACAGGATCCCTCGATGGTCGTTAACGCAGAAAGCGAAGCGTCTGACTCTTCGGCGGCGGCGGCGGCGGCGGCTCCCGACACCGATGATGAAGAAACGGAGCAAATCCTGGAATCGCACCTAAAACTCGCTGTCAACACTCTGACATCGAAGTCGTGCTCTGAAGCTGGGTTGGAAGATGCAACCGCGCTCTTACTTAAATTGTCGAAAGGATCTTCTCTCGTGAGGAAAGTCGTCCTCAAGCTGCTTCTCGATGGCGCCCGCCAACTTGGGCACACGGTCTGCGAGCACATTCGCCAACTCGAAAACGAACTTCGGGGGCTTTCCGAAACGGCTGATACCGAGAAGCCGGGGCCCAGCGCCGGATCCGCAATGAAAGGCGTCATTCAAGACCGATTCACGTCTGGTGCGGTTGTAATCACCGCTCCAAAGAGTCGCGTGAGTTCTCAAGTCGGCGGCAAATTGGCCACTGGAGCCTCGAGCCGTGAGCTGCAATTGGCATCGATGGTTGCGCTCACATCGAAAACATCGAACCAGGCTTTCCTTCTCCGAGTTCTCAAAGTTATTATCCAGCTGAGGAGCTGTGCTCAGAACAGCAGCAGCGGCACAAACGCCCTTTCTATCAACAACGATAGATCAAAGTCACTGACGCAGCAACATAATTCCTCGTTGAGTCATGAATTGGCTCTCGACGCCCTGTGGAACAAACTGTCAGACTGTTTGACTGAACTCGCTGATGCTCCAGACCAACACGCAGTTCTCGTTCTCCAGCCGGCTGTCGAAGCCTTCTTCCTGGTGCATGCCGCCTCATTCCGAAACGGGCCCGCCGGAACCAGCGCCGCCGGACCAAGTTCGGGACTTCCTGCCGCGGCCGAAGGCGTCGGAGCTGCTGCCGCGGCATCTGGCTCCGCTGCCGCGGGTGGTGGTGCCGCCGATCGAGATCCGCAGGCCGACCGGTTGCCTCAGGCTGCAGAACAAAACCAGCCTACAGCCGAACCGATGATGATGGAGCCGAGCGAACTGGTGCTCGAAATGCCGCCCGTATCGCCGCCCGATGTTGTCGTGAGGAGAACAGGACACGATGACGACGATGCTGCGGGCGGGTCGAGTGACGACAGTAGCAATGCTGACATGAGCAAATTCCTCAATTTCGCCGAAACGCACCGAATGGTTTTGAACCAGATTTTGAGACAGTCGACCGTTCATCTGCCGGATGGTCCGTTTGCTGTTTTGGTCGATCATACTCGAATTTTGGACTTTGACGTCAAACGAAAGTACTTCCGCACCGAGTTGGAGAAAACCGACGTCAGCGGACGCAGAGAAGATGTGGCTATACATGTCAAACGTGAACTCGTTTTCGAAGACTCCTACAGAGAACTGCACAGACGCCCCCCAGAGGATTGGAAAAACAGGTTATACATCGTCTTCGAAGGTGAAGAGGGCCAGGTGAGTTCAATTGACCGGCGATGTGGTTTTTGTTTTTTCCCATTCAAGAACATTTGATTTTGAACAGATTCATTCAATCTTATAACGAGTTCCTCTCCTGAACGAATAGGATGCTGGCGGACTGCTCCGTGAGTGGTACACAATCGTTTCCCGCGAAATCTTCAACCCGATGTACGCTCTCTTCACGACTTCGCCTGGGGACAGAGTCACGTACATGATAAACCCCAGCTCACATTGCAATTCCAACCACTTGTCGTATTTCAAATTCGTGGGTCGCGTGATCGCAAAAGCCATCTACGACAACAAGCTGCTCGAGTGTTACTTCACGAGATCGTTCTACAAACATATTCTGGGACGGCCTGTCAAGTATATCGACATGGAGTCCGAAGATTATGATTTCTACAAAGGGCTCGTTTTCCTTCTCGAACACAAAGTTGAGGAGCTCGGTTACGATCTCACTTTCTCTCTCGAAGTAAGTTGTTCCCGCTATGTATCAGAAGCTTTCGCTAATCGCCGAATCGAAGTACTCTTAGAGCCTTGTCAGTATTCCCTTCAATACGCGAGTCTTACGAAGTGATCCGAAATTTTTGCGCAGGTTCAAGAGTTTGGAGCGAATTCCATCAAGGACCTGAAGCCCAATGGCCGTCATATCGTTGTCACGGAAGAAACAAAACACGAATACGTTCGACTCGTCTGTCAGGAGAAGATGACTGGAGCAATTAGGTGAGTCAACTTCTACTCGTTGTGAGCCGACTGAAGCAGTGAGGACCCGAGACATGAATTCAGCTTTTGGTTTATCCTTCTCGTGATATGACGATCGGTCCTTTTTCGTCGTCCATATTGAAGAAGCAATCTGCCAACGACTCTCATCTGTTGAATGAATTTCAGACCGCAGCTGAATGCGTTCTTGGAAGGCTTCTATGAGATCATTCCGAAACAGCTGATCTCGATCTTCAACGAGCAAGAACTTGAGTTGCTCATTTCCGGGCTCCCGAATATCGACATCGACGATTTGAAACAGAACACCGAATATCACAAATATCAAAACAATTCGCTTCAGATCCAGGTGAGGAAATTGGTCTATTAAAGTGTTGCGATTATTCGGCTGAAACTAAACTCCCGTCATCATCTAACGTCCCTCCACGATTTTATCGCAGTGGTTCTGGCGGGCATTGAGAAGCTTGGAACAAGCGGATAGAGCCAAATTCTTGCAATTCGTCACTGGAACTTCCAAGGTTTGTTCTCTTGTTTGGACCATCCAGAATCCGGATCTGGGCACTGAGCTCTGTCTGAAGTCGTTTCTCCGAGTATTTCGCTCACGCATTCTGGTGTTTTCAGGTTCCTCTGCAAGGCTTCAGCTCCCTCGAGGGCATGAACGGTGTTCAAAAGTTCCAAATCCACCGAGACGACAGGTCTACAGACAGATTACCGTCGGCGCACACCTGGTAATTCTCTCCCATACATACATAGCTGTGTACTTGTCATGCTTTCACTCTATTCGGCTAGATGCCGCTATCAATGTACATGTGTCATGACGATGGAACAATTCTCTCTTCTAGTTTCAATCAACTGGATCTTCCGGCCTATGAAACCTACGACAAACTGAAAGCCATGCTCCTAAAAGCCATCAGGGAATGCTCGGAAGGATTCGGATTTGCGTAGAACATCGACAGCAGAGAAAAGCTGCACACAAAACTCCTCAGTGAGATGAGTTCCATGTTAGTTGACTATCCACCCTTGATGTACAAGGAAAGGAAAAAGATCTCCAGTGTTGAAAACAAGCGTTGTCGTCGTAATGGACGTGTCGTGGAGGCGTCGATAATTAAGTGGCTTGTAGTGGCTGTCATGAATTTTCTCGACCAGTCAAGCGAACAACTTGACCACAACGGAGCGGAATAAAAGTGCTTCATATATTTCAAAAGCTGAAACTTCGGATCGAAAAACATAAGTCGGTCAGCGGAACAACTCAGGAAACTGGAACGACTTTAAAGTTAAACCTACGCAAAAAACATCAATCACGATCCTGTTAGAGGGTCATCGTTGTACATTTGTGTAATATGCTAGCTACAATAGGAGAAGAAACCAAGTAAAACAAGCGGAGAACGGGAGAAGGGGAAACAAACGCGCTCAACATCTCACGCGAAGTAGGCCGGAACCCCTCCGGATTGATTGATTAATTGATTTATGGGATGAGAATAATTTTCCGAAACTCCCCGACCCCTCGAGCGTGTAGGAGTTGGGTATGACGAAAGAAAACCTATCTTTTCACGGGTCGACCTAGGTGTCGAACGAAAAAATCATCTATCCAACTCTTCCTGGAATTCCGATTGCTTTTTTTGATGAATTCAGAGAAGAGACTTCTTTTTATTGCGTTGAGCTTCAGTATGATGTATCAGCGGTATGACCGTTGAGGAAAATTCAGGAGATGGGGAGAATATCACCAAAAAACAACACTTGACTTTATTCTCCTGTCTTTGCGGTGGAGGCGAGAAGGGCGTGTTGTTCCTAAACGTGTGAGTGTGATATGATTATGAAAGCCACTCCTTTCTTCGAGCAGGCAATGTGAGAATAAATTCAAACATATTACTACGAGTAGACGGGTTGTGACTTTAAAATAGCGTATGACTCAGTTATGGATTTTCCGAATTTTGGGGAATAACTTCGTATTGTCTGAACTTTGTCGTCGTCCGACGATTCGACATGATTTCCCGGACTCCTGAGGTTCCGAAAGTCCGAGGTCCATTTGTCGTAAGAACATCCTGCAACACCGTTCCCGTGTTCTGATTCGTCTTCAGCGAGAAATACACTTTGATTGCCAGTTTGGGAGAATAACAACGGGAAGAAATTCTGAGTTGATAATTCTGCATTTATTCACTATGTACAGGTCGACAACCCGCCTTGAAGATCGCTTCATCGACGAATCAGCCGTATATTTTTTCTCATTAAATAAGTTCAACATTTTTTATGCACACCCGTGAAATCTGTCGTTCTCTGAGGTTGATTTGTCGCTCGCTCCCATCGGATTATCTGGAAATCTCATCTAATTCCAGACTCGAAAGGGTCCTCTGGAAGAGACATCTCCTCAGGCTTCCAACACTTACACCGAAGTTTTATGGCATTGATGGCTAAGTCGAGCTGGGACTTTCAGATATTTGGCCAGCCTATCGGTTCATAAATTACATCCGAGCTCACTAGCGATGGAACATTATGCAGCGGCAGCGGGATTCTCTCTCCAGAACGCGAGGTTCGGTCCCTGTATGCTTTGGCACGAGACGCGAGGGTTCCTAGCGGGAAATCAAGGATTAGACACTCTCCATGGAGACGGTGTCATATAGTTTGTACATTTTCATCATTTAACGGGGTGGCAGAAAATTGTTGTACTCACAAGAATGGATCGTACAGGTCAAGAACGTTCTTGGTCACGAACTTTGTCGTATCCATATTCTCACAGAGAATTTTCGCGAGAGAAGCTTTCCTCAATTCAGCCAGCTGCCCTTCAGTGAATTTCACTGAGTGCTCGTCGTTTTCATGCCAGTATCTGCGAGAAATGGTCGAGCCCATTAACGGTGCGTTCATTCACTCACGAATAATCACGAATCGATGTCTGGAGCAAAATTTAATTTACCTGTCGCATCGCCGTAACCGCTGGAATTGGAAACCGATAATGCACGCGAATGTCGGTCCCACCACACCGCCCGGGAGGGGTATTTCGGAGAGACCTCCAGAGAATAGGTCGATGTCGTCAACATGCCTGCAATCCGTGATATTTATGAATTGGTGCGAAGATTCCGCTTTCATTGCGTCTCGTTGATTGGAAAATACCGATCGATTGTGATTCGACAAACCTGTAGACATTGGATAGGCCTCGTATCGCATTTGGATTCACTTCTCCCTGCAGGTCTTGGAACGATCTCAGACGTGGTTTCCCACAGAATTCACGATAATCATTGTAGCCTCGGATGCCGTGATCACGGCCCCTCTGTAGATTGATGGCAATGAGATCGAGACCCGAGAAAGGAATGCTCTTTGATTCGAAAAGATGCTCCGTAACCATGTTCGTCACATGATTGTCGAAGTTTTCCATGGCAGTTGCCATGAGGCCTCTGACAATCTGATCCAACTGATCACCTGAAAGATAGCACTTCTTTGATTATTTATATCCTCCTTACTCCACGCTGTATCGAACGATGATGATGATGATCACCACCACTCACGCTTGTAGAGAATTTGCGAATTGAAGAAGGCATCCGTCAGTTTGATTCTTCCGATTTCGTTGTAGGCTGGCCCGAGCAACTTGAATGCCGGTGGCAGAAGAGTATGACCGAATCGGAAGGCGGCCGTGGCAAACTCGTTGAAGACGCCGACGTCGCACGTCGGATCATAACCCGCGTAATATCCTGAATCCAAAAGATTCAGGCCCCATTGACTTATGGCTTCCCAGCCAAGCACCCGCGGTAGCCATTCGCTATAGATAACACGCTGGTACATCGCCGTCAAAATCCGTCGCGCTTCTTGGAATGACCGTTCATCGTCCCAATGAGGGTTCAAACGTGAAAGCTCGAGTGAGATACGATTGTGTTCTCTCGCGAAAATCGTGTGCATCGACGTGAGAGCTGGCTGCTCAGAAACTCTCGTATCACCGGCAATGAAGCATCGGTCGTTCGTTGAGAGGCAATCGGCGGCTCCTTGAATTTCCGGCAGGAGGGGCTTCAACGACGGATCGGCCGGATGAGCGGACATGTTGAGCTGACCGTCCCTGAGCAAGCGCAATTCCTCGCGAGCGCAATTATCCGAGCCGTACACGGTCGAGAGGTCGAGGAAACCTGATGAACAGACATAGATCAATGAGGTGAAATTGTGGAAAAATTTGATTATGTATCTGTAAAGTTTGAAACTGCCTCCGTAATATCCGAGTTCCAACTCACCCGTCACCTGATTTATCTGTTCCCGGGATCCCAACGTTCTCTGGCCGCTCATCGAACGAGTGAAGGGCAAGCAAAGCGGACGACCACTCTTCGCCGACACCGAAGGGAAGAACGGATCTCCATGGGGTATAGTAATCGGGAAACATTCTTGGTGGTTTTCTTTGAGCGGTGAATCGCATTTTCTGCATTTCAAAGTCGATTCGTTCGGGCCTTCACTCAATGGGGTATGGGCCACATCATGGTCCATGAATTGTCCCATCTGCATCAACATCTGGGTGTACTTCTGGTGTGGAACCGACAAGTCGCTGTGAACTGCGGCAGAAACGACTCGGCTGGGCGGCAACGGTGTACCCGTAACAGAAGTTTGTCGAGCCGCGCTTATGTTATCGTCGTACTTTGAAGGCACGATTCTACGGAACGAGTGGGAAACTTTTCCGAAATTGGGGCTCTTCAAATTGTTGCAACGGCCGGACATGGTTCGGAAAGGTGTTCTCGGGTTGCAGGGTTGGAGACGCGTCGGTTCGCAAGCAGCCGGCTCTTCGAATTCTCGATGAAACTTGCTGAGGTCAACGTGTCTGAGGGCGGGAATGAAGTTGTCGTCGATTGTTCGTCGTTTGTCACGACCGAGCTCGTTCATTAATTTCTTGGTTGCGAGCTCCAACACTTCGCTCTGGTTGTGAACGTTTCGCGAGATTCCGTTCGCTCTCATGAATCCTTTAGTTCGGAAATTCGGGCCTGAATCACCATCGCCGTTAATATTGTCCCTCAAAGCGTTGCTCGCATCGTTTAGAGCATCCACTAATTGGCCGTTTGCCAAGTTTTTCAAGGGACTCTCTTCAGCCCAGAGCTCCAAGTTCACGGAGCTCAAGAGACGATCGTCGCACGATTGAAGATTGTTCAACCAGGGGTCCGGAAGCTGCATCACTCGAGGCTGGATCACACCTCCGTGGAATACGTTGTCACAGATTATTCTCGCTAATGATGTTTTACGGATTTCTTGGAGTTGATCTTTCGACAGAGAGCTCGGCTGGCCTGGATTCTCGTACCAGAATCTGTCCGAAATACGTAAATGTCTGAATTGATGAGCGTAGACGCAAGCGAGTGTAGGCCCAACCAAACCGCCCTCGACGGGAGTTTCGGCCAAAGCAGCGACGATAAGATCGATATCTTTCACATCTTCATAAAGCTCGGCGAGTTTCAAAGCGATTTCTCTGTCCATGACCTGGGCCAGATTTTCAAAAGACTCGATGTTTCTCAGACCGCAGAACTGGCGCCACTTCGTGTATCCAGCCAAACCGTGATCTCGACTCTGCTGGATGGCGATGGCGGCGAGATCGAGGCCTGGCTGACCCGGCTCTGAGGCGAACATGTCATGGGTGATGTGAGAGCTGAAGAAAGCGTCCATTCTCTGGGCGCGTTGCATCAGTGCGCCGGCCACGTACTGTTTGAATCTGTTGGAATTGTACAGATCTTGGGGACGGAACGCCGTTTCTGTCGAGGAAATAGAACCGAGCTTACGGAATCGAACAGCATCGAAAAGTTCGTTATTGCTTGGCATGGCGGACAGCAGAGCCCACAAGCCGATGGTTCCCATCACGTTCGTCACTCCCGGCAGTCGCTTGTGGTCGTAGCCTGAGAAATATCCGTTGCTGTCCATGCGAAGTCCGAATCTCTCGACAACTTCGGGGCCAACAAGCGTCGGCAACAGCTCGCTGTAAGCAATGTGTTGAATTTCGGAGCCGACAATCTTCCTTGCTTCCTGATAAAGTTGTTCATCGTCCCACGATGGATTCAAGAGCTTGAGCTCTCTTGCGACGCGATTGTGTTCCCTTATCCAGACGGATGTCATCCACGCCAACCCGATGTTCTGATTCATTCGAGGATCTCCTGAACTGAAGCAAGGGGCTGTTTTCGATCCACGACAATCCAGAGAAGAGGCATCTCCCACTGGGATTTCTTCGCCGGCGTCGTTCCGTTGCGTCAGAAGCAGACCATTTTCAAATGAGCGAAGAAAACGAGCTTCTGCTTCTGACGATCCGTATATTGTTGAAGCGTCAATAAATGACGTGACTTGATTGTTCTGTTCACGAGGTCCTAGACCACAGGTTTCACGAGGCGCCGTTGAAGATCTGACGTAATCAAGACAAGTCTGACCGAAGGAGCCATAGAAGGGGTCGTTAGCTTCAACTGAGATCTCCATGCATTCAGGATGCTTCAAATTATCAGGAACCCCACAGCACTTGAGTCGAGCCCCCTGGAAACCTGCGAACGAAGAAGTTTTGTAGTCCTCGATGATGACATTCTCTTGCGCCTAGTCGACCTGCTCACAGTCTGGGGCTTGAATCCTCGTGGCGAATCACGACAGGCGCACCAAGCAAAATAAGCGGGAAAAATGTCGGGTCATCTTCGAAACATCACTGACTTAGGAAAAAATCGAATCTCGTGATTTTTTTCCCTTGCTGATTGTCGATAAACATTTCTCAAGCGATCGAGGAATGAATCCCTCCGCTTACGAACTTTGATAGACAAAAACCAACTTTGTCCGTTGCGAAAGCCGGGGAATCAAACCGGCTGAGAACGGCAGCATTGGCTTACCGGCAGTTTGCGGCGTGTGGGCAACGTCGTGGAATACGAAATGGCCGAACGCGACAGCCACCATCGACGCATGTTCGTGAGGGATGTCTCTGTCGAGGAACACAGTGGAAGAGATCTTCCTCGCTGACGGAAGAGGCAAACTCGACTGTGAACTGCGCGGGACGGATACACCTGAAACGAAAAGAACATCCCAAATCCATAATCTGTCTTACTGCTTAACTGCGCGCGTTTGCTTAACTCAAGAGCCGCTACTCTGACTGAGTTTAATGATTTGCGATCTTTCAACTGTCTGCTAGGAGAACATATCTAGCCTCACGGTTCGGTTGGAGTTCGGACGTCAAGTTGAGAAAAGAAGCATACGTACCATCAGCATAGACCGGTGGCAAGAAACGGAGAAATCTCAAGTTGGCTGAGCCCCAGTAAGGATTTTCTAGATTGTTGCAGAAACCGTCATATGAACGGTATCTCTCGGGCGCACACGGTCGAACGCCAACTTTGTAGGGGCAGTTCAGCTCTAAAAATGTGCGTTTGATATCCACCTGGAAGTAGACAATCATGATATTAATCACGAATGGGGTGCGGGTTACATTTGCAACAAGTTCCGTCTGGATATGAGCATTTCACCTTTGTGAGACCGAAGGTTACGTCTCGAGGAGAAAGGTTGAGATTCTGAGCGACATCTTGAGTCGCGAATTCGGCGATGGATCCAAGTGCCGAGAGGTTTTTCGATGCCACCTTTGTTTTCTCTATGGCACCCAAGAACCAGAAAGGCTCCCGAGGAGTACTGGCTATTCCTGCGGCGAATATTCCGGGTTCTGTCGTATTGAACAGCAATTGTTGTCTGCGGAAGGAAGAAAAATGTTAACATCTCGGCCTTCCATTCTCGAACTCTCCGTTCTCGAGGTGCGCAGATCCAGAACTCATCCGGATCCTCGCTCCCTCAGTCAAACGCGAATTGGAACCGTTCGCATCGGATATAGAAGTGACTGGAAAGTGCAGTGGTGAGTAATAATGTAGAATTCATTCAGGATGTATAAGAGGAAGTCTGTTTGCCCGATACGACCCCGCGCAGACTGTACTGTGGGCGTAAAACGATGACATGTACATCGAATACCGGTTGTCGTTCAAGCGCGGCTTCCCGTTATCCGACTGAGTGAGTGAGAGAAAACGCGAAATTGACAGAAGGGATGACGGTCGCTCGCTCGCTCGCTCGCTTGTTTGGCCTTTCAAATAGCCCGTGGCAAAAAATGTTCACCAAGCGACAAAAGGTGATATCGTATTCCAGCAAATGGACTACCAGTGATGTTGCTTCCAACGACGAATAGAAATTTTGAGCTCGCTTTCTTCCCGGCCAGAGCCCTGAGCCTGTGCCCGTTTTGGAAATTACTTCGCATGTTTTCCGAGTTTCCATTCATGGTGGCTCGGAGTCCGCTCCAAAGAATCACGGCTCCTTTGCTCAAGTGTGACGACTCCGCGATGTAGAATTCTGGTGTGCGATTCCTTTGAGGGAACTCGAACTTTCTGGTCGCTTTATGACTGTTCCCGTCTTCAAGTATGACCGGTTTCCGATCCAACAATACAAAAGTTTATTGACCGGAGGACTAGCGGTCAGAACAGATGGCTCGTCTTATGGAAGAACAGTGAGTACGAGCGGAACTTTGATCGAGCGCTCAGAAATCGCTGATAGCCCAATCAGGGCAACTTTATACGAGGCAATCACCGAAGGTTTGCCGCTGTTCGTTGTGAGGACCGATCATTTTTTTCGATTCACGGCCGCCCTGACTGCCTCCCTGCCTGCCAGCTGTCTTATAGTTCAGTGACTTCTGGAAATCTGACCGCCGCGTGGTGTTTGCCTCCTTTCAAGATCTGAAATCTTCTCAAAACGGAACCGCTTCTGGAGTCGGCTCTCTAGATGAAAATTTCTCGTTGCCTGCGGTGTCGTCATGACGGCGTGAGAAGCGGAATCCGCTGAAAACATGTTGCCGGCTTACAAACTAGTGAATTTGTACAAATGAGTTATACACTAGTTCTTCGACGGAAATCCCGACATTGTTCCATCGAACCCTTAGGTGTATTACCCGCATTCTTGAAGTAAGAACTCGTCGCGGAAGCATTTAATAAATGAAACAGCTTTGGCAGTGATCATGGAATGGGCGAAGGGGTGCACGAGTCTTCAAGTTGTCGATCATGAAAGCGGTCTGAACAGAGTCTCACTGTCATACGAGTGCGATTCCCAAACTCGCAAAAGTAGTCAATGACTTCCTCGATGCATCTCAATGATTGATCGGGCTCATATCGCAAACTTTCGTAATTGACTGCTGCAACGTTGGATAATTTGGTCCTGAATCCGGGTTCAAGAGAGTCAGAGGATCGATTCTCGAATGGCAGGCCAGTGCATTTTTGGGCGGCTTTCGTTGTATTTTCTGAGTTCCAAATCGACATCTTCCGACGATCCCAAGCTTAGTCCTTGCAAGATGGAACAGTCAGTCATCGATTGATCGTGATTTCACTTTATGTCCCAATGGTTGATGTAGATTCGTCCACCTGGAGAGTAATCTTCGATGGTATTCAAGCTTCGAACATGGAACCTTACATGATTTCAAAACCACGGGGCTTTTCAGAAAACAGTAAAGACGCGCGGAAGAAAGTCAATCGTGTGCTACACTTTCATCTTGTTATTCGGTAGCTGTTAGTTCGAACGACCTTGCACCTACGACCTCGGGAAACTGTCAGGTCAACTTCGTACCGCTGTGGGGTTGGTATCGCCTCCGGCATAATGTCGCGGGCACGCCTTCATCGTTTCAGCTGCTTTGCACTGTGACATTCGAACGAAAACTATTTCCAATATTCGCTTCGATGGATTTGCGGATCTGATCCGCTTCCGGATTTTTCAGAGCTGATAAGCCAGTTTGTTGAATGGGAATTCGCAGCCGTCTATAAACGCCTTCTCGCAGAGGTTTTGCCAATGCTCTCGTCCTCCAAGCGAATTCAAATTCGAATTCTTGCGGCTCCTGAAGACGGCGTCAGACTCAGCGTCAAATATGCGATTGATTTCGAAATCTTCAAGAGTCAGTGTGAGTTTTGAAGCAGATGAACCCGTGAAACTCGCTCGCCGCGTGGGAAAATCTGAGCTCACTGGCAAATGAGTTTCGCCCCGCAAGTACGCGAAGCTCAATGGATACTGACGACGAACGATGACCACTTTGCCTGTTGGACGACTGTCAACAGATACCGTCGTCGGATGCTCGCTCAGAGAAGAGACAATTCGAAACAAAGCTTCAGCCGAACAATGACCACATGAGACCTTCCGCTTTGAATGGATAGCTCTTGAGAGAGAAAGCAAAGCTCCGACCAACTTCAATGCACACAAGATGAAATAAGTTGCGAAATTGCTGCACATGCTAAACAATGCATGTGCTCGTCATTTACCCAGTAGCGCTCGATTTTCCCCATTTCACATAAGAAGACAGGAAGCCGGAAATTTGGCTTCTTACGCATCCGCAGAGAAGAAGCGATCTCGTAACTTGCTCTTCCTTTCTCGAGTACTCACGAATGATATGAAGTATGGACTCCACAAACAGGACATACGTACAGCCGATTACGATTGATTCATTCATAAGTGAGAGCTCAAAGTTCAGGGTCGGATGGGCGACAAGTATTGAAGAGGAGCAGAAGAAAGGTATTATACTCAAGGCAAGCCAATGTCAAGCAGCTGTCAACTTAGGAATGCGACGGCCTCGGGCAGGATTCGGATTGGATTTACGAGCAGGCAGCCATTCTTCGGAGCTGATTGGAAAAATTTTTCTGTCGTGAACTGTATCGCATTCGTGAAACAAATTCATTCTCAGCCTTCCGGAAAGCTGGAAGAACGTGGACTTTCCCACCTTCCAGAATCTTGACAACATTCAATTACGGCGCTTCAGATAACACTGTGTTCCGAGAGGATCACTTTGAATCTGATCTGGAGACACCGTACTTCGATCATTAGCTTTTCGTCATTTTTGTCGACGTTAGCGGAATGAATAACGGGCTCAGTTTCCCTCCCTGCGAAATGAGCAATAGCTGTTTGGACCTATTTTTCGTCTGAGCATGGGTGGGTTGGGTGAAAGTAGTTGGACTGTGCAATGCCGCGGACCCACCTTCGAGTGGTGTTTCAAATCAGACATCTCAGATCAACGGCTCCACGTCGGCGGTTTATTGAGGCGTTCAATATGCGTATGGCTCGTTGCAAACATGACAATCATCGGCTTCAGATGGCAAAACGCGCCTTCCACGCGGATTATCGCCTCCTTCAGAGACGAATGACAAATCGATTTTTCTTCGTGGCTCGTCGCCGTGATGGTAGGCAACAGCGGTGATTCTTCTAAGGGTCGACACCAGGAAACTGGAGGAGAAGACGATGGCGAGGGACAAAAATCCTTCGCTGGATTATTGCCTCCGATGTCAAGCGAACAGACCGCGCTGACAACAAAACCGTTACGACATATACGAAAGAAGAAAAACCCAGAATGAGGAGAAGTCCTGAGCGAAGAAAAAAGATTTTGACACACGGTCTCAACGTGGGACCACGCTCCGCCAAAATCGATAACGACTGACCGCGGGCGGTGTCTTCAACTGTACAACAGAACCCGCCAACAACTCAACCCCTAAGGTAGGCTTCGACGAAAGTCGTCGCTCGCGTTCCATATTCCTGGGTTTGACTGAGGATAATCTCGGGGATTTTCGGCCTTATCGAAGTATTACAGAATTGGGATTGAGGAAATTATGCAAACATCGTTAATCGAGAAGCTAAATTCTTTATCGGTACACGCCCGTGTCGAGGGGAAGTTTGGAATCCAACATAAAGCTCAAGATTCGTGCTTCTCGTGCACGCTCGTGACATCGGCTGCGAACAAGTCGAGCTTCCGGCTTTCGTTCAGACCCCGAAATGGTTAGTTGGGAGTAACTTTCAACAAGTTCATACGATTTCAAAGAGGAACGCCGGCCGTCTGCTCCGATGGTCTGCGCCAGCAAGGAGGGCAGGCGAAGAAAAATTATCCGCCACTCAGCCACTCTAATCCACTGCGAAATCGCTGTTTTTTCCGTGACTTCTGCACGGATTGCAGGCGTTTGTTGCGATCAGGAAATGTTCATACGGTGAATCCGAACGGAAACACGAACGAACGAACTTGTTGAACTGGCTCCAAGATGCCCTTCGGCTCATTGTGCGTTTGCAGCTTCTGGAGGTTTCTTCTGTTCACCCGTTGGGATTATAATGGAGCCGCGATGCCTTAGTGATTCAACATGCTTCGTTTGACTGGCACAACAATTAGCAAAGGTCATATCATCCCTTCTAGAGCCCTGTCAGAGAGTCGTTCGAAGGCTAGACACAAAAGTCTAACTTGGCGGACTCCTAAAGTTTTTCGAACGCTTTGCTCATTCCGATGCCGTTGGATTCCTGATTTTTTTTTCGATCACTCCTTGCCGGAAACTCAGTCAGCTGCTCCTGTGTCCGAAACGAAGAAGAATCGCCGATGAACGAAAGTGACGAGCTGAACTTTTGCTCCAGGTCTGAGGCGTGCTACTCGGATATTGACGATGTCTGACATGTAATAGCTTCGTTGATGGCGTTCTTTTGTGGAATCACATGCCCTTCCCAAGTCGGATCATAGTTCACTGATCTCAAGGAACTGCTAAGACGGACGACAAAGACGAATTTGAGGTTTTGTCATGAGTTGATACAAATTATGTTCTCGCATCATATTGTTTCTTCACACGTCAGCATTCTTCACGAACTCCAGCCTTCAGCCGACAACTATTTCAGAACAAAGGAAATAACAACGTGCCCTCTTCAAGATAAAAATAATCATTCCTTGTCCCTTAATTGCGACAGCATGACGCATATTACGTCACACGAGCTTGAGTCGCGGATACCTATTTTCAGGAAGCAGGACTCGGTTCCATCTGATGTTGTCTGCTAATCGTAAACGATTTCCGCTTTTTTTTTTTTTTGTACTTCACTGAGTTTCCGATGCCGTGACAGCGACCCGGAGTCGGAAGAAATCATCAAACGTTCTTTGCACTCATGGATTCGGCATATCAGTCTTCGATAAATTTTCAACTTTTGCTCGGCTGTCGACATATTCAAAAAGTGAATGAGTTCGCTCGGAGAGATTCACAGAAAATTGACGACGTTCGTTTTTGCCAAAAATAGCAAAAATGTGGCGGCGGCGTCAGATGCCTTCGCTGACGACCCAACGTTCTTGACTGAAACTTGGCGAAGCAACAACCTAGTTGACGCGAATCTCCTTTGAAGTTGAGGATTCATATCCACATGAGGCAGGCGTCAATGAACGTCAAAATCAGAAAACGACACGAGATATTCTGATGCTTGCTCATCGTGAGCCAGGCTGACGTCGTCGTCTGAGTTTGGAGACAGCGGATCTTGAGATGCGTCTTGTGAAGAAGTGCCCCTTGGCATCCATTTCGCTGCGCACTATGCTTTCCTCGAGTTGACGGCTTGCAAATTTGGTTAATAGATTAAGATCGCGTCTCAAATTTTCGCTCAGGTCTAAACATCAATAGAATCGGAGTTGCTGCCATGGATCTACAACATCCTTCCACATTTGGAACTGTTCGACGATCGGGATCTTTGTTGCCGGTGACCCTGAAATGCTCATGCCGACTTCTTCGGCATCGCTGTCTGGGCGAGCGTCTCATGCCTCAATTCCTCGAGAATCAGTTTTGATTCTTATGCAATCCGCGCTGCTGCTGCAGATTAGCGCCTCGTGCTTCTGATGGGAAGTTTTGAGCTGATTTTGTTTTCCGCACTTATTCATTGGCTGTCATGGATCACGAGCGTCTTGTGAACGGACACTTCTTTCGCGTCCGTTGTATGTTCGTGGAACAAGTTCCATTTCAAACCGCTTTTGAAGCCTGCCGTCTGAATAGTCAAGTGGAAGACGGAAACGTCAGTGAGCGTCGGATGAAGTTTTGTGTTTCGGCGAGTCATTGCGGTTGACGGAAGTTAGCTCAATCTTGAGAATCCAACAGTTAACCCAAAACATTTCTCCGGTTCACCCCTCGAGCTTGGAAACGGGGAAAACCTGCTGCCGCTTTGACTAATGTTGCCGCTTCCTTTCGTCGGGAAATCCCTCAACGGAGCCGTATCGTGTACATTCGCTGCTTCTCTGAAGATCGTTCGAAGGGACCTTCGCCGAAATCGACCAAAACATCGATACGTGCTCATCAGATCTCAGTCAGTCAGACTATCGAAGTCACCCGTTTTCTCAGTGGTCTGGAGGAATTGCAAAGCCCAGAGGATTTCATCAAATCTTTGTTTCACAGTAAAAAACGGAGGACGGTAATAATCAGATTTCTTTGAATAAGCGGAATGCGTGAATCTCATCAGAGAATCCTGAATGCGGAGACAATGATGAGTTTGCAAGACTTGAGACTGCCAGGTGTTTTTTCGGATCGTTAGAATGTCTTCATTTGGTTGATAGTCGCAATAATCAACGAACTCATGCGGGTCCATCGGGCGTGGTCACCCGCGCCGTTGCTCGCTCGTGCGGCTTTCTGTCTCCTCATCTGTTTTCTGCCTGATGGTTAGCCCGAAGCAGGCAAGCCACACATCTGAAAGACCGATATTCTCTTTGCCAGCCAGCCAGAATGCATGTTTCGATCGATGGTGAATAATCAGCCCCTCAAGCTACTCAAAGCGCCAGGTCAGGCTTTCTTGGGTGCTGCCGCGGTTTCCTGACCGCGGCACAATCTCATCGATGCTCGCTGTTTAGTCCAGAATTGAACCAAATCGAATTGAGGAACACCGCAAGACCTGCTCTTTGGATCATCGGTAGCCTCGTCCACGCTGCAACTGTGGTCGTAACGGTTTGATCTCTGAACGAGTGAGACGAAGCCCAGACTGACAGACGGACAGACGAGAGGGACGCGTTGCAGGCGATTGCTGCGATCGCCCTCGACCACATCGCTTCCGCGATATTCGTCGTCACGAGCATCCGAGTAACGCCTCCCGATTTCATCCGTCTTCCAAAGGCTTCTTCTGACAACTGCGTCGGCGGAGCGCAATGCATTCACTCCAAGAACTTCCGTTGGTTGCGCTTCGAATTCGGAGCTGAATCGTTATCGATGCTCAAACAAACTCTAGAAGCTGCTGGCACTGATTTTGTGTTGCCTTCCCACAACTTTTCAGCTTACCTCTCTTCTCGCGCTATGTGTATTTTTGCGTCGCATTCAGAATGACCCTGACATCTGGCAACGGTGTCCAGAGAAACAATTTGTTCGTGTTTATCATCCTATGTTTTCGCTCCATGCATCGATTTTTGCAGCGTCCGAGAGATGTCCCATCTAAGTTAGACTGAGAATTCTTCTCGTGGACAAACATGAGAGAGTTTTTCCATCGGAACAATCTATCAAGAAAGTTCCAGCACACCTATTTCTCTGATGATGCGCAAGCCTCCTGCATTCCTTCTCAATGCCACTGAAGTTGTGGACGCTAAGCACGTCGTCGATGACATCGGAAATCCGAAACAAACTCACACCGCTTCAGGGCATACTCGGAGAGTGGGTAAAACCCAAAGACGAATTTCTATCGCTAGAAAGTGTGTTCTCGCACGCACCGTAACGGAGGGAAGATCACGCAATATGAAACTTTCTCAGCAATTTCGTTTGTTTTGTTGCGACACTGTGCATCACTTTCATTTGATTCTTTCCTCTAATTCTACCGGGACTCTCGTTTCTCATGCACTTCAAGCAGAGTCTTTGGAGACGTTACGTCGATCACTATCACAAATATAGGAAGAACAGGGATCCTATCCGTGAAGGTTCACAAGCTGGCTTCCTTGCTTTGTATTGTAAGTACATCCGTCGGGATCCGCGACGTTTCCGAATAATGTTGCAACAATCACATGAGAAAGTCCATGGGAGATGAAATGTACACGGCTCCTCTTGAGCGAATCCCTCACCGTGATCGTGCAATCAGAAGTCGGATCATTTTCCAGGAATCTTATTACCACTCACCTGTGAAATGCTCTATTGAGGGCCCATTGTAGAAGCTGGGGGTTGACTTGGGCTCTTTGTGCCGCGAACGGTTCAGCGAGACAAAATATTAGAGAAAACAGTAGCAAGTCATTCATTGCTAGAGAGCTAACTTGCTACTGACCGATGATTGGATTTGTCACTTCGGAGCACCCTTCACAGGCCTCCGCGGCCACCTATGCAGTAGAACGTCCGCTTCTAACAATCAGAAAGCCACCGTTACAAAATTCACTTGACCAGTTTTCGTCTGTCTTTTCTTTTCAATGCGATAGCTGCTCAACCAAATGACTGGCTGGCTCTCTTGTTAGCTGGCTGACTGCCCGCAGTGGCAACTTGTCTCTTGCCACCGCTCACTTGATGACGACCCTTCCCCATGGCTTCTTCTCGGTTTTCATCTTCTGCTTAATCTGTGCTGCGCTTCACCCTCTCCCGGCCAGCTAATCGCACTGCTCGTCCGAAGCCCCAGCACCCTGTCTGCGGAGTTGGCTTCTTTCACCAAAGCTCACATCGGACGAAGCGGCAAGGCGCGTCTGCCAAGCCACCAAAACGCTACGTGAACCTCATGAACTTGAAGAAGCATCTTCAGGAGCGTTCTTGACGGGGGAGCTCCGAATGTTCGACAACCTTCCCATCGGGAGCGCCGTTATGCGAAACACGATTCTCTTCTCGAGTTGAAGAGTTTCAGAGAGGGGTGCGAATCATATCTTCGGTAATCTTCGACTGATGAACTCCGAAAACGCGAACCCCATCACCCAAGAATTCGGCCGCGGCTTTCCTAAAACATTTGATTCTAATGTGTGCTCTTCCAACATGAATGATGTTACGTTGAAGAGCTTTTTGTGGAGTAGCGATGCATGAATGAAGCCAGCAGAGCTCAATTGTGTGCTTGAATTCGATTTGGAGCTTCCCAGTATTTTATAAACTCGTCAAGTTGATCGAATTACCATGCTTTCGTCGAACTTCACTTGACCCCAGCTCAAGATCGTCTTTCTCCCCTTTTTCTGTGAAAATAAATCCCTAAATTCAGCTCCCCTGATCTGGAACTGAACGAGAATGGGGACAGAGGCTCATAATAATGATTGCGGGATGATCTCCATCTTGAAACACACTCGGAATTGAAGCTTCGTCGGAGAAAGCCTGAGGCTATGGCGGATTCATGAGGACTGCTAACGGTGGGATCACTCGATCGGATCACGCACAAGTTTAGAGTCACTTCCCCATTTACATTTCTAAAATTCAGTTCCCATGGTGTGCAGCTCCTACTGTCAGAGTGGTAATGTCTGTATGAGTTGGTATCTTTGTTTTTGAGAATTGTTGTGTTGTTGAAGTTGACAGGTTTATTGCGGCGCTAATGCCTTCTTGACGTCCGCCCGTGTCGAACTTCCTGGGAACTTTAACCTTCGCGTCCGGAAGAAAACTCGCCCCTTCAAGTATTTTCCGCTGGTCGAACTCATTTCCATTGCAACTATCTCGGTGGTCGCTGGAACTACGATGAACATGACTTAAAAAAATAACGACGGTGTGACTCCGCCTGGCTTTCGGTGAGCAGTGGCTTGAGGGTCATCTCGAGCTACGCTTGGCTCGGGTCCTGACGAAAATGATCTGAATTTCTAAATAAAAGTCACTCAGAAATCTTTTCGTAAGGACTTCTCAGTATGGAGCTCGCTTACTACAGAGAATTCCTCCTTGCTTAGGGTACTCGAATCCTCCAATTCTGTAATCTGATGTTTGTGCAAATTGATGATAACATCATTTTCGAGAGGTAGCCACACCAAACTGTCAGCCGTATACTTCGAAGATTCAAGGAACGCTTATATTTTGAGAATTTCGTAAGGTGCGGTACAGGACGATTAGGCTAATTCGGCGAAATACTTTATCTAATCCTATCCAACCCATCCCAACCTTAGTTTGGAAGTCGAGTTGCCCAATAGCGAAGTTGTCCTGTTTTTCATTTGGCCTATCTTCCGATTTAAACATTTGGTTCTCGCCTAGTTGTACGTGTCCGCTACCCATGTAGATTTCGATGCCGGAAAATGTTCTCATCATCCTTCATGACTGAGCCTCCCACCATTGACGTCATCCTCCACATTCAAATTGTTTCCAACAACAGTGCACTCGAGGGGTTTTGGTTGAAATGTACTCCATCCACTACTGCTGGTTCTAACTTGTGAAGATCGGGCGAAGAGGATGAATGGTGCTCGTCATTCTCTCAGCTAGAGCTATCAGATTCGGAGAGAATTTTAATTCACAATGAACGAAGGGTTCGCTCCCAACGACTTTGCTCCATCAAAGATGATAGAGCCTGACGAATCAGAATCACTGCTATCGTGATCTGTTCTTTTCATCGAGGACATCGATTCCGAATCGGAGTTAAACTCATGTTCACTCTCGTTGGTACGATCAGAAAACTCGAAGATGTCGTCGCGGTGCACATCAACCCGGCCATAACCGTCTTCCATTGTATACGCTCCTTCCAGGTGCAAGTGTCGCAGATTTGTGCAATCGGCAATTTCCGTTTACGCTGCACGTGTCAAGCTCGCGCACGCGGTTCCCCGTTTTCTTCTCTTGAAATGAATACGTTGCCCAGATTTAGTTTTTTCGGTATGATCGCGAATGGTCGCAAGGCCAGTTGATCAACAGGCAACTTTGTCCCAAGTGGATTACTCTCTGAACAAACCGGTGAAGCAACTAACGCGATTTCCAGCGACAAAGTACCACGGGTAAGAAAAGGAAAGCGAAATTCGGTTCATCCGCGTTCGATTGAGAGATCCCGCTGGAGTTGCCGTGTAACTAACGGAACGAGAGAAGACCACACAGAGTACTCGAAATACCGGCGAGCTGCCGTCTTCATAAAGAGAGTGTGTAGTCTTCAAGACGAGATGTCATCTGTAAAATCATACATTCAAGTTCATAAGGGCGGAAGGGTGTCATCGTGCGATCCATCCGAAGTTAGCTTCACCCACAAATGCGGTCTGAATGGCCATATGCTCGAACACAGAACCGAAATTGCGCTGCCTCGCAAGAATTGCGAGAAGCAGTACGGAGAGATTGAAAGCCTTGTTCATGAGAAGTTTCCTTTGGGACTAGATAACCTATTCGACAAAACTAGAAGCGACCTCCTGCCGAATTTCTTCCGACCCTTCGCCACAAATGATAGATCAATGATCCTCATTAGTTAGTGGTTATTAAAGTTGACAACCGGCCCAGAATTTCGGTTCATCACATCACGCATTTTGTTTCCGAGAAATATCGTTTCTTCAGTTCGCCCATGGGAGAATGAAATGGATTTGGGGATTCAGATATTGAGAAATTCTGTCTACCCTTGTCCGCCCGTGAGCTCCGGCGGAAATTTTCAGACTCCTCGGACTCAACTCTTGCTACCCTGACTTGCTCCGAGAAAAACGAGTGACTATATGTGGACAGCCCAAGTCCACCTGGTGAACTCGATCAGGCTCATGTCGTGGATGACATCCCGGAATGAGATATCGATGACGTCATCGTGTTCATGAATTCATGACGCTGGTGTCTTTCGAACTCAGATGCCGGCTCGATAGATAAAAACATTCTAGAACTTTTTCAGTGTGTTGACGACTCGATGAAGAACGAATTCAACTTCGTCGCAATGAAGCTTCGTGAGGTGTTCCGGGGAGACCTCGACAACGCAGTACAAGTTGAAGATACACTTATTTCGATATATAGAGAATTTTTGCTACGGAAAGGATAGAGGCGTCTCACTCTGGAAAAACGTATGATACGTTGGGATGTGAATGGCAGCATCTCTTTCCGCTTCTGACCCCCTACCCATCTTCCCACTCGTTGTCCTAACCCCCAACCCATTTAGCTTTCCGCCGCATCCTCATTTCATAGTTCCAGTTCCGTGTGCATTACCTACGATCGTTTTTTTCATGAAACAATTTGAATCGTTATTAGTCAAATGAGGATGAAGAACTTCAGGTAGTCAAGTCATGACGGCTACCTCATCAATCGTCTTTCATGTTCATGTCTTGGTTTCTCATCAGGGAAGATGAGAACCATGTTGTCATCTCTCATTTCGAGGGGCCGGATCAACTCGTTGTGTTCATGAAGTAGCTCCTATAGTTTTTTTTTATGTAAATCATGTTTATTCAGAGAAAATATGGCGTCAATCTATTCTACGGCAATTCACAACTGTCACGTGGCGGACTGTATTTTTGCGAATCATGGAGTCCTGCTCACCATGTGACAACTTCTGTTTACCCTCTCGTCAGGTGCCCATTCGGAACTTAATGGCGGTGGTTTATCAGAACTTCGTGGCTTACTGCGGCCGCCGAGATGTTCACACGTGTAGCCGATCTGCTCACAACAGTCGAAGATCACGCCTGGTGCCGAATCCAGGTCGGATCTGCGCAGATCCCGTTGTCATCTACTCCCCTCAGCTGTCGCCTTCGTCTCCCGATGTTGCAGACTCTACAATTCTGAAGACCAGATACTTTTGCTCACATAGCGTCCAGAACCTTCAATTCATCGATTGCGAAATCTACTCCGACCGACGTCGGCGTCTTTCAAGACGAAAGCGAGATGGATGTAAGGAAGCAAGCGTAGTGAATCAACTTATCGGACGACATACTACTTGGAATACATGTCATGCATTATCTCATCTTCATTTGGTGTTTTGAACAATCCTGGGTTTACGCCCTCGCTCCTCTGTATCCGCTCGTCTTGAACTTTATCTGGTCTTGCCTGCCTCTAGCCTCTACCGTTATTGTGTTGCATGCCTCGCCCACCGGTCCGGTCCTCCCACGGATGGCTCTCCTTCGCTCTCACCCCGGACCCGCCGTTTTTCTCACGCCACCTCTCACAAGTTCATCCGTAAAATAAAAAAGTACCTGTTGGGACTCTAGTTTAGTCTGTAACTGATACCTACATGTATGCGACCACTTGTGGTTTGCGTGCCTCTTGGCACTGGAGAACTTGAATAAATGGAACGAAAAAGGAAAGAGGGAGAGGGAGACTAGATGTTCGGAGTTATGAAGAGTATTCAGCGCGTCAATTCATGAAGTTCAGCGCGTCAATTTTATTTCAGAACATTTCGGATGATATTTCTTGAAGTGGTCGTTGAAAGAAATCGGAGAGTTATTCTATGGAAGTAGAGCCCCGCTGAGAGATTTCTACTCGCATCCCTTGCTTCGATTGGAGCTTTCGAATTTCGACCTGGAGAGTAGACGTCATTTTGCCGGAATCGACGCTCCACACAAGAAGGATTGCAGATAGTATCTGGTCTCAATTGCAAAGGAGGGTGAAGAGTGTACAACGCGATTATCATTCCTTGACTTCCTCATCAGCATTTTCGATGGCATGTAGATCGAAATGAGCCTCCGTTGGCCCAGATTCCTCAGGCGAGTGCCCTTTAACGGCCCACGGCTGAAGGTCAGCGCTGCCGAACAGCAAAAAGATTATCCCAGTAATAATACCGACAGTTCCTGCCACATAAAAACTATACGACCATGTCGTAGTGGTGTTCACTTCATCTGTTAAAAGGCCAGTAACATAGGGAACAACGACACCGCTAAAGCTGCCAAAAGTGACTGTCATTCCAAAAATCGTTCCCGCGAATTCTGGGGCCATATCGATTGCGATCGGTCCAGTAGAGGATTCGGCTAGGCCTCGAATCGCTCCTGCGATCAGAAAAAGGATCAAACTCAATTCTCCATCACAATTCGCGAGAGCCACGACTAACATGAGAACGATAGAGGATCCAAACATTGCGATCGAGTTGAAAAACTTACGAACAGTTGTCACTCTAAAAATGTCGTGCTTTACCAAGGAGTCGGAAATTATTGCTGCAAGCGCCGATGTGATGATTGCACCGAAGTATGGTAACGAAGAATATATTCCATTGCTTCCGATATCGAAGTGCAGAACGGTTCCCAGGTAAGTTGGCAGCTCTGTGATCAGGGTGTATTGCAGATAAAGGAAACCGAACGTCGTAGCAACGTAAGCCCATACCGGAGCTGATGAGAGAATTCGTTTCAGGGGTAACCGGGGTCGCTCTGCTTGTGCCTCATGCTGTTTCAAACCGGCCTGAATTTTCTTGATTTCCTGATTCGAGATGAAGCGGTGATTTTCTGGTTTATCAGATGTCAACAGAGCCCACGGAATGAACCAAACAACGGTCACAGCTCCGAAGACATAGAAAACTGAAGGCCACCCTCCGAGGAACTCAGAGGCTGCGAGTTTCCCCGACGCGAGCATTCCAATCACTACTCCCACGAATCCTCCTTGGTGTACGCATGTGATCGCGGAGCACCTCTCGTTCTTGGGAACCCAGAACGCCAGCTGGGCTTCGAGTGCTGGATAGGTAACTCCTTCATAGAAGCCTTGCAGTGCTCGAATCCCGATGAGTCCGATGTGTCCATACGTCATGGTTACAATCGGTATCAACATTCCCAAGACACCTGTGAGCAAGACACCGAAACCGAAGAGCCATTTGCCTCCATATTTTTCAGCTAAGATACCACCTGGAATCGGTGTGATGATGTATCCCCAGAAGAAGGCACCGAGGATCACGCCTCGGGTTTTCGGACTCCAATTGAAAGGCCCGTTCTTCAACGTTGTTGAATTGCTCGAGGAGCTTCCCGGTCCTCGGTAAGCAGTCGAAATATTGCAATTGCTCTCCCTGGTGTTCTCTTGAACTGCTCCATGATTCACCATCGACACTATCACCACATTCATGTTGACACGCATGGCATAGATACACACGGCCCCAATGAATGCTAAAATGATCAGTACTCTCCTGTACTGCACAGATGTTTCCTCTGATGGAGATCCATCGCGTTTCACAGAACGTCCCATCTTGGACCGGTAGAAATTCTGTCAACTTCACTTTGCAAGCATTTGTGTAACACTCACTAAAGTCCGACTTGTTCCATCAGAGTTCTTCATGAAAACTCCTGAGGAGATTGATGCTGTCAGGTAGCTAGCGCTTCCCGATTGTGTCAACGAGTTGTGGTCATGAATTTCTCGAAAGAGTGGTGGCCGATCCACGGTCCCTCTTTCTCTCAGACAAGGAGCCTTGTTCGGAAAACAAACACAGCCGCTTGCAAGTTGCGCTCGAACGTGAACACGGGGACGTATCAAATTTCGCAGCTTGTGGATTGCGAACAGGAACGAGATCAAATATCAAAGAATCAGGCGATTTTATTTTTCCGTCCCACGACTCGTTGATCGATCCGAGGTTTCTCCAGAATGCATCGAAGTCGATTCTCGACCACAATCCTGAGCCGGGTATCGTTTACCGTCTCGAACTTGCGAATTCGTGTCCGATTCTCGATTTGTATAACTCAAGTAGTCGGCATAACTGGCCCCAGTTTGCATAACAGTGATTTTATGGCGAAATCTTTATTTGAGCAGCTGAAGGTAATAGGGTCCGTTGTCGGTCACGATTTCTATCTATATGATTTTGCCAGCAGAAGGAGAGATCAACTCGTGGAGTTGAACTCGGTATTCCATCTGAATTGCCAATCGATCCAGTCAAATTATTCCCAAAAGTTTGTTCGTCTCGGCAAATCATGAAGGCCTATCGCACCGCCAATACGCGCCGTTTGATGATTGGGATAAGGCTCTGATGGATAGAGGATCGTGCTGCTTTCTGATAGTTAGGAGGAAGCATTGATTGTCTCACGAAGGAAACCATTAATATTGCAAATTGCAATCGGTATGACTTTTTTTCAAACCGATTTACTTCGACCATTCAATGTACGTAGTACATATATTGTGGTTTTCGAGGATACTTTTGCTTTTTCAAGGAAGCTAACCAATTCCATTTCATTCAGGAAACAGATCCAAGAATTCGAATTCGAAAGCGCCATTGAAATTGACGATGACGCTGGAATTCTCGACACCGTGCAAGGTTGATGTCACGCTCTCCAGAAAATGTTTCATTGTAATCACCCATAAAGTACACTTTTGAAACTGCCTTTCTTCGAGTCTATTTCTGGACGATTCAGAATTAAGTAGAGTGGAATCATCGCCGAAAGTTTCCTGGTAGAACAATTTTATCCGTGGAAGGCATGAGTTGTCAAACAGTTTCTGCCCAGGATGTTGAAAGCGTTCCTATAATTCTCGCATGCATGAATCTGAAAAAGACGGTTCTACCCTAATGCGTCTTTTCATCCCGACAGGCAGCTCAAGTGTTCCGAAATCTTCAGGCGCAAAACTCGATTGCGTCAACAGTCACCAACCCCAGTGGGGGGGGGGGGCTGGCCGTCTGGCCAGGTTTCGAGCGTCAGGCGAGCTAACGCACTCGTTTCTCTCCGTATCGATGTATCGGATCCGGGACAAACCTGGGGAAATCCTACGCCAGCGATCATCACTGTGGAAACCGGGACGCAGCTTCAAAGCCCGGAGTGTCGAGTTCCTGACCGTTGAGCGTGATTCTAGGATCCGCGAGTCTCGGGCATTGGCGAAAGATCGAACGCATTCGATGTCACGCCGCCACCGTTACTTCTCTCACATCAGTTCAGAGCAGGAATGACAGACCTCGGAAAAGGATCGCGAAGCCGAAGTGGGGGATGAAATGACCAGGACAAGCCCCTAGCGAGAGGGCTGCCTGAATGAGCCGCGAACGAATTCTCTTAGAAAACAGAGGTACCGAAGCAAAAGTGAGTCTGGTCGAAGTTGAATCTCAGGAAGCGGCTCGCCCATGGAATTCGGAGGTCTCTTGAAGGTTTCTGACAGAAACACAGCTTTTTCAAACCGTCAGAAGTTCTCGATGGACGATAGTTTATTTTCTTGGGGCTCAGAATAGGTCCAGAACTCGTATAGATTGCCGTTCCTCTTCTCTCAAGAGTCGAAGTTTGCATGGAATGCGTGCGGACATTCTTCAGGCACGAGAATCCATTTAGGGTGATAACGCACTCGGAGCTGACAGGGTGAATCGAAAGTCGGAAATTAAGGAGCGGGGATCTCTAAGATAACTCGGGACCACTGTACTGGTGTTCTCTACGATCAAGATCTCTACGACATCCCTTGTTCGGCGTTCCGAACTTTCGAGAAATCATTTTGACTAGAATGTTACAAGTTCTTCTCGAGCATGATGGTGACTGGGTCGTTCATGAAGGTTCCTGGTGAGGCTGGGAGTTTAACATATGCATTGTGAGAATTCCTCGTTTCGTCAATGTTCTGTTCGTTTCAACACCTGAAACTGTTTGTCGAATGAGCGAATACATGTATTCCTTCATTCGTTGTGTTCCAACACACATCAAGTCATGATCAACCAGGCTAATCTTATGTAGCATCACCAACTCACCTGGATTCTTGAATCTCTGCATTTGTGAATACAGATTGCTGTGTCCGGGTTGCAACATTTGAGGTTGATTGACGATCGGCTGTCCCCAAGTTTGGAAGTTCAGTGGAACTAAGCTAAGAGCCGTGAGAAATGGACCGAAAACGGTGATGACCACCAATGGAGCCAGAAGAGCCACTAGGAATGCGATCCCTAAGAAGGAACGGAGAAAAAAAAATTCCAGGTCAAGGACGTCAAGTCATCATCAGTGTTTCGGCTGCCTGAATACGAGCGACTCTTCGTGCCAACCTCGAGATGACATATTGCACACTGACCGATTTTCTTGACGTAGAGAGCGGTGATTTTGGCTTTAATTATTCCACCTTTCACTCCTGAAATTTTGTGCCCTTTGTTATGCTTTCGGTGATGCTTAGAGCGGGGCCTGTTGCCTCGAGGCGACCAGTCATTGAAGTTCTCAAGGTTCCAGTTCTGTTCTCGGTACCAATGAGCCAAATCTTTCCAATCTTCACTTCCGCTTATCAAAGACGAGGATCCAAACGGCGAAGTGAAGTCATTCGTGCTGGAAAGAAGAGAGAAACAAACAGTAATGATCGTCGGCGTCTGCCTCTCGAAAAGCGAAACGGTCGTAATAACGTCAATAATCGGCTAACACCCTGTTCGGTGAATTTAAGTGAATACCAATCACAGCTATCAGTTGTAAACTAGAACGGAGGCTAAAACGCAAGCGTGTCATGTCCTGCAACTTAGAACTACAGCCAGGTCGACTGCAGAACTGCATCCGCCTCCGTAATGAAATAGGACATTAGTTCAAGTCGGACCGGCTGTCACACAGCTAGAACGCGTAAAATGAACACGGGGACGCCGAGGAAGCCTCAAGTTGGCTCGTCAACAAAAGCGACGAACAGAATTAGCCGCATGGCCGAAAAGTTCTGTCGCTCTAAACTTTGACGATCGAACCACGAGGCTTAGTTTTTGACTGTTTCCTTCAATTGACGTATAATTCAATCAATCTCTAGTTGGAATGGTCTCACGTCAAATTTTCTGGCGCCACCATCAGAGGGCTGATACAAAACTGTCACATCTGAAAACAAATTCGAATTCCCACTGGAGAAGATGCGCTGAGAACGACAGAGCTAGCCGGACAATACGAATTGTTTCCAGGTAGCTTCAATCGGAATCAGCACTCGCCATCGGAAGTCCAGGGGTCGTTCCTGATTTGAATTGTTAGTTCTCTTTTGCAGCTCTTCTTATGATGTTTCTTGGTGAGGAACCGATCCGAAGCGGTTTCCGCTCAGAGTCGTCTATGAGTTAGTTTTTTTTGAGGCAACTGTTACGCATACTCACTCGTAGATACCTCCACCGAGGTTAGTACTCGCATAAATTTCATTGTTGACTCCATCAGTTTCCGATAGCCAGTTATGCCCGCCGAAAGATGTGGTCGCGTCCGCGCCGTACTGTTGCAAGGACTGAGTAGGGATTTCTGGACTCAGCTGCTGATGTATGGGAGGAGGTTGAATTTGTGATTGGATGGGTGCGGCAGACGTCGCGGGAGCCACGGGAGGCGGCATCGTCACGGCCGATATCGCAGCGACTGGTTGCTGGTTGTTGTTGTTGCTGTTGGTGCTCTTCAAAAGCTTCTCCAGCAGCTCTTTATGATCTTTTTCTCTTTGGAGCTCACGTTCTTTTTCACGCAATCGTTCTCTTTCTCGATCTAGTTGTTCTCTCTCCCTGAGTCTTTCATCCCGATCTCTGTAAAAACTTCCATTTTTATGGAGAATTATTCATGAGAAAACGTTCATTTCCTAATTCAATTCGCAATGGCTCTCATGAAGTATCGGATTTTAGCTTTTGATTTCGGCTCTGGATAATCTCTAGGAATTGGATCGCTTCAATTTGAGAACTGGAATTTATTTCGTTCATTCCCCCTATTCCTCGAGAGCTCCGATGTTCCGAATCTTGATGCAATACCGGTCGTCTCGAGCAGACATTGGCCACAAATCAATCATTGGAAGAGAGCTCGCTCCTCCGGATGCCTATCCCCTTTCAGAGCTTGCGTCGGCCGATGTGACTCTGGATTAGTTTTCCGAAGCAGCGCTGTTCACACTGCAGGATGTTCAGGGAAATCAGTAACTCTTCAAGACCTTCAACTCGAAAGGAACGAGCATTCAGGAACGAGGCCGTTGTACGGCGGATTGTCATCAAGAAAGGGAAACTGGAGTTTCACGAAATTCATCAGAACCTCTGTTGGATCTTCAATGCCCACCCAGTGGTTCAGAAGTCTGATGGCTCGTGTTCCCATCTCAAAATAGTGAGAAAATCAATCAGTCTTTTCCCTGGCCTGCTCAAGTAGACGATTCTCGTTATTGGTAGCTGTACTGGACTAACATTCCGGACGCCGGAAGGTCGTGAACGATTTTCATGAGAGCATTCAATGTCGACTAGCGCGACGATAATTTCTAGCGGAAGGAAGTTTCTTTTGGAAGACCCGCGTGGTGCCTCCTTGTCAAGTGAGCCGAACTCTAGTCTTCTTCTAGTCTAGAAATGCTCTAAAACCTCGCAGATGAGAAACATTGTTTTGAAGCGAACATTCATGTTTTCCCTTATCAGATAACGAACATCGCCAAAGAGTTCTCTTGTGCCTGGCTGTCGGAATCAGTTATCCACCGAGTTCCTGCCGACTTTCGGGTTAAACTACTGCGAACGCTATGTGTCTCCCCCGAGAAAGATATCTGCGATTCGGACGAAGAAATACCATGGAATCCCCCACATAGCAAATTCTTCTTTCGTAGCCGGCTCCTCATCGACAGGGGAAAAATTCTCCATAGAGTCCGTTATCTGCCAAGTTCGCCGTCTGCGAGGTTCGTGACCTGTCAAGTTTCTGATGTGCGAGATTTCGAGGTATTCGTTCCCGAATCTGAACCTTCCTTCGATGATTGGATGCTTCGTCATTAATTTCGAAGACTCCTTGCTGTGTCGACCGATTGACCTGAGCCGTTTCATCTCAAGCGGGACCGTTCTGATCGTCTCACAGATCAGCAGAAGACATTCTCGTTTTCGGAAATCTCCTTCGCAGCTCCCGGAGCTTCATTTTCCACGAATGGTTCTTCAAGATTTTCCAGAAACCCGGACTCGGGCAGAATTCGTGGCAGATAACGCAAAGAAGAAGTCTCTCCATGAGGCGGTCTCCACTTACGAACCTTTTCCGTTTGTAGTAATCGTGGTCAACGTACTCGTCCTCATCCTTCCAGTCTTTGAAGCGATCTCCGACACGTTTCTTGACCGATTTTGCGCTAACAGAATCATTCAATCCAATGCAACACATGAATAGAATCACTGTCACTACACAGCAAACGTTGGGTTCCCTCAACGTGAGGAGCATGCCTGTCGTGAGCGGAATATTTCAACGTTTGTCATGCCTCGATCGATCCGACCGCCTTATATAGACTTCTGCGAAGCTTAGGACTTTCCGCACCCTCCCAACAGTTGAACAACAGCAGGAAGAGAAACATATTGTTCTTAAGGAATCAAGCGTGGAGGCAATGTTTGCCACTCCCTTAGACACTATAGGAAAGGTGCCCTGATATTTGGAATTCGAATAGATTTCTTAATTATACTCGCATAACCTATCAAAGCACGAGACAAATAGGTGAGATTCGGGCAGACGGACCGAGGAGAGCATCCGTCAAATGTTCGGGTGTTTCATGAACTTTTTGTCTGTACTTTGGGTCTTCTTACCGTCCTGTTCTTTGAGCTCAGGGAGCAGCGCACCTGGTGACATCATCAGCGGTGCACAAAGCAGTGGATCCTGCTACAAAGCGTTGAGCAAGTCAAACAAATGACGCAACCTTGGCGTAGGCTTCCTAATTCCCAACTGATAAAAACCAGCGGAAAAAATCACAAGGAAACTGCATTGATACATCAATCGAATTTGAGGATAAATAAGGTATCCACAATTCCACCAACCGAAGCAAAAGCGAACTGTTGAGTCGTTCGAAAGAGTTTTCTTCGATTTTTGACTGGATTATTCAGTGTGGAGCATGCGTTTGTGCAGATTCGAGCGAGGTTCTCTCTGTACGAAGGATATTCTCCTTCGTACAATTTTTTCGAGCACGATGCAAAAAAAAGACAGCGTCCATGGTTCGCGCTCCCTTCGAGCGCGTGCCTGAGAGGGGATAATATTTTTTTTCGATAGCTCAAGTTTATTTAACATTTTGAATGAATGTGCAAAGGTCTAAAACTATTAAAACTACGAGCAAACATTGAAATAGTCTAGTCCTGCTTTTCGTTTTTTCACTGGATAAACCAACCTTGAGTTGATAGAAAAGTGTGGTCTCTCTATTTTGTTAATAAAGGACAGCTTTCTTAGTCTGGTTTTGAAGAGTATTCTGAGATTCGTAGTACGAATCTCCTCAGGGAGACAGTTCCGTATCTTTGCAGTTTTGACATAGTGGAAATCGCTCCCGGCTCTCGTTTTTCTCAGCTCAATTTTGATGATTCTCAATTTCTCGCTCTCGTCTTCCTCTGCTTTCCCAGGAAATTAAGATTCAGAAATCTCGGACCGTAGCCTATTATTTTGTCGTGTAAAAAGCAGCAAGCTGAGAAAGTCAGCAAGTGCGGGAGCGACAATATTTCGAGATCCTCCGTTAGCACAAAGCAACGTCTCTGTGGTAAAATTGACCCCCGAAGCGAATGCAGTCTCTTCAGCCTGTGTTTCGTCGCCATTCCCCAGAACCCTGCGCAGTAGAGTAAGTGCCATTGAACATACGCATTGCGCAGAAGTTTACCATATTTATACCTATTTTTTCCTATGAGGTTTTCGGTGATGTGGGTGGCCATGATGACCTTCTTGGAAAACTCTCCAATGTGTAGATTCGCTTTCAGTCTGTCGTCAATCAAATAGCCCAGAAGTGCATATGTAAACCACGCTCGTGTCATCAGCTAATATATTGACTTCACCATTACAAACTGACTGTAGATCATGTATTAATAATTAGGAAACTCAGAGGCCCCATCGTTGAACCTTGCTGGACACCAATTTTAACAGATGCAAACATTGCTTTGTGACCTTCGAATCGGACGCTTTGCACTCTGTTTGTGAGATTGAAATCCAGGAGCTTGATCGCCTGTTTGGTCACCCCGTAGGCTTCCGTCTTTTCCAGTGGCCTCTCTTTTCTCGCTGAGTCGAATGCCTGTGGAAGAATTCCACAGTGTTTGTTTCCATCAAGACCTTCACGTATTCTCTATGACAGCATGCGCCGTTGCTCTCTTTCTACGGTATCCGAACTGGTAACAAAAGATCTGGTTGTTTGCTTTCGTCTTGGTTGCAGTGTGAATCGATGCATTATCATGTTGGAAGATAACTTCTTCATCCTCAAACTTCTCGCGAAGCCGTATCAGCTCGAACTCCAGTACATCCTTGTGGTCGGACGCCTTCATTCGGGGAAAAAGCCACGCCAAATTAGATTTTCCACGAGCTCCAATGGCTTCCCAACTCATCACAGAACCCCCACCGAAGTTTCTGCTCATCCTGATCTCCTCGTCCTTCCGAAGGTCATGTCAATAATACTGGCAGCCGTCAGGACCATCTTAATTGAATTTTTCCTCGTCGCTGAACGAGGCCTTCCGCCACTCGGAAGTCCAAGACGTGTATTTTCTTGCGAAATTCATCCTGTCTTTCTTGTGGCGTGCGGATAACGGTGGTTTTGCTCGTTGTTTCTTGAATACGAGGA
>JAJSRV010000167.1:83020-279120 GCA_021527715.1 Neoseiulus cucumeris | reverse complement strand
CTCGCAGCGATCTCGTCTTCATCCATTTGTGAACGAAGAGTGAACTAGCAGCCGAATTGAATCAAGATTTGCCTTGACGGTCGATCTGCGTCAATTCCATTCCCCTCGGGATCAATTGAGACCCCAGTCCAGAACTTGATCTTCTATGGATTTCGGAGTTCAACGTAGAGAAGTTCGTGGAAAGTTTCGAGATTCGTTGGAATTTTCCGGGAGAGGAGATCCAAGCGTCGCGACTAGGCTTTGCCGTGGTTTTTGACTGTGGTTATATGTATATGTATATGTATATAAATAAATGAATGAGCTCCATGAATGAGAACAAGCTTTTCATTCGTCTCGATTATTATTTATTCGCCACGAGATTTCCGAGAGAAGTCGACCAGGCAAGTACAAAAGATACTTCTAGCGATACAGCATCTTCGTTGGACCGTCAGTCCGCTCCTTGTGGCAATGCGCTATCTGACTCTACTCATGGTGTTTGCATATTGCGAGGACTTCTCCTCTAAGCATTTCACGATACATTACCGACCAGAATTATTCTCATTTTCTGTGTGAATCTCTGCGAGATCACACAGACGGTTCAACATAATTCCCGGGGAAGAGACCTTGTACCCCGTTCATTACACCTTCATACCATCCGTCGTCATTCTTCTTGATAACATAGATGATCGCGTTCTCCGAAAAGCTCAGTTCGTCTGCCTTGTCCGCTTGGTAATCGTAAACAGCAACAACTTTCTCGAGAAAACTAGTTGGAGCCCAAGCGGGTTCAGTGGAAACTTGGCTCTTAGACATGTCTGACGACGAAGGAGGCTGTGGAGGCGGCGTGGGTGAGAACGAAAGTTCTGCTGGTGGAGGTGGTAAAGGAGGTGAAACGTTTCCGGCGGAATGAACTACACTCGCGACTGAAGATGACGGCGCCGGCGGCGAAATGACTGTGTTCGATTGGGATGTGTGGACCATCATGGTTGGCGGCGGAGCGGGTAGAGTTTCTTGAGTGCTACCGGAGTCGACCATGTGGTGATGATTTTGGATCGCACCACCCAAGTGCCCACTCAGGGCTAGTCCCGTCTCCTTGGAAGGAAAAAAACTCATCAGTCGAATTAGCCCCAAATAACTGATCAGCAGAACCAACTAGAAACCACTCGAAGAAACAACATACCATAGGTTGCGTTTGATGGCCGCCAGCCATCATCATTCCTTGACGATAATGAGTCATTTGTTGGCCTGCCTGCTGATGCGCGTTGATCAGGTGTGATGTGTGAACTGCGGCTGGCAAAGTGCTACAAGTGGAGTTATTCCGTCGGACAGCTTGAACGGCTATTGGGTAGTTGGTCGCATATGTATTCGGTAACTGCGGGGGCGCGATAGCAGGCGGAGTTCTATAGTCCGCACGTCGGAGTGTTCCACCGCTCACATTCATTTGACTCATTGACATCTGTGACATTTGTTGCGTCGGAGGTGTAGGAGGGCTCTGAGTCGGTGCTGGCCCTGCCGGGCCTGGTCCCGAAACAGAAGATGACGAACTCCGTCGCGGCCTCGGTGCGGTCTGACTGTAGTTGATTGCGGTCATCTGCTGCCTAGCAGCATGACCGACTCCATCCAGAATACTGTAGTCGATGGGTTTCCGCACGTATTTGATTTGTCTCTCCTGATTTGCGGGTGCTAGGATCTTATGTTGCCTCATTGTGTTCTTGTTGGTCGTCAGAACCCCAATCTCTCGTCTCGCAACTTTTTCCTTGTGGATAGACACTGTTTGAGCGATGTGGTTCACCTGGAATCGAATGAAACGCTCTAAGCAACCGGGTGGCAGCCGAGTCACCGGCAACTGCAGAGCACGGCGGCCTTCAAAAACCTAGGGGAAACAAACCTGAGATTCCACACTCGACAAATGAGCCGTGTGTAAATCCAGAAGGTGCAGCAAGTTGAAGGCCAGCGTATTGATTTGGTAGGCTACCGATGCCAATGACTGAGTTGTATATCTGGAATTCGAGGAAACATGTGAAGTGATGGTCGAGCAGGAGTCTACTCTCTCGTTATCTGATACATGTTGCGTTTATATTTCCAACGTCTCCGCCTGCCAGGACAGGACGAGTTGGATGCATAACAAACCTTTTACTTTCCTCGAGCGCTTGAGTTTTGTTATCAGCTTGGAAGTTGTTCGCTTCACAGTATTCGGCAACTTTCTCCAGATTGGTGTGAGAATCTTTGATGCTCTGCCTTCCCTCGGGAATGTCTTGTGACATAAGTGTTTGTAATTCTTCCATCATGATGGCGCTGGATGTGAAATCAAAAATTTTTAGAACTGGAGAAGTGACAGAGTAATCTACTCGAAGAATCATCGCTAACGAATGAAATCCAAGATTCGCCTCATGCACTACACTCACTCTGTTTTCGGGTTGACAGACTCTCTAAGGATCGGCGTCGGAGCGAAGACCGTGTCCCTCGATCAGCTCTAGGGTGGATCAAAGGTTAGTGAACATAATAGTTTTGTTTCGAATTGTTGAACAGCCCATACTTGTATTCGTTTTGAATCTCAATTCTAGAGGGAGCGTACGTCGCGAATATCGTTCACGGATCGGGGCGAAATTTGAAAATCTTCAAAGCAATGTATTCGTGCTTTGGCCAAGACAGTGATCATGAGGTCGTAGACTCTTGCCGATTGTCGGTCGGAAATTCTTGGTTGTCAGTCGGATGTCTAAAAACATGCTACAGGGGAATCATCCTCTACTAGGATGAGCAACTGGAGCAGCGATTGTTTTCGCTGTTTGTTGGAAACCACCGCGTGTAGGCTTGGTAGAATTCTATACGGAGTCCAGGGAATTAATCACATGGGAAACACCACTCCAAGGGAGGATTTGTTTAGAAACGAGCTCGATACCGATAGGCAGCCATTGTGGCATTTTCGCGGTTCAGTGCGACCCAACAAGCATTCTTCTTTGAAAATAATAACTTTCTCGTTCTCTGCTGTTTTCATGTTCGTTCGATCACCGGAGAATTTTCAACCAAAACCGAATCGGCAGGCCGCTTTCGGGAACTTCTTCGACGACTTCGCTGATTCCCATCGGGAGTGCGGTCGTTAATGAGAGTTCAGAGGGAAGGAAATCCAAAAGTTCCCACTCAAATATTCGAAAAGCCGTGAATGCAACTGAGCAGTTACAGAGAACAATTGTCAGCTTCCTGGTCCCTCGGGCTGAAGTCACGCAACAGTTCCCAATGAATTTGACGACCTCCTCTTGGCGAGAGGTTTGGAGCTCGAACAGTCATAGGTTACGGAATCACTCAGTCAGTCAGTCCGTGAGTCAGTCAGGCAAACCATAACAACTGATGATAGATAACTATGTACTGGAAAATCTCGATGTAAGCAATTATTTGTATCAATCATCATTCAAAGCAGCAATAACATTAAAAATAATAATGGCTCACCGTTGATTGAAACTTGGCGAAATAATAACCTGTCGTCCTTGAAAAAAATATCTCCTCTGCTGACGCTGCCTTTGAGAGCGCTACGAAATAATGCTGTTAATTTGCCTTTCGTTTTGAAGCTTGTTTGGAGGATTCTTCCATGAATCGTCGAATAATGTAGTCCAAAGATCGAACAGATGATATCATGGAGTTCATCCGTAGAAATATTCGTATATGCATCCCGAAGATTGAGGAGAAAACAGCAGAATGAAGTCGCCCGGCATGATATTTTCTCACTATAAAATTTCACCGTGACTACTTTGACAAGAATGAAAATCACCAAATAATAAAGTAATATGCGATACCCAGCTATTTATTGTATTCCTCATACCGCTGAGAGATTGAAGCATCGATTGAAATACAAGTTTGTTTGTTCGTTTGTTCCGTCATGCCTTATATTCTGAGTTCTGACGATAATCGAATATAGTGGGATGAAACATAACATGGCGACGACATTAGATATTGGTCCACTGAGAGCCGGAATCGGGAGAAGAATCACTCCATGAGTGAGATAAATTTTCCCAGACATTCGGGAAGCGAGCCAATTATTAAAGAGCAAAGTATGGAGGCTGTCGAAAGATTCATCAGGAGAAACAGAAGCTGCATCATATTGATTGGAAGATGATAAACATGAAAATTTACATCGCCGACGTTCGAAAAACTGATAGCCGGACACACTCCGATCGAGAACAGTCGGAGCACACTTGTAAATCAACTCCACAGGGGCCCAAAGCAGAGAGCTGCTCTGCTTATGCAATTATAAATTTCTCTTGCAACGAGTGAGCGGGCTGTCCCGCGGACTCACTCAAGGCATTGGAAGTCCATTCTGAGCACTGAACAGCCCGGGCAAACCCGATCGTGCGCTCTCTCAGCATCAAGAATTTGAACTACGAAATTTCAACATGACTTGGAGCTGTTCCAACATCGAGCAGTCGCCCAGTCATTGGAGTTCGCTCGTCAGGCGGATCCGAAGAGCGACCTGATCAATGAGACGGAGTCAATGTTTCCGCAGAATGCTGGGAGAGTTTGATTCCGTTTGTCATGGAGCCGACGACGGAAGCAGACACGAGAAAACCCGATCCACAAAAAGACCGACGCATTGTTGTCGAATTCAGACAGAATCAATATCCTAGATCAGGAGAACGATCGAAATGAGCTCGACAATCTCAGTCTGTTTCTTGATAAGAACCGTCCCACAAGTTCTTACCAGCAACGCAGAGAACTGTCATCGTTCCTGCGTCAACAAAGAACGGAGTGCAGAAGCTCCTTCCAACGAGTAACATGAATTTCTAAAAACAATCAGCGATATACGCGTGCTCTAGAAAAAGAATATTCTCAACTCTAGCTCGAAACGTGTCGTACGCGATTCATTTCAACTTCAGAATTCGAGCAGTCGAATCGGTCATTTTGGCATGGGTGTGACACACCTCAGATAAATGGTGGGACGAGAACATTTGGAGTTCGTAAGGAAACCGTGTTGAAAGGAAGATATACCGACGACGTTTTATCGATACAACCGAATTATCCTCACTCAAGCGACGGAATATGCCACACGTGTATATGAATTTCATATAATCTATTGGTAAAATGGTGCCATCGTTCGTTTTCCGTAACTATTCGACTGTTGGGTGCCGTATCCGATACAATTATCATGGTAGGCTGCTCCATATCCAGGCAAGTCGCTATGTTCGTACATTCCGTCCATCAGAGCATTGGCAGGGCCCATGGACTGCACCGCCATGGGCGCCATTGTGCCCATGGGTCCTTTGCCTGCTGTTTTGAATGAAACTTGCAGCGGTTTTCCAGCGTACTGGAACCCATTTAACTGGTCGATTGCCCAAAGCGCCTCGTTGTAGTTCGGCATTGTGACGAATCCGTAGCCTTTGGATTTGGTGGTCATTTTGTCTCGGATCACAGCGGCCTTCTCAACAGTGCCGTACTGAGAGAATAGTTGGAACAACGATGGATCATCTGTTTCTGTTCCAATGTTATACACAAAAAGAATCGAAGAGCCGGCAGGAGCTTGATCGTAACCGCTGCCGCCGCCTCCGCCACCACCACCAACACCACCGCCGCCGCCGCCGCCTCCGCTGCCACCGCTCTGATTAGTGTGTCCATAGCCGCCAGGCTGACCAACTTGGAAGCCACCGGGACCGTTCTTGTTCATTGGATTGAACCTATGATTCAGCCGGAAATTGTTGACGTATGGCGGTCTGCCGTGCATGGGGCCACCAGCTCGAAACTGCTGATCGAACGTAGTCATCGCGCGATGTTTTTTGAGCTTCATTTGATCGTCGGCGATTTTCACTTGGAGCGGCTCGGTTCCACCATTCAATGTTTTGCCGTCCATGTCCTGAATGGCTCTATCGGCGTTCTCCTTGTCATCGTAAAGTGCGAAAGCAACGCCTTTGTTGACATTTGTCGATAGATCTCGGAGAACACGGAATTGAACAAGCCGGCCAAATGTCCCGAACAGGTTCTCCAGCTCGTCGGGATCGAAATTCTTCGGAACGCCTCGAATGTACACATTTGTATTCTTGGAATGGTTCGAGTTTGACGGCTTTGCGATAGCAACTTTGAGTGTTTTGTTGTTCATCTTGAAACCATTGTAGACACCGATGGCTTTCTTCGCATCCTCAGGATCGTGATAGTCAACGAAGCCGAAACCGTAGCTGTAGCCGGTCTGCTTATTGCGAACAATCTTACAGGTTTTGATGCGGCCGATTTGACCAAAAAGATCGTAAAACTCCTGATCACTGAGCTTCTGAGGCAAATAGTTTACAATCAGATTCGACGAGGATGGCACTTCACCAGGATGCGTTCCGTAGCAATTCGACATGATTGACCAATTGACCGATTACTCGCCGACTGCCTCGCAGTCAACAGAAATCCTTGAGGAGCACTTCTGATCGAGGAGTTATACTTCTGCCAACTGTCTGTGTGTGTGGAGGGGTGACTAACTGGTAGGGTGGAGTGGTAGGTTGAACGGTCGGTCTACTTTCTCTGAGTGAGATCTCGTGAACTTCCTTGAGGATACAAATGCCTATACCAGTATCAGAGGCTGATTCGGAATCTTGCCGAACTGAGTTGCAGCGACTTACTCGAAGGTGTAGCCAGCCGACCTCGATGAAGAGCACGTTCGAAGATATCGTGTCCCAATAATGTTCACAAACGCGCCTGAGGTACTGTAGTGGAGAACTATCGTTGCGGCACTCGCACTCCGTCCACTTCTTCGTCGTTGACCACGGCACTCAGATCCTCACTGAACTGGGGCGTCACTTGTGATACGTTGTGGTGCTGATCGCTCCCTGACACTCTCTCTGCAAAAGCCATCACAGGCGGACCATCAAACCTAGACATGAAATTTGATTTGAGCGGAAGAACGGCGTTTTCAGCTGAACGTAAGATCGTATGTCACTCATAGCGGAAGAACGCGATAGACGGCAATGGGCGGATTCCGTACAAAAAGAATGGGGGCAAGAAAACCTGGAAACTCGATTCTGCCTACTGGAACCTGGAGCTGATGATGATGATCTCTGCTGACCGGGGGAACACAATCGAGGCGACGCATCGACTGTTTTCTGGCTCCTTGTTCAAATTTGGGGTTCGTTCTCCTAGACGGAAGAACGCCATTGGCGTCTATTGGCGCCTTCTCCCATCTCTAGGGTTCACTGACTCAATTTGGAGTGTTTTAAACCTAACCCAACCTTTCCTACTCCATGCGTTTGCTTCGACATCCCGCTAAAACGGCGGGCAAAAGCAGCCCAACTGTGTTAACCAGACATCCAATTTTTTGGAACGGCGGAATGGTTAGAACGGCCGTTCCTACGAACGGCAAGGAACGGAATCTTAACTATACGTTCCAAAAAAACGACAGTTACCGCGGACGGATAACCCCTCTGACGAAGCGGATGATGACAATTTCCTCTGAAGTTTGGCAAAAAAATGCGATCCATTACTTTCCTTCCCATCCGTTCTGATGGAATGGCAGTCCAACGGAGTTCACTCATTGTCAGCGAATTTCTATCTGCAATTCTCAGTCTCTCCAACACGTCCGCGCTCCTCGTAGCCGTATACGGCTGAACCTCTTCTTGCTTGGAGTCTCCACCCCTGGACTCTATTTCTTTCTTACGCCTTGTTGGAATTTCCTTCCTAACTCCGCGCGAGTCATCTGCGATTTTTTCGCGACCCGCCTGTTGGGAGCCGCTGCTCTATTCCTTTCAAACGGATCTACAGGGTGCGGCACGTAAGGAGGGAGTGATTCGTCACCTACCTCATTTGGCCAGAACTTTGTCAAAACGGGGCGTATCGGGGCCATCCCCTCAGATGTTACTCAGCAAAGCTAAAAACGAGACGGTCGGGGGTCGAATTTTGGGTTTTTTTGCATCGAGCGCCGTTTTTTGAGTTTGCAGTCGATTCGATCACCAGAGAGTGCATCTGGAAAAGGACTCGAAGACGAAACGAATGACCCTAGCACAAGCTCCGATTCATCGAAAGCCGCCGGTTTGCGAGCCATCTGAATTTCGGAGTCGAGAACAAATTTGGTTCCGACATTCAGATGCTCTCGAATCGAAAACTCTTGACAAATTCACAGAAATAAAAGAGGAAAAGACGAGTCTTTGAAAGAGCTATCCAACAAAAAAGTTCTCACAAAGTTAAAGCCTAAATGAGGGAGGCGACGAATAACCCTCCTTACGTGCCACACCTTGTAATCTATAAGAAACGAAAATAACCTGGAGAATCGTTCAGTCTTCGTCGCCGGAGCAGGCAAGCAAAAATTTTCATTCATGAAGATATTCCGATTTCCGGATCTCTGATTGCAAGGTAAGTCCCGTTATCTGATGGACCATTTTCGCTCGCCAGAAGCAATCGCTCGCGGGAACCTGGGAATGTGATTCGAGCCATAGTCTGTGTAAATCCACAGGACAAGGATCGCGCTTCTTCGAATATCCCGATAACGTTCGAGATCATTCGGACATGCTGGTGGTTTGCATTTTGAGATATTCTGACACCCGGATTCCTGCTACTCTTGTGACGACGTTTCTAAGCAACCGGAATCGGGGAAGATGCACGAGTGGATAGCAGAGAATGCCTCTGTATGATGAATTATGAGGCCTCAATATACGCGCGTTTCTACAACTTCGAGCCCTTCCTTGGGATTCGAACAGGCAGGGCAGAATTCTTGAACTGTGGTGCCATCAGGCCCTTATCGCATATCGTGGTTTGCAGGATACGGTGTTTACTATGAGGACGAAACAACAGCTTTTCTTTGCCCACGTAAGTTATGGATTTCAAGAGTGGTCTCTCAGAAACAGAGAAGTGCCTCAGCGAAATAGAGATGGACACTCCACCTATGGGTGAGAATAGTTTTCTGGTGTTGCACCTCTCAAGGACAATGCTCCAGAATGTCTATCCTGGGACCTACGCTGGTCGAATTTTTAGTTTCAGTGGAATTCCTGCCTTCACACGGCTTTCAACAACGTTGCTGGAGACATAGTCAGGCAAAATCCACCCCCCCCCCCTTCCACCATCTCTCAAAACACTTGTTAATTTACTTCAATTTCTCAGACATTGGTGTTGAAAGCCTCGACGGTTCGGACTGGGGCTCAGAAACAGGCGAAACTGATTCGACGGAAGAGCAAGGCTCGTTCAGATCCAATACGGCACGTGAGTATGTCAGAAGCAAGGCTGCAGGGGTATGTGCGGGGAGAGGCTTGTTGCTGGCTGTTGTCCAACCATAAGGACTTCGCTGATCACTGCAGCCGTACAGAGCTCCGAAAAAAAGCTTTAGACCCGCATCCCCTATCACACTCTTGAACCTGCTTGATTTTCTGTAAGTTCATCGCAAATCACGATCTAAGAATCCCGAATTCCTCCGCGAACCCAACAGCTGGAAAAGATTAGCACTCAACACGTAAGTAATAGCATGCACGTTCGGCGGTTGGCAATCGATCTGGCCGTCGAGGATTCATTCAATCAGTGGGTATGCGCTAGCTCGAGCTAAACCCACGTGCTACTAACAGGTCGCCTTGCATGCTAGCTCGAGCTCAAACCACGTGCCAGTAACACTCGATCGACACACGACTGATTTGAATTTGTAAGTGACAGCTGCGGCACTTCACGAAATGGATTTCTTTGATAACGTTCTGGATGGCATTATTGGCGGTATACGAGCTCTTGAAGACGAAATACGGGATACGCGAGCAAGTAAAGAAGCATTCATGGAAGAACTGGATCGGAGCAGTGCAGCTCCCATCACAAACGGAAGCGCTGCATGCCGTTGAAACTCGGAAACTCTTCGCGCTCACGTCGAGCGTGCTTCCGCCTGAGTTGCAAAACGGTCCGCTCAGATACGAAAGGGCAATCCAGGATTGTATTATATCGAAGGTATGAACGGAGCCCACTGCGGCAAACGACTGTGGACGCTTTCTTATCTGTATCTTAATAAGCCAAAGGCGTTATTGTGGACGTGAACAACTCCGCGAACAACTGTCATCGTGAATAAACCGTCAAGCTGGCGAAAATATCGATTTCAAACATCACCTCTATTTCCTCTGATATGTCCGTCAACCGACGAGGATGGCAGACTCTTAACGACCATGTGAAGCGAGAGTGGTTTCTCCTTACTCTAGAAAAATCGTCCTCCTATTATATCCAAAATATATAAAACCCCACAAAATTCCTTCGTCTTTTGATTGAGACGAAATCCCCATGAAGGAGTTATGAGAATATTCTAGAATGGAGAGGCTTTCCTCATCACCTGAGTCTAAAATAGATCCATTTGGGGCAGTGGTTCCCAAACTTTTTTTCCAATGGACCCCTTGAGTACCCTCCGAGCTCCGCGTAGACCCCACTTGAATGGCGATCAGAAAAGTCAGAAAGAACACTAATCCGCCTTGATTCAAAATCTACAGTGAAGGCTAAAATTTCAAGAACGGTTCTCATTTACGTCTATGGGCTCGTCACGTTTCGGCAAATGGCAATGTACGCAGCATGAATTGGGAATCGCAGTCTCTGACCTTGATACTGTTAACATCTTCGGAATGAATGAATGAAAACTCGAAGATGAAGCGCAGATATGACGAGAAAATCGGACATCGTGGTGCGATGCATCAAAACGCGTCGGTGAGCGCCTGGATCCATCCGAAGACAACTGAGGCATGGAAACGATCTTATGGATGTCATGGATGCAAACCATCCGATTTTGATTTCTCGAATGATTTTCAACAGAAACAGGTACTTCCTTCAAAATTTTGGCCACCAGTGAATATCTTGAGGCTAAATATCTATCTTCATTGTGAGGGATGTATTTGATGGCTCGCAACCAAACTCTGCACGTTTGGTTCCAAATCAGCTATGAGTAGCCTCAAGCTCCAGAGCTCAGTGATGGTCGTTTCGTTTATTTCCTTGGGCACAATATTCAGAACCGCGGAAAAGCCCCTCTCGGCGAGATTTGAGGAGTGGGAAGAAATCATGAACTCTTACGCGATCTCCCAAAGTGACGGATATGCTCCTTGGAGCCGGTCGAGGTTCAGTCGGGAAAGTAGTTAGCATTTGTTTCTTCGCGGTTTTCCAACCCCAATTCACGCACCAGTTTGATGAGCAACTATCCCGACGAGGTTCGGGGAGTTCGAATTTCGTGCTATTGTTGTGGTTCAACGTTAATGCGAGCCAAAACTGATTAGAATGCGCCTCGAGTAAACTCATCTGGGACTTCTACGCCCACAGCAGGACATGGGAAGCGTTTACGGAGAAGTTCAAAGCAGACGTTCAGCGCGAGCCATTCAACGACACTTTCGTTCATGTTACCGATCTCCCGGGACGAGAAAGCATCGCTCGTGAGCACCTTTGCGGCAGTAAACTGGTCTTCAATTGTCGCTTCATTTCGCAACGATACTGTCAGGAACTTGCACGCCTGGACCAAAAGCTCAGTTGGCTCGTTCTGACATGGAAATAGGTTGTATCGAGAATGTCACTCCTGTTCCATCCGACGCCACGAGGAGGAAGGGTACGCCACGACGTCGCGGTAGAAGGCTGTGAAGTTATTCAAGCGATTTTGTATGTTCTCGATGCTCGAGAACGCCTCGTCGCTCATCGGAGCTACTGCTAATGAACCTGCTTGGTTCGTGGAGTATAGTTTTCTCATTTTCACGTCATTCTCCAGTTTTCATCTTGACACCCAGCCAAACAAAGAATGATCCCCTCAAAGCTCTTAACGAACAGAAACAAAGTGTATATTCGACATTCTCTACAAATCAACGGGACGAAGCGCAAGCTCCGATCAATTCGTAACTTTGAAGAATATCCTGGCTGATGTGAAGGCATGATTCAGCAGATTGAACTCCTTTCTGTAAGCTTCGATCCGCTTGGCGGTTAGGCTTATGGTTTGGGAGAGCTTCTCGTCCGAGAATGAGCTTCGCGAAGCTTCCTGACTCTTTTTCATTTCCTATGGAAGAGAAATTACCAAATGAGTTGATGATGTTGTCTCCATCGGCATTGCCGCGTTCGAACAACAGCGTGCAGAAGGGAGAGGGGGGAGATCGGTGTTTGCACGCAGCTGCGCATGAGACACGATGGCACTACCACCCCATCCCCAAGAGTGAGAGCGGGAATCTTACCTCGACGTATTTTTCATCGACGCTGTTGAACCAATGCAGGCTGTCGAAATTTGTGAACTGCTTCGTCAATCTCAGAGCGAAAGCGATCCCGATGGCGAAACCATCATCACTGAAAACGGCGTCGTTTTTGTTCTTCCTGCTGAGTCGCTCCCGGCTCTGAACTATGTGCTCAACGAAATTCAAGGTCAGCGAGGGGACAAGGATATAGAAATTCTGTAGTTACGCGTTTTTCTCCTGAAATCGATTCTGCGATTACTAACGATTGCGAGTCTGGCACCTCAAGTGGTCCATTTGACTCATGCGTTTGAAAGAACACAGGAGAGAGACCCGATCGCTCGCAACAGAAAATAAGACTTACATCACAGAACGGGCCTTCAAAGGCCTCCGTCAGGTGCTTGTAATAGTCGGTACCCTCAACACCACTTTGTTGCTTCAACAAACTCTTTATGACCGAGTCGAGATGTCCAGCTGCATTCGACACCTGAATGAGAATTCGATATTGAAGTGAAGCGAAACTGAAACGCGTGAATCAAGCCATGAGAACACTCACCTCAACATGATCCTGGAATGATGTTTCTTTGATACTCTCAAGAAAACTTTCGTAACTGTCATCTGTACTGTCCGGTAGTATTGCGTTGCCCTGAGCGCAATACTCCAGCGCTCCTGTGCGCATCATACGGACGTAACCCATTGCGTTTCCAACGCTGACGATACAAGCAGTTTTTGAGCTTGGATGAATGATGATGATAACCAACAATTCGCTACATCGGATTCATCGTCAATGCTTACCTTGTCATCAACTGTCGGAACTTATCGAGGTAAGTGTAGCCTTCCGGTGTAACCCCAAGATTTCGAACTGACTTGCAGATCTTCTCAGCTCTTGCGAATGGGTACTTCTGCTGTAGTGATTCTTTATTCTCTCGGAAGAAGGCGATATCTCTGAGGGAGTCAATTTCGAATTCATCAACTAAATCATCATTAGTTCGATGAGGCTAACATTGAATCAGGTTGACAGCTACAACGAGAGAGGAAGTCGATCGTGCTGATCCCTGCCACAGAACTCGCTTTTGATGAATGCATGACATGGGAGCAGAAAACTGTTTGTTCTACAGAAAACGATCATTCGACCGAGTTTCTTTCTCTCGTTTCCCATAGTGTTCTAAGGTTCAACACGAAAAGGTCGATCCTCGACCCATTGGGCCAAGTTCGGTGTCGAAACTTCGGGCAGTCAAACTTGGATCAAGAAGAGTTTGTCGTCGCGCTATACGCCTGCGTTAACTCTCGGGATTCTGAATGAAGTACAGTAGAACCTCGATTATGTCAACCTCCCCATGAATTTATCTATGGATCAAATAACCTCACATGGGCCCAATTAATCCCCAGCTGATCCACTGTGTGGCCCACTGTGCAGCCTTCTATGTGGTCCACTTTGCAATCCTCTATGACTCGCGACTCTCTACGTGGTTCCCTCGATTATATCAACCCCCACATCAGTTGGTTGATATAATCGAGGTTCTACTGTGTGCCACTTCAGCCATATAGAAAACGGAGATTTCGTTTCCGTACTTCTTGTGGAAACGTGAGACGCGGCTAACGAGGTTTATCACCTCGCAGCGTCATGAATATCACTTCTGTGGTAGGGTTCAGCGAAGGCGCACATGCTTAGGTGCGTTTTGTATAATCATTCGATGAGCATTATCTGGTGGACATCAAAAAAGGCATGAATGGACTCTAGGGAACCGAATGGCGAACCTTATCAAACGTGACTTAATGTGCTCATTGAATAGCAGCTGGGACAGGATTTCAAATTGATTCTTGAGAAATCTGTAAGAATGAAATGGAGATCCTGTAAAACGTGCATTCACAATCTATTGGCGGAACGAAGCCTTGAGAAACCGCGACGTTTAAAGCAGGACATTCTTACCTGTATACGACATTGACCGTTGTGTTCGTAATTCCTGGTCCATGAGTTCTTATCGAATTAGCTATGTGGCTGATATTGACCGTATTCAAATGCTTGTTGGCACTGATACGCTCAACGAAAGTTTGATTGTTCATATTATAAACGAATTTGGATGAGAATCTGCGACAGGAAAAGTGAACGGGATCAGAATTCGGACGCTCTCCCCTTCATCGGATTCCTAGAAATATTTATAAAGACCGCGTCCAGGAAGTTATTTTTGACCCTTCGGAATTGCTCACCCTTCGATATTTCTCATCACGTTGAGTACGTCCAAGCCTTGGTCGAGCGTCTCAGCCGGCAAATGCGATTCGACGGTTTGTGCATCGAATTTGAGCTCAGCTATCACTCGCATCTCGTCATAAGTACCCCAATCGTGGAGAGCAACAGTGGTGAGATTGTAAAAAATACGCTCAAGATACCGTTCCACACCACGTTTGACGGATAGCTGTCGGGGTGATATGCGAATTCATAGTGAGATGTTTGGAACAACTCGTATCGACAATCGAAGCAAAATCGAGAAACTGCATTTCACATACCTTCCCAGTGGGCAGCAGGAACTCGTTCTGACAAATGCGCTTCAATTGAGTCTGGACTGAAGATTTATTCTGAAAAATCAAGAAGAGTTCCTAAGTATTGATGCCTGGATTCGTGCCGATGACGGATCCGTTATGGCCAAGAAGATGGTGTTTCCTACCTGTACGAAAGGGTTCCGCGAGTCAGCTACTAGATGCGTGTGCATCTGTATCCGTAAATCATTTTCTATGTCTTTGCATAGCGGTTCTGTCAAACTGTCGCGTAGGATCTGGAAGCGGAGTTGGATGGATTGAGTATCTGTCCGTTTTGGACCGTTAATCGAAGTGTATCATAACTCAATTGTTATCGGGTTGTTACCTTCTCCACGCTGGCCTGGAACTTCTCCTCCCCTGTGATTGTCTCGATCATCGCGGGAGTAATACCACTCGTTATAGAAGAGTTGTTCTTATACATTTGACTCAGGAAAACCTTGAAAAATACAAACGCTCGAGATCTCAATTTCTTTTCTTCGGAGGATCGTCGGGGAACGCTGTGAATCTTCATCCGTATTCCGTCGTGATAAGATATTTTTTTCGATCTGCCACGGAATTCCGCGAACAACAAACCCTTCCCAGAGATGTTCGTCAAGATAACGAAACTTCAAGGAGGATCAAGGAGAACCCCTCTTTTTATGTTGTTATATTCAAGTTGTTATCTGATGGGTCTGTTTTAAGACGGATTTTGGGGTGGTTCATGAAATTTCCACTGCTTCACAGAATACGATTTGATGCTTACCTCAAGAAAAACTACGTGATGACTGCTTAGGCCCCACACGTCCAAACTTTTTCTGAACGTTTCACTGAAGTTTGCTATGACGCTAAGTCTCTTCAAATTCGAGTTGAGCGTTTTCGCTTCATCAGGTCGGATTATCTGAAAACGATGCAAGAGGTGATCTCATAATCGAATGCCCGACGTCGCCAAGCGAGCATATTTCCAATAGAGAGCTTTGGAAAGCTCCGCGACTCACAAACCTTGACTTGCGCTATATACTCCTTAGCCACGTTGATGCAGATTTCTTTGAGCTTTGTGAAGGGTCCTCGGAGAGATGCCTGTAATGCATTAGTTCATTGACACCGCGTGGAGATGAAGTGAGTCCGACCTACTCAGGAAATCTTGGGGGAAGGAGTGTGGGCTGCACTGAAAACGGTTTTGACCTCAGCTAGCTTTACCGCGGCGGTGGCATCCAACTTCTTTTTATCGGTTTTCTTCTCAGTGGAAATTTTCTGCTTTATCTTCATCACAGTATCCAGAAGTTGGTGATGCAAATGCTGATCGACATGAGCAATAGCCTCGTCAACCCCAATCTGGAAGCCGATTTCAAAATTATTCATTATCATAATAATCAATGATCTGCCGATATGTCCAAGAAATAGAATCGACACGAACCTGGTACCTGGAAAGACCCACTTTGAGAGCGTTCAGTGCACACACCATTCTTGCCGCAAAAATCAAAGTTGATTTACTCATCGCTTTTTTCGCGGAAACATGAAGAGAAACAATTAGGTTCAAGTGTTGATTGATGCAGCGGGCAATATTATGGCCTTGTAGGAGCAGTTTGCACTTGATCTTGAGGGTTTCCACATTGTAGTTATCATCTGATCCACCAAACGAAGCATCCATTCTCAATAGCCAAAGCGCTGCCTGTGGGAGTCCGAGACTGATGGTGAGACAGGCGGAAATTGTATAAAACAAAAAGCATTGGTGGCGTGAGTCCGAGTTTTTCATGGGAACTTATTTGATCTTCGGTCGGTGTCCTGAATTCCTTTATTCATTGTGAACTTCAAGATTAGTCGGATCGACGAATCGATGGTGAGTCGGTCGCAATGAAATAAAGGGAACGCACCTGATTTTCGTAACCAGTCACATCTTGTGGCAGTCGAGGGAGCATTTGGACAAGGTAGGTAGACGGTCTGTTCTGTGACGGGAACAGCGTACCGAGCGCTGGAATCTCTCTGTTTGTGAGAAAACGACTTTAGGAATTGAGTGATGAATTCTGAAGGCAGCGATCATACCCTGCGATGCATCTATGAACGAAAAAAGCCGGAATATCACCTCATAAAGAAGCTCTGAGCATCCCATACAGCATTGCCTGCTAATGAAACCGCTCCGAGTTTTTTAGAGAGGTCAACTATCATGCGGAAGAGTTGTCGATCGGCTTGTTGTTTGACGGTGAAATGTAGAAGGAAGAGGCCGCATATACCGACGAATTTCTCGGACCGCAGGTAGATCTGGAATGTTTATCAATCACATATTCTGAGGCTATTTTTTCATGCCTCCGTACAGACAGCTAATGAAAAGGTTATCTCGTTGTCACCTGACCTGTGCTTGACTCTCGTTGATTTTGGCATCTAATTCTGTCAGGTGCAAACGTATTGTTTCTTTCAGCGCATCAGAAAACTTCGGGCTGCTTATCCGGACTTTTCGGATACAGTCTTTCAGAATGGTCCCCTCTAAGAGTTCTGCATTGATATCTGTCATCAGCTTCAGCAAAGCCTGCAATGTTTTCAAATAATGGCTGGACGTTGCGTACTTTCAGAACTATAAGATGCAGTACCGCAAATCTTCTATTTTCGGCCTTCCGAAATTCAGAATCACCTTGACTTGTTCACAGAGTTTGGCGTCGTATTTCCATGATTTCAGAAGTCTCAAGTATATCTGAACGTGGTCTTTCAAAACCGTCTGTTGACATATCACTATATCCAGAACGGTCAGAGAAACGAACAATCTAGCGAGACTCAGAAAAACCACCTGTAACCGAAGACATTCTTGAAACAACCATCTAATACATCACTTGACGTCCCTCACTTCATTCTCTCATTCGTCAAAAGTAGAACCGACGGCGGTGTGGTTTTCTTGCGGAGAAAAGAAATCCGTTGACTCACTTGGGATGTCACGGCGTCATTTTGAGGTGCATATGAGCACAAACCAACAACCTGCGACGATAGATGATGTCATGATTGTACAAAACACTGAACGGATGGGCGGAACGGGGCGATCATTCGAAAATCGGCTAGGAAAAAAATTGCAGTTTACCTGGCTCACAGCAAGCTGTATAGCGTCAGAGCACCGAGCCACATGTGCTTGGAGTCTCCGCAAGGTGGGAACGAACTTCGAGATCTTGAAGCAAAATATCGATCTTTGGTCCACGAATCCTGTGTGGTCGCCGTTGACAAATAGCGGAGTCTGCTACTTACTTGTAGCTCCGGCGCTCCACAAGGTTCTCCATAATCTTGGATTTGTTTCACGAAATATGTTTGTTCCACTAGATTGTCCACCTCTAAACAAATACTAGACAGGGACAATATGATTTTATCGAAAGCAGGTGAGCCCGTTTTGACCAACAAAACGGGGTTCACTCCATCTCGCGGCTTCTGGGTGAAACAATTCACCTGCGAAAAAGTAGAAGAGAATGTGGAAATTAGCACCGAGGAAATATGCGGCGCTCCCGTGAAAATTGAACTTCATGATTATTACGCTGAGAAGTTGCGAACGAGTATAATCATGGGTTTACCTGGCAACCACTGTTGGGAGGCTGTCCATGAACAGTTTTCTCAAAATCACTGCAATGACGACGAACCAAGTGCCCGAACCGGCGAAGCTCTCGCACGGCGAAGTCCTGGTGTTATCAAACATTGAGAAACAATTGAAAGACTCGATTTGTTCGCCAACCATTGCCGAGCACTCAGAGAGCGATTCCTCACTCCTACTCAAACACGCTTACCTTGCAGATTTCAGAGTCGTCGTCGAAGTCCATCTCGGCGCGGATCCGATACCGATCAACAACTTCGCGCTGTTGTGGATTCGCTTTGCATAAGAGAGCCTCAGTATCTAAGGCGTCGTCAACTATTCAAGCGATTCGATCTCACTGACAGCCCAGTTATTATGGGCTGTCAGTCGTTCTTACATACACGCCTCCCCGAAATCAGCTGCTTTGGATTGTTATTGTAGAGCGCTGTCACCGCATTCTGGCTCGCACGAGCAGGCTTGGAATCGCGTTTTTTACAACGGTAAATCCTATGCTTTCGATTCCGTTAACCACAACTGATGACAACCTATGGGGAGCCCGGTTATTGAAACCCGGGATAGAAAAACTACGGAATGGAGCTCCATGATCGGAAACATGAAGGCGATGATGTCAATGATCTGTGTTACGCGCCACAACCGAGTCGAGGCGGCCCTCGAAGTCTCTTCCGAATCTGATTCGTAATCACTGTCCGTAAATGGACTGTGATCAGGGGTGGCTTTTCATTAGACTGATCAGGCAACACTTGGGGGTCTACATGTTTCGCGACCCGAAATACTTTCACGAATTCCGCGGAATTTCCATGTCGATTCTCCTTGGAAGATAAATGAGAGCCGCGAAATTCTGCGATGTTTGCGCATTTCTGGCTCGTGAACTTCATAGCCCTCTTTGGAGCCTGCGGTGGCGAATTTTTCTTGGCTTCCTCCTGGAAAATCAGGAATAACGGAGTCGGCTATCACACTATCAAGGGTTGCATTGGTGGAGCAAATCGGCCATGTCCCTCCGCCAACAAATTTTCTTTTCCCCCTCCCCGTTGGGCAGGTCTGCTTTCACTACCGGAGAATATTTCATTAGCATCACTTAGCTTCCATCGTTGTTGAGGTCCGACAGAGTGAGAAGTTCCGATCTCTTCTCCTGGTCTGATACTGTCATGAGGACAGGACAGTGAGTCGAGTTACATCTGGACAAGGATCTTTCCCGCCATATCAAACCTCTCGATTGATACTCTACGGCCTACTCAGAATAGGTCCGTGGCCCATCGTTCGCTAACCATTGACTCATTCCGCTGAGCAGACGTCGGAGGAGCTATAAAAGAGAAAGGATATGTAGACGGTTCACGATTCGCCAATTCTCTCCCTGAACGATGCCGTTGACCACTTTTCTAAAAATAAAATCGGATCGGAGAATGGTTGCGTGTGACGAACGTGTGTCCCTTCGCAATCACGGCGTGTCCTTCAAGGACGTGCGCCCGTGGCGCAACTCCTCCAGTCGATCGGAGCACTCTACACACTGGCTATATCTTAAGGAATAAGGTAGATACGTTCTTCATGAAGAACGGTGCCAGATCTTCGACTGATAGTGGCGTGAGCGTCCTTCTTGCCCTCACTTATGCCCCAAGATGAATATGTGACCCGGCGATCTTGTATATGATGCTATCTATTTCTCCTAAACCAGTGATCAAGGAGTTTTGCGTAAGCAAATTCGAAAGGCCGTGTAGATGAGAAGTCGGACCATCTAATCGTTTCAGGCCAGCCTAAGGCACCGAAATCTCAAATCCGGCTATGAAGCAGGAGTGAGCAACCTTCCGGCGCGATTGAGCTACTTTTGGTTTGACAGACTCGCCCGGAGTTGTTCTTTCAATCGACCAAGAAGCAGAGAAGGAGTTGTGATTCGGCTTCCATTCGACGGGAACGCATTTTGTTCGCTCTTTTCCATTCATCTTCTTTTCTGCACTCAATATTTTTCCAGCAGGGCTCTATCAAGTGAAAGATCACTTGAAACTGTAAATTGATTTCGGAGCTGCGAAAGCGCTGGTCTATCGGTTCAAGTCAAGTTCTCTGGGACTTCGTGCTCTTAAATGAATCTCAAGATGAGTCCTCCACAGTATCTCGGTTAAGTCCATATAGGGTTGGCGTTCAGTGAGGAAATGATAATAACAAGATGTCGTCCACCGGTCTCTCAAACATTCTATTCAATCTTCAGTCGTAAATAAAGTTCCAAGTTCCAAATCATTCAGAACTCCCCTATCGCTTAAGTGTACATTGGCTTAGCTGCGGCCAAACTCTCAAACGGTTCCCCGGACTCATAGAGCACGTGAAAGCTTTCCTTAGCGAGAAGAACGATGGTTTTGACGAGTTGGCTCACAGATCTTGCACTTTTCACTGATTGACGGCGCATCTGAACGAGCTCAATCCAAAATCGCAAGGTAAAGGACGCTTGATCACCCACATGCACGACAGCGCTCGAGTTTTTTGATGGAGCTCAGAATTTGGAGAACTCAGATCTCTCGCAGAGAGTCCACACATTTCTCGAACACGAACGAGAGGAGTTCTCAGGCGCAGTCCAGTTGAGAATCTTACGGGCGCATTTTCAAAAATAAAGATGTTAGACTCAGGTCCATCTCGCATCAACTTCCAAAATCGCCTCGACTTCGTTAATCGTTGAAGCGAAAGAACTCACCATCAACGAAACGCGTTGCTGTTTTCCACAGCTTCCGGCATATAGACTCTCATCTCACCCATATAGTCATTGAAAACTCAAGATTAGCTGTAGATCCGAAACGTTCCGTTCCGCGTAAGTGTTGGTCTCGAGTTGTTTGATCGAGAACAAGGGGTAGTATCGTATGGGGTGTTGAGGCGCGTATACAGCGGAGTCTGTCTTTTGTAGAGAAATTATTTAAGCACCTTGTGTCATCAGTGAAACGCATATTAGGACCTGAAAGTTGTATCCTAACCGAATACATGAGCTCCATTTTGAGGATAAGTCTCTTTGCTTCACCGAAATCTTTACTTCGTCATTCCACCGATGACGACTGCGTCGCGGCGACTTTTAGGCCCGAGGCCGGCATTTTTGAATGTGCTTCTCGTTCTCAGGAAGAACACCATGAGCTTCTGCAACAGCACAGCGGATGGCAACACGACAACTCGCAACGCTTCATGTGGAATTGCGATGTTCACCAGTTCAACATCAGCGGATCCGTTATCGGCGGCTTCCTCGTCTTGCTGTTCAAGAGGATCTCAGAGGCGGCCCCACGGCGAGAATCAGGTGGCTTTAGCCTCGTCGATAGAGCTTCGTGGCCAGACAGACGATAGTTGTACAATATACAATAGTTTGCCCATGCAGCAGCCACAAGAAAAGGTCTAGCCGGACAAGGGGGCGTTATCTGCCCCACCACTTCGGATCCGGACTTGACCGCCTGGATAACGTTCCCTGGCCTGAGAAAACATATTTGTGAGGATTTACTATGTCTGTCTGCATCTCATCACCAAAAACGTGTTGAAGACTCTCGATTCGAGGGCAAACTTCATCGTTATATCTCGAGAACCATTGATCTCACAGCGTCCAACGACAACTTTCTGGAGAGCTCTCACCGGGGGCTGTCAACTGATGGGTTCCGCAATCTGATCGCATGATTCTTAGGGTGAAAAAAAATCGATGTTTTCCTTCGTTGTTATGGTTGATACCCTTCCAGTTGGCTGACAAAATCTGGTGGGGTACAAAACACCCAAGACCGAGGTGAGGGAGAGGATGCTGGTTTAGATTTGGCAGAGTTTTTCGGTGGGGGCCGGAAGTTGCATGGTGGCCGAGTCGATATTGTACCCGTGAAATGTGAGTTGAGGGGGGGAGGGGAGGGGGTGCAATGCAAATCGAGATGCCGTAGAAGTTACTGTATCGAACTCTATCATATTCCGTGGCGATTTTCTTCGGACCGCCTTTGACCCTTTGAAACTGTCTATTACAAACCGCGCATCTTTGTATAGTACCATGGCGGAGGCTCGTGGGGATCATCGTCGGTGGCTTGAGATTTATTGCGAGCTCAGTGTTTTCCTGCCACTCTGGCGGATGTTCCACGAGATGGAGGAGAGAGACTTCTCAGAGACGATCACCGCTGCCGCTATGGCGGTGATTGAATTTCTGACCAGCCGCTTGACTCGACGTATTTGATCCTATATTTGGAAAGATCTTTTTGAATGTTGTGCTCATTGTCGATATTCATTCACTGAGCCACGATGCACACGCTGAGGATGTCCGATTACGAACGTGTTGAGCTCAAGATGTTCATGGTCATGTCTAGAATATCTCGAATGTGAATCGGGAAAATGCGGGTTGGAATGTTTTGTCAATGAGTTGGACAGCACTGCTCTGTTTCACGGCTTGTCTTCATGTCACACCAATAATCGGCAACGCGTCGGAAACCTGTGAATTCACGGCAGCTATCTACTTGGAAAGTCCGCCAAGTCCTGGACCTGAACCGCTGCTTTGTGTGTGCGTGACCGATTTCAAAAGAGTTCAAACGAATAGATTCCCTCAACAGAAATCTTGACTTACGAGTGAGCCTCCGAAAAGCTCCGAATTCTCTCCGAGGGATCCTTCATTATGTCGTTCTCGATTCGGTGAGCTCTTCTGAGTGAGTATCAACTAGACCTTCCATTTACAGGAAATCTCCGCACTATGGAAGCAGAAGAAATCTCCGAGGAATTCCAAGGTCAGAACGATTCGCTTATACGGAAGGTAGAAGAGGAATTGAATGCTTCACGAATCGTTCTTGACAAGGCCTTGTCCGAGGCCACGAGCTTGTACTCGCTACGGACGGTGCTCTTAGAAGAGACGAGGAAAGCCTCCGATGTGCACTCAATCGCGGTCGCAAACAGCGAACAGCTTTCCGTAGTGTGCTCGCACCTCGAAACTGCAAGAAAGACGTTGGGTGGAAATTGTCTGAGTCTGAATTTGGATAATACCACTTCTACAGATTGTTATAGGCCCGTGAAGAAGATTCCATCGGAGCTATTCGGCAAGATTTGGAAATCGAAAAATTTGAAGAATCCTGTCTGGCGTCGACCCTGAGCTTTGCTTTCAAGATTATTCGCTCGCATGGATATACTCCCTTCAAACTTTGATGATTCCGAACCCGATAAATGAGGTTTCTGTGAGCTATCTTCTGAAAAACCATGTTTTTTTTTTTGAAAAACCATGTTGTCATTTATCGCGCAGCTCGATGATACTCTATTTACAGCGAAAAACGGCGAGCAATTCGCCGCAATCAACATCGTACCACGGATAGCGGGGGATGAGGCTCGTTCTCTTCCTATGATTTTGAGACCTCGGCCCATCTTACAGGAATTCGCACTTCGCTCTCACGCACTGTTCACACTGAATTCATGTTTGAAAAGCGTCATTTAGGTATTTTACAACTGGAACGAAGCCGTCAATTGTAGTTAAGTATCGGCTATATCATTCGTCAGTATATATATAAACCATGTAGATTCCACGCCATTGGATCACAAAACTCTCTATGGAAGGAGTTTCCATCTAAAAAATTGCTTTTGGGCATTGATTAGTGAGTCAGCAATTCACAACAGTATCTAGAATCTGGAGTATTTAGAGGCTGGTTAGTAAACCCGTTTCTCGCGTTATTCTTGTTCAACGAATCGTCCCACACAGGGAAAAAACGTCATGGATGATTTTACATCACAGAAGTTTGATATACACTTGCAAAAAACTCCTTTTGGCTCGTTTTTGCGCTTCTCCGATGGTGACCCCCCGGGGCACACCTTGAATTGAAACATCTCGTGATTCCAAGAAAAAAGATCTCCCGATCGATCTTCGAAAAATACATCCCTCCACGCGATATTCAGCTCGGAAAACACAATCGAACCGATTCCCGTAGCTTCTCGAGCCGAAAGTGTATTCTCAGGAGAACGTCATTAATGTCGGAATCAGACAACCGGACGAAGTTAGTCATGATTGAATCAGGTGGTCCTGTTAGATGAAGAAGGATCTCGTGTGTGTGTTTTCAATAGTGACACTACGAGTCATCTAAGAATCCACATAACGATTCTAAAGCACTCTTGAATACATTGATCAGAATGGTCTTTAGCCCTTTTGAAACTACAAGATTCAATTGTTCCTCATCAAGGGACAACCAGAAGTATGCAAAAAAAATAAGCAGAGTATGCTTATGGAACCGAAAACTATGCGTGCAGTCATACTTTGTATTGAAAATTGCTCAATTCCGATGATATTCGCAGCAGGAAAACATGAGAGCCATCGCGGCGTGACCAAAAACAGAAATTGATTGATTTTCTCAAGTTGCTTGCACTCGAATATCGGAGGCCGAGCTTCGTATTGGAGAAAGCTATCAGAGCGTGTCGATGAAGTGTCTTCAATGAATACTTGAACCAAAGCCTCAAAGATCACCTCATGTGGAAACGAATGTCCATGCATATTTGCAAGGAACATTTTCAAGATAAGCGCATATGCGCTTTTTCAAGCATTTGCATACTTCTGGTTGCTCTACTTATTACCGATAATCCCAGAGTCCGTAAAATGCCATTTGTATATCCGCGGAGTTTTTGGACAACATGAATATCAGATGGGGAGCACTGCCAATAAATATCGTAGAACATGTTATGCTCAGGAAAAGTGAATGTTTTTCGATGGAATCATGAGATGCTCCGCCTCAAGACCTCTCTTCCCGTAACGTAACGAGATCTTAGGATGTTCCAGAGGGGGCTCCAATATTAACGTACGGAATCGACAGTGTGTTCTTGTGATGGGAGATTGAAATACCACGGAGGTCAACCATCACACTTTTTTCCTCTCCGACACTGATTTTCCGAGAAAACGGTCTCACTAACCACCCTGCATATTCTCAAGGGTAACCGAGGGAGAGGGTTCCAATGATGTCTTGCACTCAATATTCTCGTTCGGTGCATGGGAGTGTACATGTTGGAGATCGTCATCGCTGGCAGAGTCGAACCAACCTCAGACCTGTCCCGAGAAACTCTTTGCACGCGCCTGATTAAACCATTTGTTGATGCTGCGCATTTGTGCTCATTGTTTGTTGTTGCTGTTGTTGAAGCTGTCCACTGTTATTCATTATCTGTTGCTGCTGTTGTGGTTGCTGCTGTTGCGTTTGGTGTTGTTGTTGTTGTTGCTGCTGTTGCGCTGGTTGCTGTGATTGTTGCTGTTGTTGTTGATGCTGCTGGGATTGCTGCGGCGTTTGTTGGGCAGAACCAACCGCTGCGGATGATTCGCAATTCTGCTGCGGACCAGACACGTTCAGATGTGTAATGAACCGCAAGCGCAGCTGAAGCTCGGGTCGGAGATTACGAATGATGTGCTCAACTTCAGCTTTCACGGAATCACCCGTAAACATGTATTTGATGTGATAAAAGAGATCAACAATGTTGTCCATGTAGCGAAGCTGAGTCTGCAAAATAACAAGCAGTTAACGAAAGATTGCACAGCCACACAGTTTGACTCGCCTATTGGAAGAGATTCACGGCTCAATAACAAAAACTCACTTGAGTTCTATCAACAATCTCCAAGATCTCATAAAGTTCTCTGGTGATATCCATCAGACATCGGGTCCTCTCAAAAGATATCCTTTGGAAGAAGGGCGCAACGAGTTGACATAGCAGCAACATCTGAGGAGTTGAAAACATTACGGAACCTGTTTGATTTTTCGACAACATGTCGGCGGGAATTCTGACGAGAATCTTCTAATATCGAGGACAATCTGCCGGGACAGAACGGGAGATGCTCCCCGGTGGATACAACGGCAACACATTTGAAGGAGTTTCTCACCTGTTCCTCACGCTTGATTATGGGCTTGAGCTTTTCGCTCACAAAAGCTGGTATCTGTGAAATTTGGCCAATCGATGCATGGTACCACACAGCATGCACCAGCGCCACAATATAGGACATCAACGATTCCGTATAGGCCCTTTGCTTTGCGGTCAAGTCCATGTACTGAAAATAAGTTGATAAAAGCGATAAGTGAGGTACGCGCATCGGGAGCAATGATTTGTCTTCATCAGAATAGGGAGAATCACTCACTTGGAATATATCCTCCACTTCTGGTAGTGTTCCAATCAGCTGTATGATCCTATCATTGAGGACACTCCAATAGGATTCTGGTAATGCGGTCAGGAGAAGACCTATGGCATTCATCCAATCGGGAATGAGATCTCTCGCGATACGGGTGTGACCTAGAAATTGAATTGCACGTGAGAACGGAATACCACGCGGTGAAAGAGACACAGAGTGCCACGGACCGCTTGAACGCATCTGGAGGAGGCGCAATCACTCGAGACGACGTTTTCCTGGGCGGAACGAAATTTTAGCGTGGGCCTCAGCATGGGTTGCACGGATGCGGCCCATAAGGGTGTATCCATGTGTTTTCCGATTGCAGAAAAAGCATGCCACAGATTCAAGTTCTCTCGACCATTTGAGAACTAGTGCGCTATGAGAGGTATCGACATTCTTTTCAACTCGAGCTAATCATTCTGCAAAATAGGTCAACTCTCAGAATTCATAGCGGGAAGGCACTTTGCTAGATTCCAGCTCGTCGCTAGATTCTTGTTACCTTCCCAAATATTTGCAATCACGCCATAAGATATATTCAAGTATGGGCACCCCGAATTTCGGCCTCATTGAACAATAGATCGGTAGAGATCACTAATTCCTTTCGAAGATGCCCATTCAAAGTATTCCCCAAGCACGACGTCGCTAATTTTTTCTGGAACAAGATTTCCGCCTTCAAAGCAATTATCAAGGATTTGGGTATCGTGATCAAAATCAGTGTCCAGTCTCACCGAGCAGAACGACGTCCAAGAGGCCGTTAGCCACTGATGCTGGGGACACTGGAAGAGCCATCAACTCTATGCAAGTGATTTGGATCGTGTACGCAGCCGAATTTGAGAACTCGTTGAACCTGAATGTTGGAAACAATGATTATGCTGTCTGTCCATGCATAATAAGGAGGGAAATAAAGCGGAATATAGATCATAGATGAGATGATGCTTATAGATCCTCCAAGCTCATATGCGCACAGCGAGGAACACGGGGATCGGAACCTACCTCCAATCGATGATGATCGATGATTTCTTTCCACCGATTGCTTCGACCACTCGTTGCAAGATTGACCTTAAAATGAATCTCTGATTGGCGCTCTTTCATTGAAATTTGTGAATACAATTTTAACCCTTTCTGCTGTGCTCTTGTGACACGATGAGTCTAATATCAGAGACACAGGCAGAGTTATACACAATGTGATTCCTGAATTTTTTAAGCATTAGCGATCAGCTTAGACCATACCTGTAGTATTCCATGTCCGGTGGAACGTACGACATACTTTGTGGGTCCGAAATCTGTTTATTGAGATACTGACGGAAATTCTCAGTAAGACAACTTTCAGCGAGCCCTCCTGTGATGGCTTGCACGAGTTTGAGTTTCAATGCACATCGATCACGTAACTGGAAGATCAAATACCATTAGAAATCAGCGACGACGTGAAACACACCGGAAGTTCTCGAAGTTCACTCGGGAATCTTAAACTTACTTTTTGCTCATAATAGTGCAAGGTGTTATAAAGGTAAGTTAATGGACGATCATGGAATCGATAGAGCATGCCGATGTAATCCAAGATCGTTTCGATCGAAATGGAATTATTCGGCACGTTGACTGGCAACTCAATGAAGCGATGGAGAACAATATCCAAAACCTGGAATGGATACCGACGAGCGTTAAGCCAGCGTTCGAGAAAGTTCGTGACAGTTGCATTCGGCGAGGGACCCTCCGACTCACCGGAAGGAATCTGAGGCATATGTTGCCGAAATATACAGGCAGATACTGATGGGGCTGGCTGGAATCCGGTAAATTTTCCCAATAAAACTTCTCAGGATATTTCCTCTGGAACTGAAGATGCCTCTCGTGCCAATCCGATTGCGTCCAATGCTCCGGCAAATTCTCCTATAATCGTTGGAAAATGAAATCTCATGTTCCTGACTCCCCCATTGGAAGACGCCAAATGTTGCAGATAAAGTCTCGAGCGATCCCGACAGTGACAAGTAAAAATCTCACCTTCACGAAATCCGTCACACGAGACTTGAATTCTCCGAATCTGATCAGCAGCATTTGAATGATGTAGAAGCAAACCTGCATAGAGCATGACAATGATCTTCTATTTTCGTGCTCAAAGTGGAAGTTTTAACAATGATACAGTGAATATAACGCGAGGCATCCAGACTCAATTGATACTCCAGCGAAGACTCGATGCGTCTTGAGATTGAGAAACCACATACATACCTGTGACTCGTTGCCTTCGAACGAGCGAAGCGCCAGGGTCAGTATGAACCTGTCCAAGGGGACGACGTAACTTTTCCAAATGAGATCATTCACCGCTTCTATGCTCTTGATCACCACTGGTCCGGTGCCACAGTTCGCCACCTATGCCGACAGAAAACGAGGTAAAATTACGGAATTTTCTGCATATACCGCGTTTTGAACTCGCGATTTCATAAAAATATCACCGATTCCATTCGTAAACGAAACTCGGGAAAATTGGCTCCCCCACCTCGTAGACGAGGAAATCAGCGAAGGTTCGTAAGTGTAACGACAGAGCTCTCGATCCCAATCTATCGAGAATCTTGTAGGCGAGCGGGGAGACTCTATCGTTCTCCATCATCATTTTCCACAGGAGACACAGGAATAGATGCGGCGGTCCTGAAATCCGAGAGTTGTAATTCTGTACCATGTCGAAACGTGTTTGGGTCTGATTAGAAGTCATTATCAGGATCAACAACATCGAAGTTCCCTCGAACCTTGTTGAGAAAAGTGGGCCACGATGTCGTTCTCGTTCGACATAGTTTTCCATTTGCGATATTCTTCTTCCACAGACCGCTTCAGTTGCGCCTAATTGGGTTGAGATTCATTAGAGCTCACGAACACTGCTTCTTCGTCTCAATATAGATAGGCGGAGATGATATTTTCCATTCTTACTTTGTTCTCTCGTTGAGCTTGATTCGTTCTGAAAAACTCGGCTAATGAGCTGGGGAAGCACGATAACGTTGCGCTGCTCCAGCTGTGTGGCGTATTGCTCAGTGCCGCGTGAAGCAAATCCTGTGAAGGAAGATTCCCCCTCATGAGCGATCATTCGCAGAAATCGTCTATCGCCCGAAAAACCGAAACGAGATAAATCCAACTCCGATAACAGCTGCTGAATGTCCTCTGTCTCAGTGACGGCTACACCCGATGTTGTCGATACGAGGTCTATCGTGCAACAAATGCCCAGCCTCAAGTAGGAACACTCCACTCATAACTGCACTCAAGGCAAGTGAACTGACGTGCACGCGGCAGATGGAGCAAATGAAAGCCCGCGGATTTCCATCGCCACCAGCAGCGTATACTTCGTAGAGAGGAGCAGTCGGCCCAGATCGACAGTGCTACAGCGCGATCACGCTGGAGATTCTACGAGATGGGCCTCCACATCCTTCAGATATTTCCAGTACACATTTAATCAATCTGGAGTGGGCCGAGGTTCCATTCGTTTCTCCGGTCATTATCGCGAAAATAATATTTGGGGAAACCCGGAGAGACTTCTGTCCCTCAATGATACCGCTTACACGCCAATTCGATCACCTACTTTACACCACGCCATTGATAAGCTCTCCGATCCGGTCACATGGATTGCGCGTGCCAGAGTCAATACCAGAGCCTGGAAAGACACAAAAACTCATCACTTCAGGTTTCAATCGGAGTCATAATGAATCACTCGTCACAAAAGCATCAATCCCCTTACCTTGTTGAGCTCTTCAGAATCTCCCGACAGCAACGGCTTGGGTTCAGCTTGGAAACGCGAAAGTTGAGGCTGTACCTGAAATAGTGGAAACGATCGAGTTCAACGACATGTCGAAAGCTTCAAGACATTTGATTTGCTGACTGCTGTTCATCTTGGACGAACCTCTCCACTTCCTAAGCTGGTGATTAGTTTCAGAGCGGTTGATTCCATGCAGACGTGGAGTTGAGTTTGGTTGGTTTGCGGAACCGACGCTAGGGAATGTAGATGAGATAGCAGCTGTACTCTGTGGAAGTAATTCCGGTATGAGGGTCAGGCTTCCTACAACAGCAGAGGCTGCGCGGGTCGACATGCGTGGGGATTGAAACTTCTGATCAGTTTCTACTCACCTGTAGTGAGGTTGTATATGATGCAATCTGTATGAAAACATCTCTAACAGCGTGTGGAGAATGGCCCAAGCCTGTTGCCGGAACACAGCGGGTAATAAATGCGACATGAACCCTTTGATTCCGAGAGATTCTATCTCGTTGTACACCTGGAACGCGACCGTGACCGTAGGAAAAGAATGGTCCTGATCACAGAGAGGGCGGACAAAGGGAATATTTCGCACTCACCAATAATCGAGAATATGTCTCCACCAATGCGGGGGACAGAATCGGTTGCTGTTGATTCTGCTGCGATTGATTCATTTGCTTTGAAACTGCAGGAGGCGTCATCTGTGAAGTACGAAATCGTCATGGAGTGAACATTGATTTCTTACACGGGTGCTCTGATGGATCTCCTTGCTCACTTGAGCGCCACGATCCTACTCACTTTCATGACCTGCATGACCTGACTGACGATGTTATGAATCAAGGACATCTTCGTATGAACCGTGAGCGAATCCAATAGACCCATGGATAGTGGCTGTGTTGGGGTGGGATGGCCGGCTCCTCCTGCAATTGCGGACGGTTTCGTCAAGAGCTTCGACAAATGTGCTATCGAATTCGTCGGAAGAGCCGACAGTCGATATGTAATCTGGCCGTTTGAGAATTGCGACAGAAATGTTGCTCTCGGCGAATGACATACCCTTGATCGCTTCCACGAGAACCCCCATGGGTCTGGGAAAAAACTCTTGATTCGTGGAATATGCATTGCAGAGTAATGAAGTCCAGTAATCAGATGTGAGATGTGACGACAAGGCTTTCTCGAGATTGTCCCAATGAGCTTTCAAGGTCATTGGAACGGGCCTTTGCAATCCTCGTTCTCCTTGAGCCTGAAAATCGGGGAGGTGACTCGGAGTCTCATCGGGAATCTCATCAGGGATTCTTTTGGATTCAATCGATTACCTTCTTCATCAGATGAACCCATATACATGTTACGGCCAGTTGACGCGTGCAGCTGGGGTCCGCCACATCCGGGAACGGCAGTGGATCGGTTTCCGGATATAACAGGTCGTAGAGACGGAGTACAGGCAAAAAGTCGTTCAATGGATTCTTCTGAATCGAACCCGAGATGAATTGTAGAAGGACCCACATGAGATGGTCTCTGCCAAGCCGCAGCGAAGTCGCCGAAAGTTGTGTATGCAACGCGATGACCTACAACGAATGCTTCCCTCAATAAGGGAACAACTGGACAGGGATTCACGGAATGAGAGTTTATGTCGAACTTACCATGTCAGGAAACGATGCATATTGGAACAGGACGAAATATATCAGTTGCGAGCTTATGTTTTGCCAGAATTGACACAAAGAATCCGACGATAACGGCTCGTGCTCTGATCTGCATAAGTGGAAACGATAAGAAATTAAGATCCTGAATAGTGAAGAAAGGTAAGGAAATTCCGTTTGGAATGACATTGGGGTACAAGCAGCAGACAAATGCGTTTCAGGCCGCGTGTTGCCCACCCCTCACTTATACAATATCTCACCTCTGCATGGCTGTAACCATGAGGTCGACAATCTGATTCTCCAGTACGACGCATCGCTGCTTCTGAGTTTTCACTAAACCCAGCATCGAGCACACCATGTCTCGAGAGTAAGGTTGCGCCAAGACGAATCTGAGGAGCACTGTTTGGCTCTGTTGCGCCTCTATGGTGTAGGGTAATTGTCCTTTTAAAGTAAATTTCGCCGTGGCTGCATCGATCTTCCACGCAAACGCTCCATGGGGTGAGTGTCCGACCACGGGCACCAACCGAGATCTGTGGTTGGGAAGGGAAACATTTGCGATGTATCATCTGGGAATTTCTCTCATGGGAGTTCAATTAATGATGAGCGCATCAACAAAATCGAATAGAGTCTCACCTCCCAACGATGGTGACAAGTTGGGCCAACGGTCTAAAACTGTCCACAAAAGCTGAGATCAGCCTGGCGATTTTCCAGTGCGGCCATCCATCCTATGACGTGAATTTTCGTTAAATTTCCATAACTATCTGCAGCCATGGTCAAAAAATGTGTACTCTAAACAGTTGTTCATGATTTGATGAATCATCGATAGAAAAAGTTCCGCCAACCTGTGCACTGAGTCGTTTCTGCATATCATCTAGAACGAGATACGAAGGGCACAGAGCTGAACTTCGATCGAGTATCAGTTCTACGAGCGATTGCAAGGCATTCAATTGCCGCATACAAGACAAGTTGACCGTAGAAGGTATGTGATGAGCCTGTGGGCAAAAACGTGAGTGAGAAATACAAACGGCATGCAAGCATTCAATGAATAAGTACTCTAAGCCCCTCGAAGAGACTTCCAAATGCAGAAGACACCTCACCTTGTCAAACAATAGTTTGAGCAGATCACGGACGCCTTTGTAATCAACTTGAGGTAGCAATTGCTCGATCAACGACAAAGCTTGAACCCAGTACTCAACATGCTGGAAGCATAGTCCTCCAAGGAGTGCTTCGCAGACCTGTTTCGCGTTGACTTTGCCTGCGGGACAAGAGTACGCTTTGTGACTTTCCAGTGAGCAAACTCCAGCGCTGAGCGTGGACGTATACTTCCTATTACGTATCTGTGTTCACTAGTAACACATCACCCACCGTCTAGAACCGCCGTTTCTAATATTCGCAGAAGCTTCCGTAGCTGCTTATGGTTCCGAAGTTGACAAGCGTGGCTCACGAAAGCTCTCAGGGCTGCCTCTGTCTGCTCAGCATTGACGGAGAAAATTTGGGCTAGCTCCTCCGAAGCAGTGGTATCTGACTCATCCGTTGAGGATGAATACGTCTGAAAATGAAATGTCAGTAACAATATGAGTTGTAGATTCTATCGTTCGACAACAGAGTCAAAAACTTTTGTGGAGCAGCTGCACTCACCGTGTGGACGATGAATGCGTTGAAAGCTTCTTCTAGCGCATCTCGACGTAGAATATTGTTAACGAAAGAATTCACCGCCTCTATCGAACCCATTTTGATCGAGAGCACTGTTTCAAGTCTTCAGCTTTCGGAGTGGAGTGAAGCCACCGCCTGGTCCCTTTGTGTTTTGTTGTTGTTCTCGTTTTCAAGACCGCCTCTGTTGATGCGCTAGGGATTCTTCCTTCAATAATTTTCCCCCACTAAAAGGCTTGCTTTCTCAATGTTTGCCACATAAACGCCGATCTCTGACCTGAACGCTTCCATGTCACAATGGGCTGCCAATCGAAGAAACTTTCTTCAAGAATCGAGCAGACGAAACTCTATCGAGTTCGCCGGGTCCGCCGGGAGGCGGCCAGTTTGTAGAGCGCCTGATGTTTACACGATGAATGCATCTTTAGAGAAGGATGGGGGGAATGCTGAGGTATGTGGGGAAGATGATTCAGCTTAAGTCCGTGTCGTGCGGGCGGTCGAGGAGGCTATTATTAGGCGATGATTTTTCTTTTCTATCTGAATTCCCTATACCGCTGAGTGTGAAGTATGAAATCGCCCCCCCTTCCCCTTTATTTTTTTTTTTCCCCCCCCACTGGCCATTCCTGGACACAACACTGTTTTCGTTCGAGTTGCAGTTATGTGTCCTTTGATTTCGTCGATCCACTTGGGCCGTAACTGGCCAAGCCGTTCTACGAGATTTAGTCGTGCCAGTTTATTTCTGACGCCGCGGCGTCTTGAACTTGTATATCTGAGCTTCATTTTAGTATATAATAAGAACGAGTATCCTACCCTCATAGCTTCCAAAATTATCAAAGCTTTCGTGGACAGTTTGTTGAGTGTTCCATAACTGATACTTCTACCCTACAGTAGCGCCCCGGTGAACGAGCTTGATCCATCCCGAGGGGAAGTTTGTTGTTCGGACCGTTCGTTTACCTGAACCCATTCTGGTACCCGTTCTTGGGGGACGGGGCCGAAGATCGAGAGCACCGAGAACGTGGGAGAGATCTTTTTGCGCTTGGCTAGTGTCAGTGGCGGATCCGGGAATGGCCTCGAGAAGGGGGGGGGGAAGAGCTGTTCCACCAAACACGAGGGAGACATGTCGTCACGGACGTATACCGGTTTTTTGCTACGATGAAAAGGTAGCTCCCCGGACTGCCCCCACTAGCAACGCCACTTGCGGATTGAAAACTAGTGTACTCACAGGCAGCGCTCCTTCGCAACGGTACCTGGTTTTGATGATTTCGGGGTCTGCTCAGAATGCCTCCTCGCTCATGACGGGCGCTCCGCTCTTGCAAACCGGCCATCGACGGCATGGCTCTGCACCAGCAGCGTAGCCAGGGGGGGAGGGGCAGCCCCCCTCCCCCCCCCCGATGGCCTCTTCCGTACCGTAGACCTCAATTGTAGCGATCATCACCATCGACCCTTGGCCCCCCTGAACAGAAAATCTTGTATACGCGCCTGCTCTGCACCGATTCCAACATATCGAGCCGTTAAGCAAAGGCGAATCCAGGGGAGCGGAGGCAGCGGCGCGGCGAAGCTAAAGGGGGGCGAAGGGGCGCTTCGAACCGGGCGGCTCTTCTGGAGGCGCGGCACAATCATGCTCATAAACTTCCTTCTCTCGGAGACCTTACCTCCGTGAGGCATTTTGTAAATCAAGAGTTGGGAACCACAAAAAAAAACCGGAACAACACTCTCATCCCCTTTTTCCTCTTGGACCAATCTCGCGATCATCAAAAGAGTTGAGAGAATTCAATTTCGAGTTTGAACAGGAATCCCCCGAAAGGTTGTCCTGGATTGCAGCCATTTCAGTTGTCAACGGCAGAACGGAAGAAGTTTTCCAGGCGACTGTATTCTTTTGCAGCGGACCACCGAAAATCCTGCAACTGACCGCCTGTGGTTCGCGGACTCCTGAATGAAAATTTTAGAATGATTAAGAATCTTCGGACACGGATGTATTACGAGGCCATAGGCAGAACCGTTTCGTACTCTCCCGATTCTCGTCCGTCCCTGATGATGCTCTATTATGGTTTTAGCTTTTCATGCTAGAAATGAGGTCAACGCTTATTCGGATTAGCGTTCAAGATGGTGGAGAATTCAGAAAGGGGTGGTTCACGACGAGATCCAGCTCAACCAGCCGCGCCAAAGACTTGATTGTTCCGAAAATGTGCACGACTGTCATCGTCTCTCCAGGAGAGTCTAATGTAAGACCCATGATTCTGGAAGTCGAGTGTTAGTTCATCCTTCGCAACATGAGCTCTCCGCCAAAGATCTAATGATGGCCAGAGCCGTGCGCGGCGACACAAGATGGAGACGGGATACTCGTGCGGAATACCGCACGGTAAGAAGAGCAGTGCAGATCCTGTGTCCTCTCAGACATCAAAACTGAAATACTCCTGAAATTATTGGGAGAGCACAGCCCGGCTTTCAAGATCGAAGGAAGCTGTTGATCGTCTGACGGCAAGTGGACATTGCAGCGTAATCAATGTAGGCCTCCGAGTCGGAAAGAATAATTTTCGATTCGAAGCTCCCAAGCCAGCAGAAGCTCAGTGACTTCGCTTGAGGGTACCTGAAAGCTGTTCGTCTTACACGGTTTTGACTGTTTGAAACTGTTCGTCTTCGACTTAAAGGACCACTAAGATCGTGCTGGAATCTTTTATACGCGTATTCAGCTCACAGAGGTACCTGGAAGAAAGTTGTCACTCATAAGTGCCGGAACCGCATCCTTCTTTCGACAGACAGGTGTTCTCCAACCTTTTTTGAACCGCGCCCCCAACGGAGTTCCAAAAATTCCTCGAGCGTCCCCCTCTCTCTCACGAAACTCTCAGCATTGATTGATGAAAATAAGTTAAGGAAATCCACACACTGACTTCTTTCATTGCATTGGACTTGCGAGTTATGAGAGCGGTTGATCGCCTTGTCCCGTTTGCGCTAATCGCGGTTGCTTGTTTTGAGCTCCGTCGGCATTATTTTTAGGTCACCTGTCCTGGTGTTGTCAAGCTTTTTTTCAGCACTGGTTCGCTTTTCGCATTAGATACACTCTCGACCATGTGGGTAGATGCGAAGTGCGTCGATACATTCCATGCGTAGGACGAACGCCGAAAAGTGTTTCGAGTTTTTTCGGTGCGCGTGATGTAGAATATGAAAAACATGAATGTAAACAGTACCTCACTCGTTTCGGAGTGTTGTCAGGGAAGCGCGATCTACTGCCTGCGCAACTTGAGCATCTTCAACATATTGCTCGCTGGAGCAATCGAAAACTTGACTGGACATTGATAGATGTAGGATTTCCTCACACCTCTTTGAGAATTCGCCATGACCCCTTGGGAGGGCGCACGCCCGCAGTTGAGAAGCAATGGGATAGACTCATTGTCACGATGACTGTGCGCAAACAAGTGAATCTATGCAAAACGAGGAAAACGGAACCTTCCGGACAGCGTTTCCTAGCCTGGTGTCCACTTGGAGATTCGTCAAGGCAGATTGTATTATAGAATGAATTCAAAGAAAACTCGGGAAGCGGGAACGCGAAACGTGAGGTAGGGTCAGCCGGATCCGCATTTGGTGCTCGCGCATGGACTTCCAGTGGATATAGAGTTCTGTCCATGAGACAGATGATGATTGCGTAATGAGTCAATGAAGTGAATGGTCGACTCGCCGTATCCCGAGCTGAGCAAACGAGCCCTCGAGAACGATTGGTAACTTTTCTATCCGATTCACCGAATCGAACAACAACGGGAGTGAGGGACTATAACTTCGAGAATCTTCCGACTTTCCAAGTTACATCGCTGTTGGGTGTGGAAGCGAGTGGGTCCTTCGCATGAGTTTTTTTTGTTCGATAATTTGGAGATGAAGTTCGAGAATAGTCGGTGAAATGGCCGCGTCTGGGGACATTGTCGACCCAGATTATGGTCTGTAAGCTTGATTCGTCGGGAAGATCAGGACAACTAGAGCTTGGAAGTTTAGGCATTATTCATTAATCAGCCTAGATCAATCCATGGATAAATTGATCGGAGGTCGATTACTTCGATGATATTTGCTCAACAAAGTCATGGGCTGGAATAATCAGGCACTATTTCACTAAATATCCATCAATTCATATTGATTGATGGAGATTCGAAAATGATTAATGCCTGAACTTCCAAGCTCTTATAAGAACTCTCCGTTGGTGAAACTCAAAATTGTCGATTGGCTCCTAATGGGAGAACCGCTCCCTGTGGACAGCATTAGCTCATGATGTTGGAACAAAACTGGCAAGACTAGGGACACGGTATGAACGGAATTACTCTAAACTCTAAACGATTGCGAGATATTGCATGAATTCATCGCTACGATTCACGTACATCCTCTTCTCCATGTCCGGACTGTAATCTTTCCGTGGATTAGGACTCTTGTTGGATGCCTGCTCTGAGTAATATAGTTCGGGAGTATACAAACAACCGTGAAATTCGTCTGGTGTGAAGTTTCAGCGGCAAATGAGCTCCCATGAGTTTCATCCTCTCCCCTCAACGCGACAGGTCTTCGCTCCTTCGGCGTCTGCCCTCAACCGCCATCTTGTTGTAAATAAATGAAGTGCTGAGGCCGCATGAAACTGACTGAAGCAAGAGTGACATCAATGTGTAGTTTCGGACTATGACGAGGAAAAAACCCTCCACACGAATCTGAATGATTCGGATGCACTCAACGGTACGTTAATCGCCGCGGCACGCATGTAACTGAAATTACGCCGGGGTCAATCGAAGCTTTACCTGTTGTCACAAAGAGTCATTGACTCCTCCAAACGTCGACCGTTATACTGAAGTGACCAATGGCTTCCGAATGGACGTGGACGATACCAAACGCTTTGACGCTTCTGAGCGTCCCGTATCTTCGTTACAATCATACGAAATGTATTTTCGAGGAATGCTCACAACCTCTCTCCTGTCATTTGCCGACTCCGACTCTCTAAGAAACCAAGTGACGTTTGTACGGCTACGTCGCCCGTAGGGTGATCGATGATTTGATGAGCATCGCTTATCGAATAAATCGATAACTAGATTTCTTTCATTAACGATGAATGAACATCAGTGCTCTCGCGGTCATTTTCCGGGATATATGTATTTCATTCTGAGACTGATATTTCTTATCTTGCGTCCGTCGAATTCCGAATTCGACGTGTAAGCGAAGCTTCGCTAGGAGTTACCCTTCAGAGCTCATGCATCGTCCAACTATACAATAATTCAAGTTCGATTGCTGCTGCCAGTCTTCAAAACTGCGCCATTACCTGTTCGGGGCAGTTGAAGAAAAGTTTCCAAAAAATGATGTGAATATTCACATCGGGAGGGGGGGGGCGGAGTTTTGGCGTCAAGGAGCACAAATGGCAATTTGGTTCGCTTCCCTCGGTGTTGGCTCAGGTCCGCCAGGATGTCCGTAAGGGTGTCCGCAAGGACGTTCACTCCACCTCACACCATTGGTTGGAGTATATTCAACTCGTGTGTCCGAAAAAGGGATTGAACGGCAATCTCGATGAAGAGGAACCTAACTTGATCACCATGGGGCAATCGAGACATCACCTCTAGGATTATGAGATGATCGCGACTTGGAAGGGTCATAATCCCGGCCTTTCAGGACCGTCGCCAAACTTCTTCCGGCACCCGCTGGTCCGAAACGAATCCACAGCCCAAATCAAAACTGTTCTCTCACACACACCATTTTCTTTTCCAGAAAACAGTTAGATCCTCTGAGTGAGCGGCCGCTCCTCCTATGAGATGCACTTGCCTCCTTCCTGACGAACAGTGTAATCGAATGCCACGATGGAGATCTTGCAAATTTTATCGCTGATCGCTTCCGTCGTCGGTATGTTCGCGATTAGCGTGACGATAACAGACGAGGACAACTACAAGTTTACCGAGATTTTTGAAGGACTGCATTCCAACCCCCTGAACTTGAACTTCGTGATCTCAAACAGGTAGGAGGCATGACCGGAAGTTTCGCTTCTACTCTCCCTATGAACAGATTTGTAAGCAATGACGACTTCTTGCAGGCTTGATGGCTTTTGGCTGTCGAGATATCTGGAAGTGAGCAATCGAACGGGAGCCTTGTTCCTCAGCGACCGCTACAACTGTGAAAATGGTGCGACAGCAGATTTCGAACTGAGCGGATTCTCGAAAGAGGCTCATTTAGTGGTACCACTTCACTTACACTTCGAAGGATGTAGCGAGGAGTTCACTGACGATTCGAAAAGGCTGCAGCGGCCGATCGAGCTCGCTCTACGAAGCATCAATGATAGTGAAGTTTGCCTTCATTCATCCCAACTCATCGTGCGATTAGGGGAAGTGTCTCCCAGAGGTTGCCGATTCATTGATTCAAATGAGAATGTTCATTTCAAATTTGAACCCATTGGCGAAGACATTGTATTTGTCGGAATGGACAGATGTTTTCCGACGGGAGACATCACTTTCCTCGGAACTCTTGATTGTGCCGGGCGAGAAGTTCCTTTCGCGCTCTATTGGACGCACAACAGGACGCGTTTGCGACGTAATGCAGACAAGGACAATCTATTTAGCAGCACCATGTGCCTCACAAGTGTCCCGGAGGGGAAGGATCCCGGGTACCTCGTCGACACCATAAATGTTCGGCACCCCAATCCGTCAGTGAAGTATTCTTTAGAAGCGGCGCTTGATGCTCGGAGCAATGCCTTGTTCCGCATTGATTCTGGCTCAGGAGTTGTGATGACGACCCAGGTTTTGGACAGAGAACAAATGCCTACGCATTATTTGCGAGTGCTAGCCGTAGACCATCTCGAAATGCCACCGGTCACCGGAACGACGACACTCCAGGTGAGCTCGACGGAATCGTTTTCATAAATTAAGGGATTCACCTCACTGTGACCGACCGATCAATCAATTAAACTTTAATGCGTTGTGACGAATTCATTCTGTTTTCGAGACGATAACATTGCGAATACCATTCCACAGGTGAGCGTCCTAGACGAAAACGATCACGCTCCCCAGTTTGAGCAGGGTTTCTACGAGGCCTCTATCCGAGAATCGAGTCCTATCGGGTCCACGATACTCACTGCCAGGGCGACAGACTCCGATGCCGGTCAGAACGCGATCATCTCATATTCGTTAGAGGTATGATTGATTCATTTTTGCCTCGAGTCTCGATTCCACCCTTAGAAGAGACTGACAGCGATTTGCGATCCTCGAGAAATCGCTGACGATGCGAAACTTCTTTTGGACAGGATGCAACGGATATCTTTGCAATCGATGCGACTTCCGGAGTGATCTACACGAAAGCAAGTTTAGATCGTGAAAAAGTCCCTGAGTACTCGATAATGATACGTGCTGAAGACGGCGCTCCAGTCCAGAAACGATTGACTTCCACCGCGCAGTTACATCTTGTCGTTCAGGACGACAACGACAACTACCCTCAGTTCAGCGAGAGGACCTACAACGTTGAGGTATGCAGCGTTTCACGATTATGATCGCCACCGCGAGAATCGCAGAAGGCGTTAGCTTGTCATGCAGTTCTCATCCGCCACAATCCCGCTCATTTGAACTCGATTTTCAGGTTCCGGAAAACGTCAGTTGGGTCGACAAACCCGAAATCATAAGGATTGAGGCCACGGACGCCGATGAGAACGAAAACGCCGCTCTGAGATACAGCATAATTGGAGGCAACTCTCAGGGCCATTTCTCCATGGATCCTCTGACTGGAAGCGTGAGTGCGACTGAGCATGACCCGGAGCGAATCGACTCTCAAACAACTCGTTCCCACATTCGACCAACTGCCATCAATAATAACGGTCCTTGATCTCATTCATCCCTAGATACGTGCCGTATCGCCACTGGATTACGAGACTCTGACAAACTACCGTTTGGTCGTACGCGTACAAGATGGCGGCTCCCCTTCCAAGTCCAACACAACGAATGTCCTTGTCGATATTTTGGACATCAACGATAACGATCCGAGATTCTATGCTACCGAATTCCACGAAAGCGTGTCTGAGAACGTCGAAAAAGGACACAGCATCATCCAAGTTCAGGCCTTCGATACCGACGCCGCTGAGAATGCCAAAATCACCTATTCATTGCTCACCGTCGATGGCTCCGATCCCGATAACCTACCGGTGTACATTGAGCCTGAGACAGGATACGTAAGTTCACCTTCAGATCGCGCGAGATAAAATGGGTTCGATTTTTTCACTTGTACACGAAATTTTTATTCTCATCGGGCAAATGACATTCATGTGTGAGCCGAATTTGGAATGCCGTTCGCCCGGAGTCCTTGAAAAAATTCTCATCCTGCAGATCCGGATAAGAACAATGCTCGATCATGAGAACAGAACCGACTATAAGTTCTTCGTCCTCGCTCGTGACAACGGGAAACCGCAACGCAGCGCCACAGCCACCGTCACGATACAGGTAGGAAGGAGCATGATCGACAGATTGAAACCTACAGAACTCAATACACTCCTCGAGATTTGTCGAGCATTTTTATCTCAAGGTAACACATTTGATTCTAATTAGGTGCAAGATGTGAATGACAATGATCCCACGTTCGAGCAAAAATCTTATTACGCGACGCTGTCCGAGAAAGACCCTCCCGGTACTCCGGTCATAACGGTCCACGCAACAGATCCCGACAAAGATAGTCGATTGCAGTACCATATTTCAACAGGAAACCATCGAGAGCGTTTTGGTGAGTTCTCATACAGCGTGCTCAACAATCTCGCCGGGCGGCCTTGTTTGAAGCTCTCGAACATGGCAACGGAAAAAACATGATTCGGTGTTCGAAACGTTCGCTCAGACTTTGCGGAATCTTCCAGGCATCATCTCTCAGAATGGAAATGGAATCGTCTCAATCGCACAGCCCTTGGATTTCAAACTGGAGAACAGATTTGTTCTGTCAATCCAAGCATCTGACTCCGGCGGGCGCACAGATACCGCCACGTTGTATATCAACGTCACTGGTGAGACCATAGCCATGAGAGAGCTCCGATTCCCTCTCTCCATTATGGCAATGATAAGAATTCATCGCGTCACGGGAGAGGTTTTCACCCGAAGCGTTTTTTTCAGACGCCAACAATCATCGTCCAACTTTCGTGAAAACGCCGTATACCACCTCTGTTTTCGAAGACATCCCAGTAGGAACCACGGTACTCGTAATCGAGGCTATTGATAATGACGTCGGTGACAACGCGCGCGTTACGTACACCCTGGAGGATGCGGTGAACGCATTCAAAATTGAACCCACAACGGGTGCCGTCGTCACATCTTTACCCTTAGATCGCGAAAGCGTCTCTGGATATACTCTCGTTGTCACTGCTCAGGACGATGGTCGACCTCCGCTCTCAGACAGTACCAGTGTTGAGATCGAAATCATAGACGTCAACGATAACGCGCCGAAGTTTGCAATGGCTTCTTATACCAGCGATGTGTCTGAGGACGCTCTTATCGGCACTTCGATTGTGCAAGTTTCGGCTTCAGACGAAGATCAAGGATTGAATGCACAAGTACGATACACCTTCTCGGGCGGCGACGACGGTCAAGGGGCTTTCAGTATCGATCCCACGTCCGGTCTAGTTCGGACGGCGAAACAGCTCGATCGCGAAGCAGTTCCTACTTACCATCTGAAAGCGGTGGCTGTTGATCGGGGAAGTCCACAAAAGTCGACTACTGTTCCAATAACCGTTTTCGTTGATGATATCAACGACTCACCGCCGAGATTCGATTCTGACAGGATTCAGATATTTGTTCCCGAGAACGTTCCCCTCGGATCAGTCATTGGAACCATTGAAGCCAAGGATCCCGATGAAGGCCCGAATGCCGTTGTCACATACACGATAGTTGGAGGACCGGACGCGGAAAGTTTCTCCCTCATTTCAAAGACCTCCGGTCCGGTCGATATTGTCAGTCGGGTGGAATTCGATTATGAGAGCGCCAAAAAGAGATACATCTTCTCCGTGAGGGCTTCCAGTCCCCCCTTAAGGACGGATGCGCAGGTTGAAATTTGGGTGACGGACATAAACGACAATGCGCCTGTACTGAAGAACTTCCTAGTCGTGTTCAACAATTTCAAAAACTTCTTCCCGATCGGAACCATAGGGAATATTCCCGCCAGCGACCCCGACATCAATGACAATCTGCAATACAAATTCACGAGTGGCAACAGAGCGAATTTGTTGATTTTGAATGAAACTTCAGGAGAACTCAAACTCTCGCCCAATTTGAACACCGACGTTCCAATCGATGCCGAATTTCAAGTATCGGTCTTCGATGGGATAAATGAAGTATCCGCCACCTGCAAACTCCAAGTTAGATGGATCTCGGAGGATATGTTGAACAACTCTATCACCGTTCGGCTGCAAGAGATGACACTTCAGAAGTTCTTGTCGCCTTCGTTCGACTCCTTCCTCTCGGCACTAAGTGCAGTGATTCCGTGCCCGAAAGAGCATATATTCCTTTTCAACATCCAGCAAGACTCGCCTGAAATTCTGAACGTTTCTTTCTCCGTGGTCAAAGATCGGTCTCATGACGATCTTTACGGTCAACAGTACATTCAGGAGAGACTTTATTTGGGGAGTAGCACATTGGAGCGCCTCAGCGACACAAAGGTTCTTCCTTTCGACGACTATCCTTGTTCGATCGAACCATGTCTGAATTTTGAGAAATGTCAAGCTGTGCATCGTTTCAAGGCAAGTCAGCCACGTCGGTTGTTGCATTCACTTTCGTTATGGACTTGTAGCTCCGACGTCTACTCGGATTCGAACTCTGAAGCCGACGCCGTTTCTAACCACTGCCATTACAGGAAGCGGGAGAATTCATTGCTTCTGACAGGATCTTGTTCAGACCGATTCGGCCTTCGAATACGTTTCAATGCGTGTGCCCGGTCGGCTTTACGGGAATGAAACATAGATTCGATTGCGATACTGACGTCAACTTCTGCTACTCGAGTCCTTGTCGGAACGGAGGATTTTGTGTGCAAACCGAGGGCGGCTACTTCTGTGAATGTGTGAACAACTTTCACGGTAAAAATTGTGAGGTAAATACGAGTCCATCCAAGACGACACCTCATCAGATCAGCTAACCAAGTCCAACTTTCTTGACTCTGACATGCCAATTTTAAAAAAAATTCTAGATCGCCGGAAAGACGAATGTGTCAGCTGGAGGAGCACAACGCTGCACAGCAAGCGATGCAACCCTCGACGATATGTGCCGGCTCAGAGGTCGCAGTTTTCCTCAGAAGGGAACTTATGTGACCTTCCCAGCCTTGGAGAAGCGACATCGATTTTCCCTGAAAATTTCTTTTGCCACACCAAATCAGAATGGGCTCCTGTTGTACAATGGAAGATACAATGATAAGAATGACTTCGTAGCCATCGAGATCGTCGATGGTCAGCTCGTTTTCAGCTTCTCTACTGGCGGCGAATACGCAACCGCTGTGACCGCGGTCAAGGTGCGTCAGAGGATCACACTATTGAATCAAGCGGTATAATATCTGTGTTATCGGTGTTCCGGTCTGTGTTCGATCTTGTGTTAGAAGACTTCGTGGCCTCGATAATGGAGTCCATGATATCCAGTGTATGAATTGCCTTAATCGTTTTCTAGCCGGGTCTCAACGATGGCAATTGGCACACAGTGGCGGTCTCGTATCACGAAAGGAGCGTTTCATTGGCCGTCGACGGCTGCGATCCCGTCGTTGCTGAAAGACTCGGCAATGACAACAACTACCAGGTAAAAGCTATGAGATCCCATTTCCAGAACGTTTATCTGGTGAACCAACTCACGATGTGTTTCCGCTCAATATCAAGCATCAGCTGCTATGGATAACCTAGATAAGGGGATAAGGCGGCTAATATAATGCGTTTCTTGTCGTTTTCAGTGCGCCAGCCGTGGACACTTGAAACTGGAACGCAAGTGTGATGATTTCATGGAGAGCTGTTACCGATTCCTCGATCTCACGGGACCGCTTCAGCTCGGAGGCCTCCCGCAAATTCAATCCAACTTCCCCGTGCAGAACCGAGATTTCGTTGGATGCATCAGAGACTTCTACATTGATCATGAGCTCGTCGATCTCAATCATTTCGTCGCGAACAACCTCACGATCGCTGGTTGCCCTTCACGGAGGGGATTCTGTCACATCGATCCATGCCTGAACGGGGGAACTTGCGTCGAGTCGTGGAGCGGCTATAAGTGTCGCTGCGCGGATGGATACGGGGGACCGGAATGTCAAGATCGCGTTGAGCCTTACAGGTCGGTGTTCTGAAGAGCTTTTACGCTGCTTTGTCTCTCACACAACGAAAATTTAATGCGAGCAAGACGATAGACTAAAGGATTCGGAATCTGATGCTTTTCTCCCTTCCCAATCAAGGTTTCATGGAGACGGTCACCTCATGTTCAAGTTTTCTCTGCGGCCAATCGATATACCGTGGGTGGTCAAGGTCTCAATGAGGACGAAGCAGAGAAACGGACTGCTAATGCTTGTTCAACTCGGAGGCAGCGCGAGCAAATTCCTCCTGCAGGTGAGCTGCGGGAATTCGATTTCGCTGAATCAAATAGAAAATAGAGGACTTGACTCGAACGCTTTTGAAAGTTCTCGATCTCATAAACTTATTTCTCGATAAACAGGTTATCAATGGGACGGCTGTGGCGTCCGTTGATGATGTCCACGTTGCGGTTCCGCATTCTTCTGTGGCCGACGGGGAATGGCATCGGATCCAGGCAACTTGGAATGCGAACATCCTGAGTTTGGCAGTCGACGGAAACCACTATAAACAAGAGAAGCACATTCATCAGAGTCCCGCAGCGCATTATATCGGGGACATTTGGGTCGGAGGGCACGAGAGCGGTGAATACACGCCCTTCAAGGGCTGCATGGAGAACATTCGCGTTGGGAATCAGAAGGATCAAGCTTACAGAGAACCGTCATCGGAGAGAAACGTGTTCAGAGGCTGCGTGATAGACAATGCCTGCGCATCGAATCCGTGTCCTGATACCTCAGTTTGCAACAACGTTTTTGAAGGCTTCGATTGTGTCTGCAAACCTGGTTTCGTCGGAAGTCAGTGTCTCCCGATATGCTCCCTGAATCCGTGCGAACACAACACGACTTCAAGCTGCGTCACGGCATCAAAGCTCGATCGAGGTTATCAATGTCTCTGCGACGCCAACCACTACGGCGAAAGATGTGAAATGACCATGATAGATCACTGCCCAATCAACTGGTGGGGAACGCCTCCGTTTTGTGGGCCATGTACCTGCGACGTCCACAAAGGCTACAGTTCGAATTGCAACAAAACCACAGGGGAATGTTTCTGTGAAGAAAATTATTATTACTCTCCGGAACAGAAGACATGTCTCCCTTGCAACTGCTACGCAGCCGGTTCGCACGGACAACAGTGTGATTCGATAACTGGACAATGCCGTTGTAGAGAAGGTGTGATCGGAAAACATTGTGACAGTTGTTCGAATGAGTTTGCTGAAGTCACTCTGAGAGGATGCCTGGTCATTTATGACGGTTGTCCTCGTGCAATGCATTCGCGAGTTTGGTGGCCGAGAACTTCGCTCGGTGTCGAGGCCATGAGCGTCTGTCCTTCTTCATCTCAAGGAAAATGCTCGCGATTCTGTGATGCTAACGAGGGCTGGCATCAGCCGGATCTTTTCCACTGTATCTCCGATCCTCTCGTTCCCCTCAGTGAAGAGCTGAACATCATTGAGAAATCGAATATCCAACTGAGATCACACAATTCTCGTCGGCTTGCTCGGGAAATGGACGATGCCGTCCGCAAGAGCTTGGAAAATAATGAGGGAATACTGTACGGCACAGATGTTCGTACCGTGTCACAGGTCCTCACCCTCATCACGGAATTCGAAGTGCAGCAGAGCGGCTTCAATCTGAGCCACACACAGGATCGTCACTTCATGAAGTATCTCTTCAATGGCCTTGCGACTGTATTGAAAGCCAAGTTTTCACCCGAATGGCAGCGAGTGCCTGTGAACCTTCGACTAGAGAGGCTCTTACTTCGATTCGAAAAATACGCGAGAACGATCCTTGCCAACATGGAGGACACGTTTACTTCTCCGTTCTTGCTGAATTTCAACGAAACTGTGTTCACAGTTGACCAAGCATCTTATAGCGAACTGCGTGCGAACATGAATGCGACATCGCGACACATTTACAAAATCACAATCGGTCAGAAAACGCTCGACTTGCTCCAATTGCCAAAATTCAACAACATTCCGCTCCAACCCCTGGAGCCCTGGTTCCCCAAAGTGGGCATTCCTTTGGGAACGTTGTCTCTTGACACACATGGAAATGACAGCAAGGTTCTCTTCTCGGTTTTTGCTTCTAAAGACGCGAGTGTCCTCTATCCCCTGATGTACGACTCCACCATAAAGTGAGTGTGCTCTCGTTTTGCTGAATTCTGACACTGCCTTCACTTTCTTTCCTGCGGAGTCTTGATGGCTAATCTTCAATTTGTTTCAGTCATGCTCTTGGTGTCTCGGTGAGCAGTGCTATCGTGTCTATTGTCGTGGCTAAATCTGATTCGAAATATTCGGCTGTTGACCAATTCGACGGAGAAAATAGAGTTCACATCATGTTCCCCATTCTGAGCGGCAGATATCCGCGGAGCCCTCAGGTATGTCGAGATTTCGAGGATGATTCTCAGTCACCAGTGGCTTAACTAGGGGGGAGGGGGCGTTTTCTTCTGGGAGCAGGCGCAGGAGGCGGCATCTTCCAAAATTTCGGAGTTGCCGTCCCGGGCGGCACCTAGTTACGCCCCTGTCTGTCCCCACGGTGGGCTGTGTTGAGGCGTAAGCTTTTTCCGTTGTAAGATTTTTTTCCGGATTTTTTTCCAGTGTGTTTATTGGTATGTTTCGCCGTCGAGTGGCTACGGGAAATGGTCTGCCCGTGGTTGCCGTGTGGAATCGATTGGTCTCAACTTCGTGAACTGCTCGTGCGATCATCTCTCGCTTTTCGCGGTGCTCACCGAGGATTCTTTCGCTCTGGCTAGAACACAAATTTCGTACAGCCAGGAACTTGGCTCCAGCGTTTCTCTCATGTTCTCAATCGGTGAGTTAGTATTTGAGGATCACAATTCTTGGAGAAAACAACTGAACTAGCTTTGCGCAGCTTGCAACTAATCAACGCGATTTTTAGCGCTGTTGACCACGACAGTCGGGCTACTCATAGCTCTGACGATAGCCAGCGGAGGATATTCCACGAATTCTCATGCTATCCACATCAACATCATCCTTTGCCTCCTCATGGTCTACCTCATATCACTCGTCGGAATAAGGTGAGCTCAATCGACAACCGGATATCGGGTCGTTCGAAGTTTTTAACATTGGATGTCGAAGTGAAATCTCGATGACATTTTTCAGAGCTCATTCACCGCCTTCCCAATATTTCTGCAAACTGACGGCGATATGTTTGCATTATTCATGGCTATGCGTTTTCTCGTGGCTTTTGATTGACATTCTCCACATCTACCGAATGCTAACCGAAATGAAAGATATCAATCACGGCTCCATGAAATTCTACATCAGTATGGCCTACGGAGGTCCAGCACTCATAGTTGCCCTCTCCCTTGGAATTAAATCGGAATTGTACGCAGGACACAGTTTGTAAGTTGAGCCTGCTACTTTAGTTTAATCATGAAGAGGTAAGCGTAGTGGAAGAATTCGTAGTTGCGATCGTTTCAAATGACCAACTTTTTTTTCTCAAGGTGCTGGGTCTCAGTGTCGGAATCGCTGATCTGGTCGCAGGTTGCGCCCATCGTTTCCCTCATCGGAGCTGCACTCCTTCTAACCTCAGCCTCCGTTATGGCATCCATACGAGTTCAAGGAGTGGACTTGATATCCGACTTCGGGAACATACGTTTCCTTCTCTGGCTCTCCATGGTTCAGCTGCCTATGGTCGCCGTTTTTTGGTAAAGGATGGGAGATAGAACAATGTCCTCTGTATTATCTGAAAGCATTAACTTTCTCTCAGAAAATCTTACGGATTGTCCCTCTTTCTCTTCTGCATCCTGAAGAGTCTAAGGTGTCTCGTATTTCCAGGATAAGTTCGATGCTAGCAGCTGGAGACGTGTCGCACGGTTGGATTGTATTTGGAGTGTGCACACCGCTAACAGCCATCGTCGTGTTTCTATGCCAATGCATCTTGAACGCGAGGGTACGGCAAAACCTTTGGGAAATGCTCCGCGGGAGACGGAAATGCCTACTAGCCTACTACGGCGGTCCCGGCGGAGGTGCAGCTCTCTCATCTTCAGTGAGTGACGAGCTTCGATTGTGTTTTTGCTAGGTCGTCGGTCACATGACAGGTCGGATGCGAAACCGAAGTCGCAAACACATGTTCATGTGTGCACTTTACTATTTCAGCGATCCGCTTTGTCTTATGGTCGCAATTTGGACTTGAGCGTCCATGGAACGTTGCAGCGGAGGCATGTGATCATGGGAGCCTATTCAACTACATCGAGGTCGACTACTCACAGGTCGGATTCCGATTTCTGAGAAGCATGTTTCCTCGGGCAGTTCCACCCGAGTCGTGTTTCGTTTGATGCAGAAATGTTGTTACTGATCACTGAAAGGCGTCGTTTTCAACTATAGGTCCTCCTCGTTTGCTTCCTCGGCAACCGCGCCCTCTCATACACATCATCATCATCACCACCATCACAGGAGCAAGAAGAGCAAGTCTCGCAGTAAGGTGCTGGAAACGCCAAGCGAAGATAGTGGATCTCGTGTATCGAAATACTCACATGAAGATCTCCAGTCTATCGACCAGGAGAGTATGGATCTTGCATCCAGCCATTCTTCTGATAAGGATACCATGACTTACATGGAAGAAGAGGACGAAGTAAATTCCGACAACTACTCAGAATCCGAACGTGAAAAAAGTAAGCCATATTTTGTTTCCGCATCCCCTCCCAAGGGGTAACTGTAGTTCGACTTCATATTCGTCCGCTCTAAACTCAGACATGACAATAAGCTTTGACTGCTTCCAGCTGAGGTAGGACGATCGGAGTCCCCTTCCAATGACGGGAGCCCGGAATATTACCAGAGTCCGGGTGTCAACACAGCTGATGAATACGGGCTTCAAGGCTATACGGCAGCAAGCAGCCTGTCGAGAATGGCCACTCTGCCTCTAACTAACACAATGCTACTAAGTGATAATCATGCTACGAGTCCAAATGGTAAGCTTCTGTTCGACACCATTACATATTCGGAATGAAATTATCATTGCACGTGCATTAGCAAACGTTGCCAAGACTCAAAATGAGCGCTCCCATTCCTTAAGTGGTAGGAGGGGAAACTGGTAAGAGGGGGTTGTGGAAATTGTTCAGGAATCAGTGGCCTCCCACGATTCACGCAACGGTACACGTTCACCGCAGACAACACAACATGCACACCTACTCGCGTGGGTTGTGAGAGGAGAGGGAGTTCCCTCTCTGACTCCCGTATTCATGAGTGCGAAGAAATGCCAAAGCAGTTCCGTCCATGGGGGCGACCCCCCCCCCCTACCCGAATACGGGGGTTGGGGAGGCACCGGGTCTGTGGTGGGTTTGAAATCTCCCGGCCTTTGAGATCCACCCTGGACAGCATCTTGCCTGATTGCATCCCAGAGATTATTGATTGCACCTTTCAAACTATATCCTCGGAGAATGAAACGGTTCGTACGGTACTGAGACTGAGTTGATCTCTCAGCAGGGACCCTGAGCGACAACGCGGACGTCAGCTATATCGATGATAGCTCGCCATCAAACAACGGGTGAGTCTAAAACTTTTTCTGAAGCCTATCTTGAATATCCGTCGTTCGAACGATCATGACTCTTCAACTTCAATTCATTTGTGATCTCGGATTATTTTTGCAGGAAAGGCGAAACTTCAGTTTAGCGCAAGAACGGCAGAGTATTTCCCCATCGATCAGGATCCTAAACTGTGTAAATGGTTGAAGTGCAAAAGGCTTCGAGAGCACATAGATGGAGAGAGCAGCTTTCTGCATGTTCGTGGTAACGGTTGTGTTACGAAGTATTCCCCGAGAAATTTCATCATAAATGCATATATGGAAGCTTCCAAAAGGCAAAGCGTACAAGAGAGAAAATGGTGCTTGGCTGTTCATTCAAGAAACAGTCTTTTGCGAAATGATAGTTATACTAGCTTTGTGAAACGAAGTTCAGTTTAAAAACTTTTCTGCACACTTTTCATTCTGCCGAGAGATGTTCAATGTATCTCAAGCGTTCAAGGAGAGGGCCGAGTCACCCTTCAACTGGCCTCTCTTAGATTAGGTTAAACAATACCAAAACTGCCATCTGACTTATAACTTGTGAAGTGATTGAAGAACGATGCCAATACCGCCAACAATTGTAGAGTGCAACTGCCTTCAGAATATTTTTTCTATTCGTCCGTGAGCTTTTCCGTGACGGCACGGCTTGGCTTCATCGTTTGTGGAGCCTGTCGAGAAATCAAGAGAGTGAGAGATCGAGCCAACGCTGTTCTCATTTATCTAGGGAAGAAGGTTGTGAGGATATATCACGGACGTTGTAATTAGAGAAGAGTATTGGATAGCCTTGTGATCATTCACACCACTGTATATGTATATAGAAAATGATAACATGAAACTTCTGAATTTATTCCATTTAAAGTTGTGGAAAGGTTGTGGCTCGAATAAATTATTGATTGACGTGGAGAACGACGAATTCACGCGGTTTCTCTTTTCAAAGTGATCGAGTGCGGTGGGCGACGCCCCAGGTTGTTACGCGCTCGATTATACAAGTCTACACCTAAACAAGAAGATACTGAGAACTGGATCCCGGAGGAAATCCTCAACCGCGGAAGGATCTTGTTGGAGATGAACACACAAGGCTTTCTCGGAGCTCGACAGAACTCGAGATCATTCAGTGGAAAATTATCAAAGCTGCTTAGTTTTCAGCGCCATGTAGCCAAGTTTGAAACGAGAAACTGGATTTATTATTTTTCCGTTTTCTATGTGCAAATTGGAGTACTACGTCGCTTTTCCCTCACTGGAGTTGAGGTATCTTCGATAATTCCAAGAGTTGTTCAGTCGCGCTGGGATGTCTCGTCTTGGCGACTGAGAATTTCTCTGAGGGCAGGCTCTCCAGAATGTCTTCGCTCGGCTGGAAGACCCACGGGTTCCACGGGCCTTGTATCGAAATCGAATTCGTAGATTGGTACCTCAGAATTCTGGCGCTCAAGGTTCCTGATGAAGTGGTCAAATTATGAACCCATTTTATGAGCTCGGATTTCGAGAAAGGGTTGCAGCGGAGTTCTTCTCTGTAACGGAAAGGTTACGGCTTTATTGTTTGGATCTCCGATTTGATCGGTGTCTTTTCGATCCATATGACTCTTCTTCTTGGGGTTGATTTCGAACATTTCCGGACGATTTCTCAGAATCGACATTGGAAATTCGATGCGCCAGCACTGACGGAAATGAGGAAATCTTCGATTTTAGTTATTCTGTCAACGCGTAGAACTTGGAAAACTTGGCTAGGTTCTACAGCATAAAAAAACTTTGAAAGGTACGTCGATTGAAGGTGAAAAAATCGGTATCGGTCGCGAAATTCGGGGGTCGATTCCACTTCAAGCGACCGGTTCGCGAATGTTCTTCCTACTCGACGCCGTTGCGAGCGAAAATTCCGATGTCTCTCAGCACATCGGTGGTTCCTCCTGCATTTTCCAAGCTTTCCGCGGAAAACGTAGAATATACCGCGTACTCTTCAAACGACTCAATAAAGATGTACCGAAGCTTTGGGCGTCAACGGCAGTGCAGGGAAACTCCGAAAACTGTCGACACGTTCCCTAGAAACCTTGTGGTTTCGTCTGGAATCGAAATCGCGCTCGAGTCTAGTGTGGGGCGAGAAACTAGAAAGCTTTTGAGTTTCACAGAGTCTTACCGATGACCATTAATATATTCTGCGACCACCGAGGGATCTCGATGTCTCCTCGGTTTCAAGTAAACCACTGCAGTAGGGCACTGTTTCGCGAAGTCCACGATCTCAGTCTCGATGAATTCCCTCATCGCTCTCGACCTGAGTTAGAATCGAGCTTTATTACTTCAAATGTCAGAAAACGACCCTCTCGAACAGCTACCACAAGAATAAACCTTATAGAATGACCGGCTGGAATATCTACAGCCAAGAATGACTATAAAAATCAAATTCTCGGTACTTACGAGCCGTGCGATTTACAGAATTTGAAGGTGATTCGGGCGAGATTTGGTACATGTTCCAACATGCCATTCGTCAAACCCTGCTTGAGGAAGATGCCAGCCTTGTACTGGTTCATGTTGAATACGAGGACTTGAGAATCGCCAGAGAAATCAGATTGCGGTGTTGTTTTTCCGCGCACCAGGAACAGATGCCAAACCTGCGTGCCACCGATCACAAAGACTGCATAGAGGCCTATAGAGAGAGGGCCGAATTCTCGGAGGATATCAAAATAATAAGTATGTTAGAGACCGAAACCCAGTAGATGCTCTTGTACGGGAACTCATTTTTTAATCGGGATGGAGGACAAAACAATTTATATCTCGAAAAATCAGTGTAAAATGTCTTTCTTTGCGCTTCATTTTCTGGAAACAAGCTTCTATGCCGAGCGGAAGATTCTCCATATAGGTTGGCCGCTGCGCGGGAAAGCAGTGACATGATCCAAAAGTTTACAGCGGGGCAGACGACTGATTAGAGAGAGAGAGGAATAAAAGTTTATTCAATATTGGTCAAATCTTTCCTGAAATGTGTGGATTTGTCAAGTAGAGCCCTTCTGATGGAGAGGCTTCTATTCGGAGCAGAGGAATGTAAATAGTGACAAACTCACTGACATACGGCGAATGAATAACGTTGTCTTTCTGAGTGGGAATCCGGTGTCGCGCAATCTGAGTACCACGTGAAGTTTCAAGAGTAAAGTGTGTCTGATCGGGCTTTTGATGTTGTCTCCGACAACTCATACTCGAGTGGTGGAACGTCAATGTTCGTAATAATGGATACAACTACGAAAGAATCGTTGAGCCTGATCTTCAACGAGTTCGAAAACTCTCGTAAATACGTGTGCGACGTTCCAGGGTGTGGGAAAACATTTGTGAAAAATAATTTCCTCGAGTTTCACATACGTACGCACACGGATGAGGTAGGCATGATCACCTGATAGAGGTAGCATGTAGCAGCAAATCAAAAATAATCTATCTATTTTCTATACGGCTGCCCAAACATTGATCCATGGGTGATGTTCGCGCGTTTGTGAAAAGCTGCAATTCCTCGTTATCAGTTTCTTAGACCCAAGAGTTTGTGCAGTTCAAACTGCGAGATAAAACTTGGACGTCTCCTGCTCTGCCATGATTGGTAGCGGGTTCGGGACCCTGTGAACGATTTCTGTCCGCATGGAAATACTTCAGATTCAGAGACGACGCTGTCAAGAGCACGTCTTATCCTGTCACTGGCTTCAAGACTGTTTCCCAGTTTCCCTCTTCTGCGTGAACATGGGACACCTTCGTCCTGATTCGAAATAATCATTTTTACATTTCGGTCTCAGCGTCCTTTCCAATGTGAAGTTGCTGGCTGTGCATCATCGTATACTCGATCGTGGCACTTGAGAAGACACGAAAAGAATGCTCATCAGCCACAACCTTCAGCATCGAACGAGTGAGTAGTCATTCGTTTGACCACGGTGGAAAAGTGAAGATGAACTCACGGCGGCTGTTACGCTGGGACTGAAAATGATATATGCGATAACCAAGGAAGGATCTCAGTCCCAAGATATCATAATTGATGGGCATTTCATCAACAACGGATGGGGCATACGCGTCACTCCCATTTCTATTATATTTCCAGATTCGAATGCAGGGTCCTTGGATGCACAAGAGTTTATCAATCCCGAGATGCGTTGAATAAGCATCGGGCGAAGGCACACGAAGAAGATGATAGGCTTGTCGCTCCAAAGTACCAGTGTTCCGTTTGCAAACTTACCTTCACGAAGCACAATAAGTTGAAGGTTCATTTCTCACAGCATTCGGGGGAGATGCCTTTCAAGTAAGTCGAAGCGAAACTCCTTGTCCACGACATGGTATATGAACTCCAGGATCTTCGAGATACACATCTCAAACTGAAATGTAATCTCCAAACTATTTTTTCCATGAAGATGTTCTGCCGAAGGCTGCGACAAAGATTACCGCATTCAGAGTAAATTGAAAGCTCACGAGAAGTCTCACGCCGGGTACTCCTGCGACACCTGCGAAAACCAAAAGTTCGTCTTGGAGGTCAACTAGAGTATAATCGTACAGAATAAGTCTTCGATCTGAAGATAGAGCGCCCTTAGCAAGGAGCATGAGCTCTGAATTGAGCTTATCGGAGTACATCTTTGTGCTTCTAGGTTTCCTACGTGGTCGGCTCTACGTAAACATTGCGCCGAAGCCCATAGCGCGAAACGATGTCCCAAATGTGATAAAACCTTCAAACGAAATGGTAACGCGAGTTTCCGAGAATTGAGGAATTTTTAGAAAGATGGAAGAGTGAGGAAAGATTTCACGATGGCTTTATTTTCCAGCGCTATTGCTCGCACATTTAGCAACACACATGGAGGATAGGCCAGCTTTCATCTGTCCGGTTCAGGATTGTGAGAAATCTTACTTTGAGGTATCCGTCGCTTATCATGCTAAAATCCCAACTCTTTTTGCTGCGTGTGCGAAATTAATACTCGACGTCACTGCTCAGTACGTGATTTTATTCACAGATGAAGAATTTGCGCGCTCACCAGAAAGCGGCCCATGAAAATATTCGATTCTCCTGCACAGAATGCCGGAAGGAATTTTGCTCCAAACAGTCTTTGAGGCGCCACGGGCGCAAATGCTTGACAAGAGTGCTCGAGCGAAAAGCTCCAAAGACAGGTTAGTCCCTCCGCATCAATCAGGAGATTGAAGAGGACGACATCAGCTTGGATGGAATTGAGACATAGGTTACTCCCGCGGTTCTCGAACTTTCGGTTCGCAGCAGGAAAAAAAATCGTTGACGGGTGCCGCCATATAGGCACGCTGGAAGTGGTCATGTCACTTAAAAGAGCAATCTTTGTTTGTAGGAGATGACCGGAAAACGAGAGTGGACAAAGGGCTCCCCCGGAAGACGGCCGCGGTTTTTTTATCCGCTTTCGACGATCGTGCATTTGAAGGGCCACCTCGAGTCGAACTGCTGGTACCAAACATTGAATCAGAGACTGCGGGGTTGAGTTGATTCTGAATAAACTCGCTCCTCCGGATAAGGAAATCACATTTTGATTGAGTGAAAAGCATTGGAGCGGGACGTTATTCTCGAACTAGCAGCCAAATTAGCGCTGCCACTGGCGTCGTTGGGTAAAAAATTGAAAGGAGAAGACGCGTGGTTGTTGTGAATGGCAATCACAAGTCTCAGAGTCGAACCCTACGAGCTTTGAGGGTTGCGGAGTGTTTCATTGCGTCATTCATATCTGTATTGTTTGAAAGTGCGTTCTCTAGCGACAGGATAGCGGTGTTAAACAAGCGTCATTAGTTGCAAATTGTTGAGTATCAGAGAATTGAGTGGAGAGTGAAACTTAGAGAGTACATCGTTGACCCGCTGTGATGCTCCGAGTTTTCAGATCTCGACCCTTTTCGAGGAGAGAAAAATTTCACTTCTTTGAGAAATTGGCGCTTCTGTGGAGCAGCTTAACCTTGGGATTTGGAGAGCTTTCCTCCCTGTCCTGGGGATTCTACCTCAAGAAACGCGCAGAAGGACGACGTGTATTCCGGTTACTCACGCACTTCATTTTTCCGTCCTTGATAGTCGACTCTGATAAATGAAGCTATTTAGTTTTGAATTGTCGCCTCTCCCTCCTTCTTCTATATCAACAATTCCTCGTATGGGACGAAAGCGTACGGGAACGAGTAGATTAGGATTACCCAACAGCCACGCGAGGCAAACTTTAGCTACATATCACACTCATTCATTCCTTCGATTGATGACTCTGAAGCGAATTTTTCCACTGGGCATGCTCTACCATAGCTCCCGCAAGCGTCGCACTGATCTCCAACTTCCCAAGCAAACGAGGCCAAACTTCAGTGATGGAGTCGGGCAAGTTCCCGGAAAAAGATTTCTCTCCGCGAAGTTGTGATCAAATGAAGACCGCGGTATTCATAGGCCGGGAGAGATTTTGTGAACAAAAGTGCGTCATGCAGGGCTAATTGTATTTCTTGATTTTTGTATTTCTTGACGCAACTCTGTTCTCCCTTCTGTTTTCCCTTGACCTTCGTGAAGCTCGAAGTTCTGTCAGCAGTCCAAATCCAGCACTTCAGCAGCATGCCAGATCGGATCGCGAGACTGATGACTCGAAGCGATGGATTGAGACGTGAGCAGCTCTTGCGAGCTTTGCAAGCGGGTCGGTCAGACACACCGAAAGCCACACTGCAAGCCCTCAAAGTCGCTCGAGAACACACTCAAGATTTTTGTCAACGTTTGTTCTTATTACAGTAGAATCCCGATATTTAGCATTCTTGATAATTTGCGATGGCGCAAATCATGGGGGTTAAACTGGCACGCATTAGCGATATTTTTATCGTTATCAAGCCTTTCGTTGGCACGGATAAGCTGCCCGGCAACTTCGCCAGCTTTGAGACCAGCTCTTCCATCAGAGTAGCGAAACGAGAACCTGGATTCAAAATATACCGCGTTTTGAGAAATTCAGTTAGTTGCTCCCTTTCCCCGCTAAAACAGCGGGTTGAAGCGACTTCGAAACCACCGCGTCGGTCCTTTCGTTTCGAAGAAGAGTCGAGTGAGTATCTATCCCGGCGTTCTCAACATTTTTGAAGAAATTTCGAGTCCAATTTTCGATTTTGGCCTGTCAATAATTTATTCCGAAGTTCCAAATGACAGTTTTGATCGCTGTCAGAGATAGTTTCATTGAAAATCAATCTCGAATTCGGAGTCCTTGTCTTCCACGTGGCTCGAAGAATGCCGCTTCAAACCTCGGCTTTGAATGGCAACAAGCTCTCGACTGCGATGTTTCTGTATATTTCAACCGAGCTCTCAGCTGAAAAAGAGCTCAGTCTTCTCGCTCTTGCCGACGATTCTATAATTTAATCCAGAATTTCCCTCATACAGCAATGGCGGATGCAGCTCCTGCCAGTCGTGGTGGTTTCCGTGGAGGTTTTGGTCGTGGTGGTCGTGGCGGACGTGGACGCGGCCGCGGACGCGGTCGTGGAGGACGTCGAGGAGGCAAGGAAGGCGAGAAGGAGTGGCAGCCTGTGACCAAGTTGGGCCGTCTTGTCAAGGATGGGAAGTTGAAGACCCTGGAAGAAATCTATCCCTATGCTTATCCAATCAAGGAATTCGAAATCATCGATGCGTTCCTGGGAACGAGTCTCAGAGACGACGTCCTGAAAATCATGCCTGTCCAGAAACAGACTCGCGCCGGTCAGAGAACACGTTTCAAGGCTTTCGTTGCCATCGGAGATTACAATGGACACGTCGGTCTCGGTGTCAAGTGCTCCAAAGAAGTTGCCACCGCTATCCGTGGAGCTATTGTGTTGGCTAAATTGTCAGTCATCCCAGTCAGAAGAGGATATTGGGGTAACAAGATCGGTGAGTGGATCATAATTCTTTCTATGATTTTTCAAGCTTGCCATTAAGATTTTCAGCAACTCAGACGGAGAACCGATACGAGTCGCGTTGTTTCCCCCCTCAGGTAAACCCCACACTGTGCCTTGCAAGGTTTCCGGCAAGTGCGGATCCGTGAGCGTGAAGCTGATTCCTGCTCCGCGCGGAACTGGCATCGTGTCCGCTCCCGTACCGAAGAAACTCCTGCAGATGGCTGGAATCGACGATTGCTACACTCAGGCTCGGGGCTCAACTTGTACCCTTGGCAACTTCGCCAAAGCCACGTACCTGGCCATCCAGCAGACGTACTCTTATCTGACCCCAGACTTGTGGGCCGATCAGCTGCTGAGCAAGACGCCTTATCAGGTGCATACCGACCATCTTTCCAGCGCAAACAGGTCTCACGCTCATTACTCGAATGAATAGGTCGGACTTGCCGATCATCATCCGAGTCAATGACGAAATAAACCGTCTGCTCCAAGAACAATATTGTATTTTTTACGTATCGGATCGATCTAGATTTAATTCCAACGAATTCGAGTACTATTGTTCCGTCGTTCAATATTACATAGGCACGAGGAGTCTTCTGCGCGGTACTGATGGAGTTTTGGCTTGGGAATGTTCCAGAGGTCCCCCGAGGATATATGCGTTATATGCTTGCCTTACCTGCTATTTGGAACACCCCTCATTTTCATTAGCGTGTTTCTTTTGACGCATTTTAGAGATATTCTGCTCCGTCCTCACTCTGAATCCACCTGCCGTCTTTCCTAACAATTGTTTCAAGTCCGCTGTGTATATAATGAACGAGATTGGGGACAAGAGACATCCTCGTCGTAGTTTTTTTCCGCTGCGTGTCGTCGCAGATGTGAAGTTACCGTATTCCAGTTTCATCGCGTTGTCGGTGTATTGGAGTTACATTATCTCCGCTGAGGGTTCTGGCAATCGATGCTTCTTCGATACTTCCCATGGTTGTTTTCTGTCGATTCCGTCATCCGCCCTCGTGCAATACAGGATTTGTGTCACTATACCGGTCTTCTCTCGTCTTGATATATCTATTAGCAAACCACCCGCATCGAATGCTAGGTGTCACGGGGGTCGATACGAACCCAGCTCCCGGTGATGAGGTTCATCTGCCCCTGCTCCAGTCATCTGGGATGTTTTCGTTTCCCTTCGTTACATCAGTGAAAAGTTGCGCTACGCATTCGCACCCTTCTCTGACCATTTGAAGTACGAGTGGAAGGTTCTTATTCCGATTCATCACAAGCAGGACATTAACAAATTATCATATGTACACCCAATGATTTGATTTTCTACATTTCACAATCTTGTTTCCTGAAAAGGAACTTGGGGAGTTCTCTTTCGAAATCGGCACGCGTCCGGATTTTTCTCATGGATTCGAGCTACGCGTTACGTCAGCAGAGACTACGGGTGATGACCGTGAGTGTGCTTTTTGGAGTTCTGTGAAGACCCGCTGATCCGCCCGTCGTTACAGGCTGATTGGTGAAGCCGAACCCTTGTTGACGAATGCTTCCATGTATGACATTATGTAGGACCATTAGATCTAGCGTAAGCGTAGTGTTGGCTCGAATAATAACGCTCTATACACCTGTTTGAGGAGAAAAGTGTTCGCGCCAGTCCGTGTGAGCAATCGCAGTGAAACACTTCCTGGAGATGGAGTTCGAATGAGATGTCGATTTCATGTATTCATGACCAAACATCTGACTGTGGAGCTGAATGGAACCCTTGCGACGTGACATCGACGTTCGAGGTCGATGGAAAAGGACAATGGTTTTCGAGTTTACGACCTAACCAAATCGATGTAAGTGGCCGATCGATTTCTTTGATCATATATGTTGAGATGTTGTTAAATCCCAGGGCTGGATCGCTCAATACCTTCCATATCACTCCGCATCTATCAGTAGATTCAATCCGTGTATCACTTTCGCACCGCTCAACGAGCCTCATTCGTGACAATTCCGTGGTGCTTCCGCATATTCTAGGAGAGCTTCGAGGACGTTCGTGTGGTGTGCTCCATTTCCTCATTTTTTGCGTGATTGTTCTTGCTCTCCTCTTTCTTCATTCAAGAATCCCTTCGCTCTGGTTTCCTTCGGGTGCTCTCATTATGTGGTCGTACGGCATCCTGTTTTTCAGGGAAGTTTTCATCTTTACCTGTTCATATAAATATTCTACCTTGTATTCTCTGATGTTTCTCAATTATTTCTTAAAGGTCAGTATGATTCAGTTGTTTCCCTCCAAATGAATTTCAAATGATGACGCCTATGAACACATCTATGTATATTTGATATTCGTCACCACTTTGGAACTTGTGAGACCACTTGTAATTCGCTTAGACACCATCAGATCGGGTTTTATATCGAGAACCTAACTCCAGATCACGACGACACATCAGAGAGGGGTCGCGCAATTGAAGAAGCGCGACGATTTTTCTCATCTTTTTATCAAAAGTGAAAACTTCGAGTCAAATCCAATAAAACCGGGTGAAAAGAGTCTCAACATTGGCGACTTGGCGCTTCTGTCTGACATGAAACAAAAAGATTGGCGATCAGCCTATCCATCGAGCATTGTATCTTTCAACAGTTCTCGATCATGACGGCGATTCCTTGGCCTCCTCCGATACAGGCAGCACCGATCGCAGTTTTCTTCTGACGAGCTTTCAACTCGTAAATAAGGTTAGCGATGATTCGTGCTCCGGAAGCACCGACGGGATGCCCGAGGGCAATGGCACCCCCGTTAACGTTCACGTTCGCAAGGTCCAGGGCGAGATCCTTTTGTACAGCCAAGAATTGGGATCCAAACGCTTCATTTATCTGAAACAAGTTCACTCGGGTCAATTGAAGGATTCAACCACGGAAAAACATTGAAAATGATGATACTCTACTATGACATCTTATGAAGCTCCTCACTTCGAAGAGGTCAACATTTTGTTGCTTGATTCCTGTTTTCTCGCATAGAGCCCGGATTGCTGGCGCGGGTCCTATACCCATGATGGATGGGTCAACCCCAACATAGGAATAACCGACGAGACGTGCGAGCGGTTTGAGGTTGTGCTTCTGAACCGCTTCTTCGCTGGCGAGGAGGATGGCTCCGGCACCATCGCAAATGCCAGAAGCATTACCAGCAGTCACTGTGCCGTCTTTCTTGAATATGGACGGGAGCTTATTGAGAGTCTCGACCGTTGTTTTGGGTTTGGGATGCTCGTCCACCTCCATCGTCTCCACTTTCCCCTTGACTTTGATTTCCAAGGGCACGATCTCATCTTTGAAGCGATTATTCGATTGAGCCTGCGCCCATCGTTGCTGAGACGTGTATGCGAATCTGCAAGCAGCGAAAGACACTTTCATCATCATCATCATCATCATCACTCAGGTTGAAAGGAGTAGGAACTGTCAGCTTCGGAACCGGTGAGAAGAGAGTCGGGGATCCCGGACTACGTCCGTTTCGGGTAAAACGAGATCATTACTCACTGATCGACGTCACTCCTTGATATTGTGTATTTCTCGGCCATTTTTTCCGCGGTGAGTGCCATAGGGAGCTTGCAGTACTGATCCGTCAATGTCACCGCCAACGAACACTCAAGAGGAGGCTCCGTCCCGAAACGTATGCCGTAGCGAGCGTTCCTCAAGACGAAAGGTGACATCGACATGTTCTCAGTACCCACTGCCAAACCGATCTGCGCATTTCCAAGCATGATTTCCTGAAAATATCACCCGCCTTCGCATCTTAATTCCAGAGCCAGCTGCCGGCTTAAAAACCGAAATTCCCCCGACTCGAGCTCGCGCTTCGATAAAAAGGAACGATGGAGTACCTGCGCAACGTTGACGCTCGACTGGAAACCGGAACCACACATTCTGTTGATGTTCAATGCCGGTGTGTGCTCTAACATGCCGATCCTCAAGGCAGTGTGTCGAGAACAATACGCTGAGTCTTTTGCGGCGATCTGATTGATGATTCCCGCGATGCAGGTATCGATGAGCTTAGGATCCACGCCTGCTTGAGCCACCGCGGATTTCGAGGCTGCAACTGAAAGATCGGTGGGAGACCAATCTTTCAGTTTGCCACCCATAGAACCAAATGGGGTCCGTTTGGCTCCGACGATGAAAACACCTGGCGAAGATGAACCAAGATTAGCGTATCATATTACGGGTTGACGGGTTAACGTCAGGATCAAATTTCGTTCTCTGAACTCTGTCGTCCGTCGACGTGATTTTACATCGTGCAATAGATTTCGCACAAGCGGCTGATTTTGCCAAAGTAGTACATTTCTCGTCGAAATCAGACTCAAGGATAGAGGAGCAATGGCGGCCCCAGGGCGAGGCTTTTGATCGATAAACTTTTGATGAAGCTTTGATGCAACGTCAAACGCAAAGCAACACGTCAACGCTAAGTCCTTTTGGAGGTAGAGAGAAGAGAGGAAGTTCAGCCTCGTCTGGCGCCGCCACTGAGAAGGAGGATGCAGTGCTTGGATAGGAAAAAACGTCTTTCCTGACACCAGAAGTGAAGGATGGCTACGGTTCGTCATCCGTGAAACTATTTCGGATGTAAACACCGACTCGAATTCGCGCTCAGACTCCGTTAATAATGAGTCGATTGTGCTCCGGCTTCTCCGAGAGGGTTTCAAGTTTACGGGCGGAGATCTCATTCAATTTCGGCGACATCCGAAGCTTGTCGGATAACTGGAAGATCCACGTGAACAACCATTTCATTCCGTTTCAAGCTGACTTCGCGAGCTTGCTGGTTCACAAGCGGCACCACGGCGGGTTCTGCCGCATCGCAACCAGCGAGGTTGTCGGTTGTCGCTCCGTCTTCTTAGCGTTGAACTTCTGCTGAATTGAGTGGAACAGATGTAACTTTCCGTCCTTGTTGGACCGAGAGCTTAAAATCTCTATAGAGATAAGCGGAAAGCTGCAGGCTCACTACAGCCGGCTAATGAACGAACAGAAGCCCTCCGGAACGACTGCGTCCATGGTCTTGCCGTTGACTCGTGCCTCTTCGGTACAATCCTGACAGCACTTGGGAATTTCCTGTGTCGATCAGGGGCTTTCTGTGCGGTTTAACATGATATTACGCGATATTTCGGTTCCGAAAGACGTTTTTCGTGAATGTATCCGGTTATTAATGCTATGCAAGTGACCAGTTCGTGAGTAGCAAGTTCCTCGACTGAATATTATCTCAAGTAGAACACATTGTGTTGCTCGAATCCCTTTCAAGCTTTGACTAACGATTCTTAACCAACTAACCAAGTTCCTGGCGAGCACTCCCGAGAGGAACACATTGCTAATTCCGCCCAATTCTTCAAGAACCGCTCGGAATTTGTACCTGCACGTTTGGTCACCCATGGACCACGAACATCGAGCTGAACCCGAACCGATCTTGCAGATCATGTCAGAAACCCCGATGTCACCCACGGAAATCATGGGGACAAGAGCACAAGCTAAAGCCAATTTCGTGTCGTATCATATCCCCGAACCTGAAGATGGGAGTTTAATCATATCGGCTTGAATCAAAACTGAATACGGCAATCAGAAGCTGTCACCGGTATCAGTTCGAGAAAAAATCATCGCAAAAATCCACAAGCCACGAGCCACGCTCGAAACACGCGAGGAAAATGACTCTCGAGCTCTACTCTTTGATGCATCGCAAGCGTACAACGATATCATAACGCATCTTCGCGCCTGACGTTTTCTAACAAGATACACCCGAGCACATCAGTGAAGTCCCAAGAGCTCAGCGCTCCAAGAAATTTCGTCAATTTTCAGAGAACCATTGTCTTTGGTCGCAAGTTTTCCTCTACTCTAGTGCCATAATTCTGAATGATGAGCGACGGGGAAGCCGACCCGTGACCATCGTCAACAAGGAGGTAGATTATTTTTAGATAATCGTAAAGCTATCTCGCTATGTCTCGGTCGTAGCGAACCATTCCCAAATGATATGAGTCTCAACTTTTTCGCGCATGCAGTAGCGAAAGCCTGCTCCGCAATCATTGCCGACGTAGGTCGCGATGGAACGTATTTTTCTTACCTCTCACGAGTGACATCTTGAAGTTTTCACGGTGAGCTCTCAGTGAATGCAGCAATTGACGCTCTCGCCGGCTCTGTTGTGTGACGAGTGACGACCGACTGTGGAAACTGAGAGGGTTTTTCACGTCGATTGCGAGGGGGCCCTATTCAAGAGAAACATCTATGGGATAAAGAGTTTGGGAAGAGCGAAAAAGGAGGGGCTGGGCTCAGAACATGTGAAACTCGTTGGGACGCCGATTTTGTTCGACATCTATTCTCTGAATGAGCTATTTAACTTTCTCCGAGATTTTCTCTTGGTGGCGTCGACCGCCCTGGACCATCATTGAATGATGCTAGTGAGCACCAAGGAAGCAGCAGAGGGTCCTGTTGAGGGTCATTTGATCGAGAGTAAACAATATTTATGCAGACGGCTCCGAGGGAGAGACCATCGAGTCGGAGGATGCCGGAGAGCGGAGGCGAACCGCGAAATACGAATCACGGCACATAATGACACGCGGTGTGTCGGAGGCAGCGGGGAAGTGAAGATTTTCGCTAACAATACTTCCAGGAAGCAATGGATCGCATAGTCCTCGGAGGTCCTCACCGAGACGGACATGAGGAGCCACGGGAAATCGATGAATTCATCTACCGAGTTAGAGGAGCTTTCTTTCGCAGCCAGCTGGGGCTACTTGAAAACTGGAGCCTCGTTCCTTCGAACAAGAGTCAATCATAAATTCATATCAATTGATAAAGCATGGATTGTACCTGTACCGAAGCCCGGTAAAAAAACGGATATAAAAAACAAAAGACCTATATCACTAACTGCTGTATCATGTAAGACGCTAGAGCGGATGATAGCCGAGGCTGTCCTCGCAAATGCCGAGATTCAAAACCTGATCACGCCAAATCAATATGCGTACCGGAAAGGACGAAACACTGTAGATTGTCTGCTGAAGTTTTTCACCGATGTCGCCTACTGGACGAACCAGAAAACTCCTGTTGATGTTGTATACTTCGACTTTAAGAGCGCTTTTGAAACCATGCATCACGATACCATCATTGCCACCCTTCACTCAAAAGGAGTCGGTGGAAACGTCCTCCGATGGATATCAGATTTTTTAAGCGAGAGAACCTTCCAGGTGAAGGTAAACGACGCCTTCTCGAAACATGAGAGAGTCTTGACCGGGTGCCCACAGGGGACCGTTCTAGGGAGCCTACTGTTCCTACTGTTCATTGACGGAGTTAGAGAAATCATCCGAGAAGATATCAGATTTGTCTGAAGAGAGACTGCGCAAAGCTGCAGTCCACTATCTCTAACTTCGCAGCTTGGTCAAAAAACATGGGTCTGAGTCTGACTCCGCACAAATGCGGCGTCCTTCATCTCGGTTCACAGAATCCGAAACATGATTACACGCTGAAAGGAGAGACTATGACCAAAATTGAAATCGTGAAGGACCTCGGCGTCCGTTTCTCTGCGACGATGAACTTTGCAGAACAGGTGATGCATGTCGCGAAATCGTGCGCGATGATCTGTAACTGGTCTCTTCGGAGCCTTTCTCTGTGAAATGTATCCGCATATCTTAAAATGTATGAGTCGTATGTTGCTCCCATACTTCTGTATGCTAGTCAAATATGGCGCCCTACAAGGGCCTGTGATCTCGAGCTACTTGAAAAAATGCAGAAAAGATTTGTTCGGAGACTAGAAAGACTCTGTGATCTGACGAAAGGATCTCTGGTGATACCGACAGTAAATGAACGTCTTTTGTGTGCTGATCTGAATTTACTAAATCGGATCATGAAAGATGAGGAAACGTTTGATCGTATGTTTGACCTACGATCGACCACGAGTCGTGGTGGATTCATCATAAATGCGAAAGAAAGGGCGAGGGTCAGCCAAGTGGCCAATGTTTTTCCCTGGAGAATTGAACGAATTATTAATCGTTGAGATACTCATGTCATGTCATATAATTTGATACTCCCTCTGAATGAATAAACAGAGAGTTTCACATCAAAAAAAAAAAAGAACATCACGAGGTCGCGAGGAAAATCCTACAAGAGTAATTCGGCAAGGGTAGCATGGCAGAAAACAGTCACCTAGAGAACCGGACCGAGCCCTTGAACGAATGTGTGTTCCCCTCAAACACCGCTCAAGTATGTTCAGGTGCCTGACTTTGGTTCCCTTGTCTCCCGGCATACACTCGCTTGAATTCCACCCAATCATACCTACAATTCATTATCAGCAGCATGTATCCAGAAAATACGTTCTAAGCTAACATACGAATTACAACGTCTAGAACTCGATTACATAGAACAACATACAGACACGCCTGAGTTCGAAGCCCTCCTTTCGTTCCTCGGAAAAGAATCCACTAGGTTCGAAACGATGAGACAAAGCGCTAACTAAACGAACAGACCCCCAGGCGATTAGAGAGCTGGAAACCATCCTAGATTTCTGAGCTTTCGATCGTCATACTTCTCGCCGAATCCTCGACCGGCATCAGCTCCGTCGAATCCGGGCCAGCCGCCAGCGCAACCGTACACGCGTCCTCTTACTACGAGCGGACGTACAACTTCTAGCATGTTGCGACGCCGCGCACGTTTCTCTGATCCCAAAGCCGACGTGTAAGAAACCTTCCATCTTCTGCCAAGAAGACCATCCACCATACAGGTGTTTCAAGCAGTTAACCCCTGATGAGCGCCGCGAGAGAGCGTTGGCGGCAAACGCGTGTTTCAAATGTCTGAAGCTGAATCATGAGGCAAGAAATTGCATGGAGGGTCCGAAATCGAAATGCCTGTACTGCAATGGTAACCACTACTCCATAATTTGCAAGAAAGCCCCCATCGACCCGGAGGGAAGACCGGTGACTCAACTGTCGACGATGGTGAATGGAGAAAGAGTGGAACACTTCAGAAGCGTGGAGAAGGCAATGTTTTGTGGCATTCTTTTCTAGAGGGCGGCAGAAACGAAAAAGAAAGCGAAACACACCGAGTGCTTAGCTATCAAGGAACCGTCGGTGTTTTGGCAACATTGGCTAACAGGAAAGTCTTTCACACTAATATCTGATCACAGTCTCCGCTAGAAATCATGAGAACTACATCAAGAAGTGATGAATGTTTAGGCGATCTGATGTTCTTCCAATACAGTTCCAAAAATAATTATTTTTCGTAGATTATAATCTACGCTAGTGGAAAAAATATCGAAGCGGGTGCGTTGCCATGGAATCCTGCTCTCGAAAACGAGGATAATGTTTCGAAAGTGGTAAACTTCATCTAAAATGGAGACATCGTGAAAAACCAAAATGTTTCAGTTCAAAGAGATTCGGGGAACGTCTCGAAAAGACCGACAACTCCGACGGTACAATTCATGAAGAGTTGGATTGGGGTCGTCTATCTCGTGAGTGTTATTAGCCGGTTCATCCTGATGCTGAGAAGAATCGGTGAGTTCATTATCGGCATCACGGGCATTGATCATGCACAATTAGCCGTTCGACATAAAATCGCGTCGGATGAATCAATTGGAAAGCCTTTCAGATCTAACTCATAGGCATCTCTAGCCCTCTGGAGAAGATCATTCTGTTGCGACATTCAGCAACCAAAAAAGACGACCATTTTTGCGGATTTCTGACATTTTCAGGGGGCTTCACAAATCGATATCGGAGATAACGTTCTTCATCAAAGAATGAAGATGATATTATCGCTGGAGAAGTATCTTTTCGTGAGAGCTTTATTGATAATTCTTTTAAATCTTCTGGAACGCTGCCACGTCCACTGACTGAACGAAATCTTCGAATTCCGTTATTTTCTCACTGAGTTCGTCAATGGAGACCTTTTCGTCCTCAACAACACACACTATTTGTAACTTCTGAATCCCGTAACCGACGGGCATCAACTTCGATATACCCCAGACGAGACCGTCCATCTCAATTGAGCGTACTGCACTCTCTAGTGCCTTCATGTCCGTTTCGTCGTCCCAAGGTTTCACATCGAGAATGACATTGGACTTGGCGATCGGACCTGGTTTCTTCGACTTTTTATCAGCGTACTGCTTGAGCCTGCAACGCAAAATTCAAGTTGTTAAGCATAGCACAAAAATCTCGCTCCAGTTCCGGCAAGGAAAAAATAATGAGCAGTTGTACACATTACCTTTCCTCGCGAATTCGTTCCGCTTCGGGGTCAACCTCGTCATCAGATCCAAAGAGATCCATATCGTCATCGTCATCTGCGGCAGCAGTTTTGGTAGGTGCCGCTGTTTTCTGAGCTACGGCATCCCCCGAAGGCCAAGCCTTCTGCTCGGCGGCCGGGAACGAGGTAATGTGAGTGAACCTGACGGAGAACAAACTTTCAGCAATCCGTACATCAAGGAGCTGGGAAGGATTCCACGACTAGTTTTGTATGGGTAAGAAAAGAAATTAGACTCTTGGTCGCGTAACCGACTCGATTTAACGTACCATCGTGCGGCGTGGGGGAATTTGGTAGCAACCGGAGCAGATTTGATCTGCTGGAAGGTTTCGGTGTCGGCTTTTGATGGCACATATCCCTGAACGTAGCTGTGACTTTCAAGGTAAGAATTTAAATTCTTCAACCCACTGTCACTTTTCAAATCGCCGAAACTCATGTTGAAATCGAGTAACCACGGATCAGAAAACTGCACCACGTTGCGGGTAAGCAGCGGTAAAGGGCTATTATGGTTTCGTTTTGGGTCTCATCCGCGTCGATGATGATCATATCAGCGCCGGCCGACGACGACCACAGTCGTCACTGGGAGGTCTTTAGCTAGAGCACTCGATTCAGACAAGCAGCTTGTTGCAGATCCGTTTCGATCACGTCGTCCGAGCCGCCTCTAGTCACTGGGAGACGAGCTCGTAATAATGGTGGATTTTTTCATGAATGTCTCTTCCCCCAGCAGCAGCAGCAAGTTACGAGCTAAGAGTTGCAAGCTAAAAGCCTGCAAATCACCTTGAGTGGTCTGCTAAAATAGTGTTCTCGTCCAGAGTCTGCGATTGTTTACACCGTTTGTTATGTAGACAAACAGCTCTCTACTCGTGCTGCACATTCTTCCATTAAGAAGTCCTCGAAGGGGATTCGAAAACTTTTTCTCCACATTGTCGCCCAATCATGGATACTGAAACTTTGAAACCGTCGTCTGCGAGTGGCGGCAGGAGTACTCCCCGTAAGTCTTCTAATCTCACCTCAAGTCCACACACAATGATGAGAGAAACAGTACCCGATCACGCATCAAGGGTGCGCGCGCGCGAGTGCTCAACTCGGAGCTATCGTTGACAGAAGTCACATATACATTGCCCTCAACGCAAAGAAGCCGGAGAATCCTCAGCAGCAAACTACGGGTTCGCGAGGTCGTATCAGGTGCAAATGATTGTGTTTTTTTTCACTTCGTTTCAGAGACCATGTCTTTGTATTCACCGTATTTGAATTTTGACCCCGCTTACATTGATGCCAGCAACCCCGAATACATTCTCCAAGAAGGAGCCAGTCCCCGACGAGGTCGTTTCGATTTGTGCTTTGCGCAGATCGGCTCCTGTATAGCTGGAGGAGCTGTGTTCGGAGGAGCCAGAGGGCTCGTGCAGGGCCTCGGAGAAACACGAGATCTGCGAGGCGCTGTAAAACGATCACAACTCATCAATTACACCATGAAAAGTGGCTCATCGCTTGGTAACCAGCTGGGCTGCATATCAGTCATGTATTCAGCGTTTGGCGTCCTATTCAGCTACATGAGGGACAAGGATGACGAATTGAACACAGGTGAGCAAAATAGTTGGCAGCAGCACTATGGATTGGAAATCCGAGCCATAGTTCTTGCGAAAATTCTAAAAGGCTCTTGTTTTCAGTTGTTTCGGGCGGCCTGACGGGACTTCTGTACAAATCGACCGCTGGTTTGAAACGGGCCGGGATGGGAGGCGCTGTCGGTTTGGGCTTAGCCAGCGTGTACGCGGCTCTGACTAGCGAGCGAATGCGAGATTTATTTTAAAACATAGAGTTAGCTAGTCCCCCCTCCAACTACTTGTAATAATAGCGTTCAGGAATGACGCTTTTTGCGGAAATATTCGTTGCTTGAGCCTGTCTGAAAAGACGAAACTGAATAAACTCCCTTCCGTTCTGATTGATGTCAAATGTGCCATTCGTCGATTCCCGGCATTACTGTGGGGATGTGCTCGAAGAATGCTAAAAATTCTAGGCCCTTCACTAAAGTGAGTGGAGAAACGGAGGATTCTGTTCGGTGAGCTGAAGTGCATTGCTACGGTGTGGTTCCACAGAGATCGAACTGAGTACGTAGGCGGATCATGAATCATGGTTCATGTTTTGAGTTTAATATTCACGGCCCAGTCAAGCAGCATACACGATGGCCGATGATGACTGAAGTAATTAATATGATTAACACACTCAGATATAACGATTCCTTTGGTAAAGACTAGATCAATACAGTTTCCGTAATTTGTGGTTGATTGCTAGGGATCATTTGCTTGGCTTTAACCTAGCTTTTCTTGCATGAATTGGAGTAGTTTCTTTCGCTCTGTTTCAATTTTCATGTTTCGATTGAAATCACCGGTCAAATCGTGGGGTGGGAAATGCCCTCGGTGGCGAAAGCGAGCAATTCAAAGTGCTCACTTGAAAATTCGGCCATCGAGTTGAACGTTGTGTTCGGGTTGATATAAACTGTTATTATCCTCGTTTCCTTTCCTTTCAGAAAAACAAGCGCTATGCGTATGTCTCCAGCATCGTTCCCGTTCAACTGAACGTTGAATTGTGGGACGAAATAAATCATCATCGAAGGTTAACTCGCTAGAAAGCTGTGCTGTTCTTTCGTCCAGTGCATTAGAATCGACGGCAAGGTGGAACGCGAGCCGAAGTTGGAGTTCGAAACCTTGTTTCTGAGACACGTCGCCCAACGTGTGATCCGAGGAATGAGAGCACGAGTTTGAAAAACGAGTTTGTGAAGAAGCATCGCGGAAGAGTGAGAAGTAAGTCGTCCTGATGACCAGAGTCAACGGATTGAAGAAGATGTGGAAGATTGAAGAAGATGAGCATGTGGACCGGAGACAACTGGCTGTCGTAAGGGATATCACTCGAAGCAAAACAGTGAGGATGGCAGATTTCGCCTTGGCAGCAATGGATCAGAAGACAGGGAACGTGTTCCAGTACCTTGGGTATCTGAACGCAATTAAAGAGCGTCAGGCGCGCATAAAGCGATTCGACGAGCCACTGTTGAATCAGAAGAACCATGCAACCAGGGAAGAATATCTGGCCATAAGGGCCAAGTTCAACGATGAGGCGCTGATTTTGGACATCCGAAAAGCCGAAATCGAAATCAAGGTCGCCGCTTCGAAGATGGCTGACATGACCAAGAAGTCAGACAATCAGGACTCGCGTCTCACCAGGGCACGGAAGCTAGAAACTCTTTCGTCTAGACTCTAGACCAGGGGTGGGCAACATCGAACCTCTGGCGGGCCACTGGCTGCGCTTACTCAGAGCCCATGACGGGCCGCAGTGGCCATCCCTCGCGGTGCTTGACGTGCTTCTTGATGTAAGATAGATTTGAATTTCATGGATTGGGTTTCTATTGTATCGTCGTGATGTTAAGTGCCAGCTCTTCGTTTGCATCTCGACTCAATGGGAGTTATTGAATTGTTGATCTTCCACAAGCATCTCAATATGTGGTTGGAAATCTAAAGGATATGGCGAGGGGCCACACAAAGAGGCCTCAAGGGCCGCGGGTTGCCCACCCCTGCTCTAGAATGAATCGTGAATCCGTGTTATATTTCAATGAATTAGCTGTCCACGGATTAGAAGCATCTGTCCGAATATCGGTCATTCCTTTTCCGAATCAGACTTTGGAACGGTAAATTTTATAACGGTAAATCCGATAACCCCCAGAGTCTCGATGGCCACTGGTTGGACGACGTAGCGGCTTTCAAGTTCTCTGTACTTGGCCAGTTTGCTCCTCTCAGCGAGCTTCGCCACCCCTCCAGCCGCTCGCGCAGCCAGGTGCAGATGAGACGGCGCGAGCGTGTCCCATACGGTAGCATCCCACACCAGAGGTTTCCCCGATGTCCAAGAAGTGAGCGGTAAATTGATTCTCAGATTCCGTCCACGTAGTCCTCGTGAGTCACTCCCTCCTCCGAGAATTTCCGAGAAGTTCTCTTTTATCGTGTCGACGGCCTCATATCGAGCGCTCCGCCGTGTATCAATCGAGCGCTTTACTCTATGACCAGAAAAGTTGATGAGTTTGTTCCATCGGGTGGTGGACGACGAGAGGAGTCTTTCCGAGGGTACTCTCTCTGTCCCGCAGGGTCGACCCTGGGAAATGTGCACGAAGATGACTGGAACTTCGATCTTCCACACGCTTCATTTTTCAATCATCGGTATGCGACTCAGATCGTTGAAGCCACTTCGGGCTCTATCTCGTTCATCTGTTACCTCTCCCTCCTTCTTTGTTTTTGAAAATTCCTCATATTGGAACGAAGCATACGGGAAGGAAAGCATCGGAAACAACAAACGCAACTCCTGCAAGCTGCCGCTTTCATGGACTCATTCGATTGATGACTCCAAACCATAAAATTCTTTGTTGGGAACGGACCTCAAACTAGACTGAAACGTCGATTTCCTTGATTCCTTCGATTTTGCATCTCATCTTCAGCGTTCTTCCAATGAGAATCTCGTCGAGATGTCTTCCATACACAATTGGTCCATAACCCTCCTCGAGCTGATCATCCAGTCTTTCCTCCGAACCGCGCGAGTAATCGATCCAGCTCAACTTTCGACCCGCTCCTCCGTGGCTTGAGTTTTACATACGCCGACCGAAAGCGGGTCTTGGCTCTCGACTTTCTGGCTTTGATCGTAGTCCCTGTGACTTTCCAAAGCTTATTATCATCGGATTTGAGGGCTTCATTTGCATGCCATTAGATCAGACGATACGTTCGCGGATCAGAATAAGCGTATTCTCGGCTTGCGCACATGAGGGCTCCGCTGCCTAAAACTTCCTAACATTTCCGCTCATCTTGTCTGGGAAGAGATCTGTTCTCATGCCAGCTGATGTGCCAGCTCTCGAGCGAGGAATAACGTTGCTTGGATGCGTCAGCATGACGTCTGCTTGAGACATGGTTTCCTCGAGCGCGTCTTCGTCGGAGTTTCACAATCGAAAGCAATCCCACGGCCGCGCATGTGCTGCCCGTCGCAAACTCGATTTTCGATTCGGGGGGAAAACATGTGGACAGCCTAAGCTCGCGCCGAGTTTTGTATATAATGCCCCACAAGTCGACAGTTCCTTCTTCTTGAACGAATTCTAACGGATCTGGATGATGACGATTAGAATGAAAAGCTTCGAGACGAGAACTCTTGATAAGGAAGAACCGTCGGAATGACGCGTGCAGAGCATTTCCTGATCCGTTGAGGTCATGGGTGAGTGGACAGTCAAATGAGTATCCTTTAGCAGGGTAATTGACTCTTGTGTACTCAGACTTTGTATGTTTTACGTCTGCACCCGGAATGAAACAAACGCAGCGGGAGAAGCAGCCTTGAGGAAGTCAGCTGAGCACTCACTCAAAGACGCGGCTCTGCATGAGCATGATAAGAGTCGCTCGAAAACGAGGTGTTATTCATGAGAAAAAAAGAAAGCAACGAACAAAGGAAACAAGCACGAAGACAAACATCCACCCGACTTCTGTGTGCGCGGAGAGAAACGACTCGTCAGGAAACCAAGTATTACTTCCCTTAAACAGAAAGTGCTGCTCTGGAGAAAGTTCCCGAGTCATTGAAGCGAATTTCGAGAAGCAGGAACAGGGGAGGGGCAGTGACGGACCGAGGGGGGGCGGCAGGGGCGGTCCGTCCCGGGCGGCACTCATTGTCAGGCACGGTCCGCCACTGGGGAGGGAATGTTATGTCCAGAATGCGAAGAAAGAGGAGCGACTGAGACCGAGACGAGCAGAGGGAAAATTGAACATAAAGGGAGCAACTACTATGGTAATGGTAATGGTATTTATTGATCCCCCTTATTGGTGAATATTACATCGATAAGGTGCTCTTTTATTCAGATGCGGATTGCCGCGGATCTCGTGCTTTCTCCCAATTTTCGGGGAGCCTCATAATTCTCATGAGGATGGCGGGGTCCGGATTATCTGAGAAACCCGAAAATCGATAAGTTTGCATCTGAACTGCTTCCGTAGTTCGTTCATACGTTGAAATGCAGCTGACTTGACTCCGGTCATCTCCATCATATCCAAGATGCTTCTTATCCATCTCTTTACCGGTAGTCGGCTAACTCTGCCGAAGTACCGGATCTTGCTTTGTTCCTCCCGAGCCGAGAACGATGATCAACCCATTTCTCCCTCGATAAAGCTCGTGTAAAATGTAAAATGAGCGCACGCATGTCCATCTACCAGGATGAATTAAGTCGTCCTTTCGCGAAAATTGCTTCATTCCGGCCAGGGATCTCTGTCCCATGAAACTTCGAGCTTGTTGAGCACGTCGAAGGTGCTCCAGGCAGAGGAGATAATTTCGGAATTCATGGAGAAAGTTGAGTTCGAGGATGAGACACCTTCATCGTCGATCTATCATTCAAGGAGGGTCTACAGCCAGGCGTCAATCTGACCTTAGCCACGGCCAGATTCAGGTCGCTCCTCAGATATCTGTAGAAATCTGGAATGCGTGAGAGGTATCAGGCAGGAGTCAAGGCACTCGTAGACCTCGGATTCGCTGAAACGGTCAGAGAAGATGAAGGACCGACGGGACCAGTTCATCCACCACACAAACAGGTCATCAAGGAAGCCTCACAACGGAGCTTCGCATCGTGTTCGACGCACCGGCGAAAGAAAAAGTTCATCTATTCATCAACTTCCCGCAGATCGTCATTCGGAAGCACCATTCCGACGTTCTGCGGTTTCTCTGGGATCCGGAAGACCCCAGACAGGCATTCATGCATTCACGTCATTCATCCTGGCCGCATGCATCCGAACTCTGCTCAAGTGGCACGAGAGCAAGTATCCCGGTGAGCGCGATCATGGCAGGCGTTCGCCCCCCCCCCCGCCGTTCCAATAATTTTTCCTTTTCATGCTAACTCGCTGTATTCCGGACCCCGAAATATCAAATCACCCACCCCCCATAACATAGAGTCGCTCCCCATCGGCGATTCCCGGACACGCCGCTGGATATGGGAGAACAACATACTGGGCCTTCCAAAAAACTGCGAAATTCCAGATCCGCGGTTCTCTGGGACCCGCGGACGAGGAACCACGGGTAGAAATCGCAAAGGACCGCAAGTTAGAATGGCGTTTATTTAATTATTCATTCGGCGTACTAGCCGCTCATTCCAAAGCGAGCTCCCTAAGCTGACTCACAGATTCAAATGCTTTTCTTGGTTTGAAGATACTGTCAAGAGTCTCTGGCTTTAGACTGCCTCTGTTTTCCCCGAGTAAATGCTTCACAACGCTGAAATCGCTCTTTATCCCTCCCTGGCCCGATACCCCATGGATTGCTTCGGGCGGTAGGTTCTTCTGTCACGGTCAGCGGCTATCGTCCTTCACTGCGGGCTTCTTCCCCCTCGCTTGGGTTCTCTCGTTTACGTTCGAGTTCTTCCTCCCGTCGCATTATCGCTTTGATCGCCTTTGTTATGCGGCTCCAGCCCTCTTCGCTCTTCATCATCTCGTCCACCAGAGAGGACACGTCTGGAGATGACATTCCCCTTCTCTGGGTGGTATAGGCCGGACACTCTAGAACCGTGTGCTCGACCGTGTCTTCCTTCTTCTCTCGGCAATTTGGGCACTCCTCCGGAGCCGCCCGCTTGAACTCTTATACAGTGGTGGACATTGGAATAAGGCCACCCATATTTTCGGCGATTTCTTGACGGTTTTAATAACTGGAGCCCAGAGACTATGCCGGAATATGTCTTCCACAATGTCTCGACCGTGAGAAAAATTGGAGAGAGAAAGAAGTCGCTTCCAGGAAGTTACTCCCGAAAAACTAATTCTTGGCCTGGACATTGAGATAAGGCCGGCCATGGATTCTGATTGAAAACTCAGGATTGCGCGGCAGATCGTTGAATATTTGTATTGTTCAATATTTAGTAATCCTCCCTTGGCCTAACAAGACATCCCTAAGACGCGCAGGCATCGAATTTATGAGGGCTTGAATGGTGGGAAGCTCTATTTGTCGCCAACACTCTTCTATCGACTCCTTCAGTTCCGAAATCGAATTATATTGTTTCCCATTGGCGTAAACTGATCAACTTGCAAGTATACCCCAACAGTTCTCTGTCGGATTCAAGTCCGGGCTCAGGGCGGGGTGGTCCAATAATAGCATTCGCTTGCTCTCAAACCACCGATTTGTCAAGGCCGACTTGTGGATTGAAGCATTATCCTGCATGAAGATGAATTCTCCGCCATGACAGCGATCTCCGAAGGGTACGAGGAAGCTCTCTAGGGTCGATAGATAATCTTCAGACTTCTGCCGCCCAGAAAGGAAGGCGATATCTGACTTGCCGTTGAACGAGATCGCAGCCCAGATCATGACCGATCCGCCGCCGAAGTTGCGGCTCCAAATTCGTCGCGGTTCCCGTCTTAGATCTCTCCAGTAGTGATGGAATCCGTCGGGGCCGTCGAGATTGAACTTCTTTTCGTCGGAAAAGATCACCGTTCGCCATTTTTGACCCATTTCTAGACCTGAAGTCGCATAATTGATTCGGTCCTTCATATGACGCTCGGTCAACTTCGGGGTTCTCTTCATCTTCTGCCACGCAAAGTGTTTCTCGCCCCTGAGAAGCCTCCGCACATGCCGGGATGAGACCGGGAGGTCAAGATCATCCCTCAGCTCTCTCGAACTAACCCCAGATTTCGATGCTCGACTGAAGAGTCGCCTTCGATCTCTAACTGACAACTTCCGATTGCCTTTTCTATTGAAATTCTTGCCATAGGTCTCGGGATTTTTGAGAAAATTCTGGATGGCGCACCTGGAGCGGTTCAACCTTCGAGCGATCTCGTTCATCGAAACGCCATTTTGTTGATGGCTGAGGATTGAGGCTTTCTCGATGTCACTGAGAGCCTTCTTCCTTCCCATGATCACAAGAACGATTGAACTCGAGCGATGGAACGAAGAACGGCTCACTTTAGGGATAACGAAGCGCCCGATTGAAAAATCTTCGTTGTCGTTCCCATTCGGACCAATAGGGCGACGCTCCACCGCGAAATTCGGGAGTGGCCTTATTTCAATGTCCATGCTGAAATCTCAATTTCCTTCAAAAATCAATTCTAATCGTGCACAATCGAGTTGAGAACAGTGGGTGACTAATTTCATGCCTCAACTATTCCTTGGGAGGACGCGGGAGACGCTCCAGACGTTGGGTGGCCTTGTCTCAATGTCCACCACTGTAGGTAAGTTCCGAAGTCTCCATGTCCCCTTGGTGCTTCGTTTCCATTCTTCCTGCCATGCCTTCATTGTTTCCTCCCTGGCGACCTCTTTCGGGAGGGTCCCTCCTCCGTAACGCAGGTTGGCTCGCTCCCTCGCGAGGAGCGTCCGCGGGATCGTACGTGACAGTACAGTAGAACCTCGATTATATCAACCTCGATTATATCAACCCCCGTGTATTTCGCCCTCGATTATATTACCTCTTGTGACCCATTATGACGCCCACCTAACCCACTGTGCGACCCACTGTGTAACCCACTGTGTTTCCTCCGTGTGGCCCACTCTTCGGCCCAGTGCGATCCCACATGACCCACTTCGTGACTCTGTGTTGTGCCCTCTCGATTATATCAACTTCGACATCAATTGATGATATAATCGAGGTTCTACTGTACCAGGAGTGCGTCAGTCGATACCGTTCGGTAACTTCGTGTTGTTCGTATCGCCATTATTCTTTGGGTTTTTGTCAGTTCCTCTCGATTCTTTTTGATTTCAAGGGCACCTGGTTCTCATATCGGCGCTGCGTACAGCGCCATGGATTCGGCCATTGCCGCAAGAAGTCGTCTCTGGTCCTCCGACGCTCCATACGTTCTGGGGAGTATTTTCGCTATGTCGGTGGCAACTTTCGCTGCTCTCGTCGTCGCTACTCTTACGTGCTGCACTCCTGTGAGGCGCTTTTCGAGGTGCACTCCCAGGTTTCGAACGTGCTTCTTCATTTCAATCCTGTGGTTTTCAACGTACGGTTTCTTCTTGGTCTCATCATCATGATTGCTTCTGTTTTCGTGGGCTCCAGCTCGAAGTCTCATCCATTCCGAGATTTGTCTCAGCGCTTCGTTTGTATTGGCTTCCACGTCTTCATGTTTTTTTTTGCGGCGATCAGCAGGAGGAGGTCGTCCGCGTAAGCAACCGTTTCGGCCCCAGGTGGTAGCTGGAGTCTTAGGACTCCGTCGTATGCGATGTTCCACAGGGTTGGTCCGAGGGTTGGACCGATCCCTGTGGTACCCCCGCGGTCATGCTGTACATTTTCCCTTCGTGACGTATGCTCCTTCCATCGAGCTATGAGCTCACCATCCTACTAATTGTAAGGTATGGCGCTATGTTTCTCCGTTCTAAACTTTCGAGTACCACTCTCCAGCTAACGCTGTTGAAGGCGTTCTTCACGTCCAAGAGGACGAGAACGCGGCATCTCCGTCCTCTTCCGTCCTTCTTTTGTTGGTTTGTTTTTTCTCCGTGACTCTGTTGATGGCTGTTAGGACTGTTCTGCCGGGCCGGAAGCCGTACTGTCTGTGCGATAGTCCGTCTCTATCCTCGAGCTCGTTTTGTATGCTCTTGTTGAGGATTGTTCCAACTCCCTTTGCCACCGTATTCAGGAGGCGAATGGATCTGTATGAGTTCTTTTTTCCTTGCTTCGCTATCAGTATGAGGTCAGCAGTCTTAAACGACTCAGGGAAGACTCCCTTTCGGAGGATTTCGTCAGTCATTTCAGCGAAAAAAAGCGCCCATCTTTTCATCAACACCTTCGTTGCCTTCCCTGTCTTCATCCGGTCTGCTGCTGTGGTGACTTCATTTGCCACGACTAGAGGGATGTCTCCGTCGCTGATGGGGTGGCTGGTTCTCTCTCGAAAGCAATACCTTCCGGGAAGAGCTTCATTATGGCTCTCTGTGCTGCTTCGGCTGGGATGGGGAGGCGCTTTCGCCCGATGTTTTCTCGTATAACCTGGTATGGTTTTCTCCATACGTCTTCGCGGACACTTTCGCAGAATTCTCTCCACGAGTCTCTTTTGCTGTTCGCTATCTCGTGCTGGTATGTTCTCTTCGCGATTGAGTATGCCCCAAAGGGTCTAGGACATTTTGGCGCGGCCGATTTGGCGCGACCGATTTGGCGCGGCCGTCTTGGCGCAGCCGTTTCGGCGCGACCCATTTCGGCGCGGTCCTTTTGGCGCGACCCAATTTGGCGCCAGAACGATATCCATCCGTCGATGAGAAATGAGATTTTGACCAATAACCATCTCGGAGCGTGAAGAAGAAAAACAAAGGAGCGTTGGGAACAAACTCGAGTCATTTTCATTGAGATCGGTTTCTATCGGGTTTGATAAATTATGAGATCGCTTAGTTTAATGATACGCGGGGACACCGATCAGTTTTTCATCTGATAGTTATACGCGATGCTTCTCAAGAACTCCAGAAGCGACGCAGGGTTGAAACTTCGCAGCAATTCAAGCAGTCTACCGTCTGCTTCTCGATACTTCTTCAGCTTCTCTGGAGCAGGGCGTTTGGCTACAAGAGATTCGTAAAATGCATCCCTGCCTTTCTGTACTTTGCGTAGGGTCTCGACGGAACGCCAAATCGTAGGATGTTCCATACCGAGCTCCTCTTGTAGCCGCCGATGAGCGGCTTCCGCGTGATTGTTAGTGCGATTCGTCCCGTCCAGCGCACAGTGGTCAAAAATCGGATCGTAGGTGGACAAAATTATCTGGAACCTGTTTCGGCCTAATTCGAGGTCGAAGATTCAGACTCAATCGTCAAAAAGTCTCTCAGAAGCTTGCTTCTCAAGTTTTTGGCGAGTTCGAAAAGAACTCCGGGTCTCTGAGGACGAAATAGCACCGACTTTGAAGCTGTCGCTCGAGGGTTGCAAAGACGCTGGCGAAATCTTCGTGATACCATTTTGAAGCTCTTCCTTTCTGGCAGCAAAATGAGACCACAACGAGCTCTTCACCTGTTTTTTTTCCTTTGCGAGCATCTCCAAAATGTCGACCGAATAAGGGCGGAAACGCTATTTCCTAGGGAAGCTGTATAAAATATAAAAAGGGTAAAAAAGAATACCCAGATACAGCGAGGCATACAACAATTTACTTTACTGCTGAAGACGTCTGTAGTTCGTGATGTCCGCTTGATTCATTTTTTCGCGAGTCAGAGTGAAATCAAAGAGATTGGCAGACCCTGACTTGCGCAACAGTTTGAGGCATTCCACTGCAAACTCCCTTCGTGGAATAGAGGCGCACCGTTGTTCCATAATAGCTTCGTATTCAGCAGGTTGAGGGCACAAACAGGCGAGGAAAACTACAGAGATTCGAACTGCACCGATGATGAATTTGATTCAAATAGACTATTAAATGATTTCGCTGCAGATAAACTCCGCGGCCTCCATTATTCTTCCGACATCCGCACATTTCCGCGCTTCGGATTACCAGCAGACATTCCCGTCTCGCTGCGCTCCTTGTGTAGCCTCGCTTTGGATTGGTTTCGATGGACGGAAGATGCGAGACAATCGAATATTCCATGATCGGTCCGAGTCAGAGACCGATTCGGAGGCTGTCTAAAAAACACTCGCATTTCCTTATGCGCAAACTTGCGCAGGATTTTTTTTCGCCAAAAGACAGCCAGAAAAATGAGGAACATTTTAAAAAAAAATGAGCACGGCGAACCGTGGCGAACATGTTTCCCTTGTACCGTGAAATCGGTCAACAATCGGCGAATTTTCGAAGGTTGTTAGGTCCCTCTGGGTCACCCAAGAAGTAAAAATTTCGTGTCGCTGGAACATAGAATGGATATCTCACGATCCATAGACTCAAGAAAACTCATTCATCCGAACTCCATTTTGTTCATATCTTCGTTGTTCCCGTCCGAAGCCACTCGACCAAGTTATGGGGATCCAGAGGCTTCATCTTGGCGTACTTCGAGTGATCTTTTTCATATGTAAGAGAAGCGCTGAGGTCTGTTAGATGTACTGGGCTCGAGTTTGCAGATTTCCGGGAACATAAAGCAACAAATTCGGAGTCGAAATTCCAACATGACTTTTGTCCACCTATTTTGGCGAAATTGACCACTGTGCAGCGTGCGTTGATAAACGCTCCACATCGAAATTGGGAATTTGGTGCACGTCTCGCCACGCGCGTCGCGGATCAGCCGCTGAGCAATACACGCAGTGATACGACGAACGTTCTCATGAGCGAACCAAATCATTTTACCAATGCGTCCTCCTGTCAGGGTCTCGCTTCGAATTTATTTAGATATTTTTGCTATGTATCTTAGAAGTCCATGCGCAGATATCTCATCTGGTCGCAATTTGAAATATTTCGACCGTTGAAGGAAGAAAGGATCTGAATTCCATCAATTTTACTCCTCAGTTTCTCGTCGTCAATATCATAGCTTGCTCTAAGCGCAGGTATATTTAGCAATAAAGGCGTTGGAGCTTGCGCCAAAATGGGCCGCGCCAAAACTGCCGCGCCAAAATGGGTTGCGCCAAATCGGCTGCGCCAAGACGGCCGCGCCGAATCGGTCGCGCCAATTCGGTCGTGCCAAAATGTCCCTGTCCCTGCCCCAAATGCTTGCTGGCATTTTTCGGGGTCTCGTTCAAGGTTCCTTCTGGCTCGGACGTACTTTCGCCCGGCGCTCAGGCAGGTCTTCCGTAGTTCTCCAATTTGTTTTGTCCACCAGTAAGCGGGTCTGCGGTTTCGTCCGCCTCTCCCGGCGGGTGGAGCAGCGGCTTCGCAGGCCCTTCGGAGCACGCGTGCGATCAGGTTTTCGTCCACTTGAAGATGGTTCTCTGAGATCTCCTTTCAGCTTGCGTCTAGGTTATGTATCAGAGTGCCTTTGTTGAGGCTCTTTTCTCTGCTCGGCTTGTCAGGGCGGGGTCTATGAATGCCTCCTGCAGAAGTGTCCGATCGTCCCTCGCTTGTTGGAGGTGTCTTCTGAAGGTGGGAACTTCGCCGCCATTGATCAAGTGGAGCTCCAGCTCCGCTGCCCATGCTCCGAGTTCCCTACCTCTGCTATCTGTGGAGTTGCCGCCCCAGGATTCGGCTCGGAAGTTGAAGTCTCCGGCGACGATATTTAGCTCCGCTTGGCAATCTCTAACTCGGTCAATATTGAACGCTAAGAGGTTCCTCCCGTACATGACTTTTCGAACGACTAAGTCCAGGCCATGTACCATGCACTTCTGCTTCAAAATGCCCATTAGGTCGACGCTCTTCAGGACATTTGCTGCTCCGACCGTCTCCTGAAATTGAGATGCGCCATCTGCAAGGTACCTCGTCAGAGTGCTCCCAGATTTCGGAAGCGGTGGGTCTCCGGGGTACGCGCGGCTCAGTACCCGTCTTAGAGTTTTTGATGTCACAAGTTGTCTCATGCTTGTAGTTGACTCGCATATCAGTCGTAATGCATCGCTCCTAAGTGTATGCTTCTCGACGAGGAAAAGATCTAATTGAACTTGTTTCCGTTTCTTTCGTGGCAGAATAGCGGCTTCTTCGAGGCCACTGAAGGTGTGACGAGCGGGCTGAGGAGAACAGTGAAAACACCGAGTTTTTCCCGAACCCTCGAGACCGGCTAGCCAAATCACGAATTGAAAAGATCGAAACGCCCGAATTCTGTGCGGCCCGAGCGGCGTGACAGAACCGGTGGCTTCGCTTGACTAACTGACTGACGTGCGCGTACACGCCGTACGTCGCACGGCTACATGTTGACTCGGCTGCCGGCTCGGGTCTTTATTCTCTAGATTGACGTATGAAGTTGGAATTGAATATACAGAGTAATCGTGGGTTTTTGATGAATCTGTAAGATGAATCTGAACCTCGACACTCCCCGGGGATTGCGCAGCAATCCTGTCCCTGAAGACATTCAAAGCGATAAGCAAACCACACTGACTATTCTCAAGGCCTCGGCAACCACAAGGAACGATGTGAACTCAGTTTTCGCATTCAAGCTTATATAGGAGCTGTATTGGACGATTATATGTCTTTCCGTTTCCCAGGCGGATGAGACACGAGCGCTTTTTCTTGTCAGTCGAGTCTCCACCGTGCAGGGAGATAATACGGCAAAGCGGCCAATACGACCTGTTCGGAGACTCGTCGTAAAGGAGGCATACGTCGCCCGGAGCTAACTCTGTAGACGGCGTTTTCTTGCTTCGGTGTATCGTTCTTAGTTGTTGGAGGTTTTCGACTTTGAAACGTTTCCAAAAGTCTCTCAGAAGGGTTTGCTGATATCTGAAGCGCCTTGAAAGAACAATAGCATCGACCTGCGGAATCTCGTCGAGGGGTACGTCTGGTAACGTTCTGGGTTGATATCCGAATATGAGCTTCGCTGGAGTCAGGGCCTGCATGTCATCAACATTGGTGGCTACCGTCGTTAGCGGCCGGCTGTTCACCATGAGCTCGATGTCCGTTAAGATGGTTTCGAGATCGCGAAAGTAAGGAACCTTCCGTCCCAATGCTTTCCTCAGAGCTCGCTTAGTTACTTGAATCATTCGTTCATACGCGCCGCCCCTCCAAGGAGATTTCTCTGTTATGAAATGCCAGTTGATGTCGTTGTTGTTGAACCAGGCTCCCACTTCCGTGTCGCCAAGATGTGAGAACATGAGGTTGAATTCTTTGTTTGCTCGTTTGAAGGTTCGACCATTGTCTGAAACCAGCTGTTTCACGGTTGGATAGCGGTTGTGAAATCTTCGGAAGGCCAACAGGAATTCAAACGTGGTCATGTCCGATGTCAGTTCCAATTGAACTGCTCGGATGACCATGCATGTGAAGAGCAGGAGATAACCCTTGCATTTTTTCCCGTTCTCGTTCTTGTAGAATAATGGTCCAGCTAGATCAACTCCTGTTGTTTCATATGGAGCGCTAGCCTCGATTCTGAACTTGTGAAGACTGGGGACCTGTTCGGTGCTAGCGGTGGCTTTGAATGCTTTACAGACCCCGCATTTAATTGTCACACGATGAGCTAAACGGCGGGCTTTGAGTATGAAGTAACGCGTTCTCAAATGGTGAAGGATCGCGGTCACTCCGCCCGAATGCATGTACGCCCCTGCGTGAGCGTTGTATGCCAGCATATACACAAGCGGGTCATCGTGTGGGAGCAGAATGGGAAATTTTTCGTCGTAGGAGAGCTCTTCGGACCTCTCTAACCGCGACCGACATCGAATGATATTGTCTTCACCGAAGAATGGCCTGTACTCGGCCAATGGACTATTTTTCGGTACCGTCTCGCACTTCGACAGCCATTCATGACGGAAATTTTTTTTCTGAATCTGTCGTAAGAGATCGTCACGCGTTTCATTGAATTCTTCCGTCGAGATCGTCTTGCTGTTCCTGAGGATTGTTGGCACTTGGGAATTCCGAGCCTGCCTAGGGGCCTGGTCGTCGGCCTTCGTGACTCTTTGCACTCGGGCGATCCATTGAGAGTAGCGACGGAAGTAAGACCAAATCCGGACGATCTTCGGCCAACTGTTGTGCTTTCTGTGCAAACCCGTTTTGTAAAACGGTGTTTCTTCAGCCTTGGCAAGAGGGCTCATGAAGCACACGGGTTGACCTGTCCGCTCTGTCTCATCCGGTAGGAACTCTCGGTTGAGGCTATGTGTGTCAATCGGACGACCATGCGTCGTCAACCAGGGAGGTCCGAAAAACCACATGTGCTGTTCTTCATCGACGCTGATGGGAGTGCCACGGCTAAGGTAATCGGCGGGATTATCGGCGGATTTCACGTAATTCCAAGCGTCCGCTGGGGTCGACTTGAGAATTTCCCTGACCCGGTTGGTCACAAAGATCGGCAGTTTTTCGGAGGGATTTCTCAACCAGCCCAGCACAGCACCGTTGTCCGACCAGAAGACCTTTGAGGAAGGTTTAGGTTTCACATACTCGAAGACTTTACTGGCAATTCTGACCGCCACCAACGCTCCAATTAACTCCAACCGATGAATGGTGTGCTTCGTTTTCAAAGGTGCGACTCTAACTTTCGACGTAACGAACGCGACTTCAGAGCTCCCATCGGTGTAAGTGTCGCGTATATTGCACACACAGCCGTATGCGTTCAAACTGGCATCGCTGAATGTGTGTAGTATTCTTCGGTGACAACTTTTCCCGGACCTGTTGAAAGGGCGATCGATCGTGAGGCTATTCACTTCCTCCAAACTTCTGCGAAAATGGTGGAACCCTTCTAGAAGCTCGCCGGACAATTCGTCGTCCCATCCCAATCGTTTGGCCCAGAGTCTCTGTAGGAGAATTTTAGCGTTGACCGTCGTTGGGGAGAGTAAGCCAATGGGATCGAAAACCTGAGAAACCGCAACAAGTAAGCTACGTTTGGACGGCTTCTTCTGCCTCAAATCTTCCTCCTCCCTACCCCGTCGGGTCATTCTTCCACAGAACGTGTTGCGGAGTACGGTCGAGACACTTTTTTAAATGTTTTGTCCGTGTTTCTCCGATTTTTCAGAACCTGAGATACACAGCAAGTGAAGAATAGACATCGTTGGACTAGGGGCATTTCGATACCGCGGTTTGAACTTCGAGATGTTCCCGTTGTGAAATAGATTTCAACGTGGCTTACCTTCTCACACAAAACGCATCGGGCTCCTGTCGGATTTTTTTCAAACCAAAGCCATACCCAACTTCTTGGGTTAGAAGAGTTTGAAAGCTGCTCATTATCGCGCGAATCGAAACTTTACTAAAATACTTGCGACTCCGATCATCCTCTTGGCGATCTCTCGCAGTTTCTAGAAGTCCGTCAGCTGACCGTGTTCTTCCAAACTTGAGAAGACGTGCTCGATCAATGTGTCGATGTCACAGTCATCAACATCAGCGACCGCGGGATCGGGCTTCGAATCGGCTGAATTTCGTAAAGCTACACTCGATCCTGGCTGACCACGGCTGTGATTATTCGTGGGCTTCCTCGCGGGAAAAACCCGCAAGACATCTGCGGTTCTTGCGGTTCTAGAGCCGCGGGTCTGGAACCGTTGGAAGGCCTACTACATACTACGTTGATGACTTGGCAACGGGAGCAACCAACGAAGAGGATGCGACAAAGCTGTATTAACCAGAGAAGGAAATTATTGCTCTGGGATCTTTCAGTCCCCGTAAATGGGTCTCCAGTCGCCAGCTCACCAAGATTGATGAAGGACTTCGGGAGGAATGGAGATGAAATCGAGCAGTATGACATCTCTCCTTTTTCTTGGAAAGCAACTCACAAAGGGGTGACCCTATAATTCTCAAAGGAGCTGTGAGTGCGAAAGGAAGGAGAAAAACATACACTACTTGGCATACACCAGGGGTGGGCATCCCGCTGACCTCAGGGCTCAATATTACTGAATTCCTCCTTAAATCACCCTGTCTCCTGGCAATGAAATGTGACTTCGAGCGTTCTGTACTCGTTCGAGACATTGACATTCTGCAACATTTTCGAAGAGAACAACATTTTTGAGTTTGGACTTCCGTCCGTGCCGTCCTCACTGTCATCCTTTGGAGACAATTCATCAGGCACCCGTGATCTCTCGAATCTCAAACATTCGTCCTCTGCGGTGGAAATTTTTCCCGCGAGGCCTCAGCTCTGCAATCGAGCGGCGATCAGCCCGAACGGAGCACGAAGTCGTCTCGCGAACCGCATGCGGGCCGGATTCTGCGGCTCCCGGGTCGCGAAAATTTGCCCACCCCTGGCATACACTATAGCCCCAGCTCTGATTCCATAAGATTGAAAGTCAACATGACCAACACCGTCTCTGACATTGTTACGATGAGATCGGTACTCAGCGTCATAGCGTCAGTGTTCGACAGGATTGGCATCGTAGCTCCACTCCTAGTACCCGCGAAGCTACTGATGCAGAAAATGTGGACACTGAAACTATCATGGAACGACCCAGTACCGGAACCGATTCTTTCGGACTCAACGAACTGGCCAAATGACTCGAAGAAAATTGAAAGCGTCGTCATCTGAAGAAGCTACTGACGTCAACAAGCTCAAGCCCACAGGACTCTACATGTATTTATTTGCCGACGCAAGATAATACGCATACGGATTTCGCTCATACATCATATCCAAGGAAGAGGGACCCCGCTAGGTCTTGCGAAAAAACCTTTCTTCCGAAAACCGGTTTTGGCTAAATTTTTTTTTGCTTCTGTACACAGAAATATAGGTAGCGTATGCTGCGGAGGCTCTTGTAAATCCGCCACCGTGCCATTTTGGAGCTCTCACGTCTGGCTGCGGAATGGTTTTTCCTTCGGCCCTTTACGCGGAAACCGCGCGATTCTCGAGCACTTTTGAAGAGACAGTTGCACGAAAAAACCAGTTCCGGAAAAAACGATTATGAAAAAGGCACTTCACCCTCAGGAGGCTCTAGGATTTGCTCTAGAATGCTGAGGTTGAGTTGTAGGAGGCGCGATGAAAAACCGTTCCGTACCCATATTATGTAAGAGCTTCAAAATGAGCTCAATTGATCTTTCACGGCGAGGTCTACAACAACGGTTTCGGGTCTTTGACAGATTGACGGCACACATAATTTCGCGATTTCTGCTTCGTCCAAGCAATTACATCGCCAATGTCAGAAAGGGCTCGAGAGTGAGCGAGACTCTCATTGTTAACAGATGTATTAAGTTACCCCATGACATTGATATGGAACTGGTCTAACTGACAAGGAGTCGGATTACCGTTTCTCGGATCACTGATGTCGAGGCGTCAATGTCGGAGTGTCAAATAGATCGAGTCACGAAATATTTCCTGATTGTCATCAAAATGATCGAGTCTCTGCGCACCATCCTTCTGACCAGATGTTTCTATTTCTTCCTGGTCTCGGATGTCTCCCAACTTTTCGAAGTTGGATGTTTGAAACATTTGTGAACAGAATGAGCTTGTTTCCGCTCCGACACAGAGTAGTATAGAGTGCGATCCCCGAGGTACAGTAGAGATAAATTGATTCCTCCGTCAGTCAAATCATCTCCCGCGGATCTTCGTTCTCGCTGCGTCCGTTTCCATCGTGAACTTGTGCATTAGTCATCACTAGAGCCCGGAAGTTTAGGCATTATTCATTAATCATTTCTTATCAATTCATAAAATAGTTGATCGGAGTTCGACGACGTCGATGATATCCGCCCAATCACGGCCTGGGCTGGAACAATCGAGCATCAAATACTCATGTATCCTCAATTCATATGGATAGATGTAGGGTCAAAAATGATTAATGCCTGAACTTCCGGGCTCTAGTCATCACAGATGACCTTAAGAATGCTTTCGATCAAAGCCAAGACACCGGAAAGCCGGGAATAGGAGAGAGCCAGAGCAGAAAATGGTGAAAAAGCTACTTGCAAGTCGTGTGCGAAAATTCTAATGTGCAGAAGTGGGAACACGAGCAACCTCGCCTCGCACTTGAGGAGTCAGCGCCAGATCGGCAACGAGGGGCCAACGTCCTCCGACAGGACAATGAGCCAGTCTTCGTTTTCGGGCCGCGCTCTCATGGGAGACGATCGGAACGGAGTCATCGTCAAGCTGGCTGCGGAGGACAGTATTCCGTGCAGTGTGATAGCCTCCTCACCAATGATTCGAGCGCTAGTCGAAAAGTCGTTAGGTGAGCGCACACCGGCGTCGTCCAACACAGTTCGGGAGATCGCGCGACAGAAAGCAACCATTGTTCGTGAAAGTCTGCGGTCTTAACTGGAAAAGTACCAGAACAGCGGTGGCTCCTTCTCTGCTGCCTTCGATGAAGCGACTTCTTCGAATTCCCCACATCGCTATGTCAGTCTGAGTTTACGAACCGAACACCAAAATGTCAACGATTTCAAGGCAGGCCGTGATGTATACCTAGGGCTGATCAAAATCAGTGGCAGAGCAACAGCAGACGTGATCTCCGATGCGATCACAAGTCATCGCCAGAGCTTCGGTGTCAAACCCAGCAACTGCAATTTCGCCGTCACAGACGCAGCGGCAGTAATGAAGAGTGCAGCTTCCAAGCTTGGAATGCGCTTACAATTGTGCCTCGTCCATGGCCTGAACATCGCTCTGGACCAAACTTTGGAAGAGTGTTCGATCCAGAATGTTTCCGGCTCGTTAGCTCCAATGGAAGAACTCATCTGAGCCAGTGAAGATGACGAAGAGGGTAGCGAGTCAGAAGACGTCACAGATGGGAGCTCAGATGCTTCTTCGTATGCCGCCTCGGATGGCGCTTCAGATAAAGACCTCTATAACGAACAGGGACTCCATTCTTGTCCGTGAAAAGGACTTTGCAAGACCTTAGGAAAGTCTTGAAGGGCATCAATTGCAGCGGCTCAAAGCGAGACCGATTGCGACAACTGACATCATCACCTGAGTTTAACGGAAAAAACCTCGAACTTCTACTTGATACTAAAATTCGTTGGCATTCGATTGTAAGCAAGCTAGAGAGAGCCATCCCCAGTCGTTGGCCTGTTGGTAGGGCGGGTAAAGAGGAACAACTGCACGAGTCCAATTCTGTGCAGTGGCGGACCGTGCCAGAGTGCCGCCCGGGGCGGACCTCGGAAATTCCGGAGAATGCCGCCCCCTGGGAGCGTCTTGTACTCGAAGTGACGACCGAGAAAAAAACGACTCTCTTAACTCTAAAGCAATGCGGATATCACCAAAACGCCGCCCCCTCGAAAGTGCCGCCCGGGGCGGACCGCCCCCCTCCCCCTACGGCCCGCCACTGAGTCTATGTCAGCTTCTCATGAAAATCACGTTTTCTGCCCTTATTTAGTCAATATCTGAGGAGTGCTTGCGAATTATGAGATGCTTGCAAATGAGTGGTGTCATATGTCACTTTTTTGCCTGAGATATCGGCTTCGAAAAAGCACTCATTTTTCCTTTTTCGAGTCAATCGGTGATGCGCTAACCCTACAACCATAACGATGCGGCCGCTATGGTCACTCGTTGACTCTTTCCACTGCGCGTTTCCAGCGTGCGCTTCGATACGCGACGAACGCGTGATTCGGCCTATAAGGGGGTCTCTCTTCCTCTAGCACACTCCGATCATCTTCATCTGACTGTTGCGTTTGTGCTTTCCGTGGATTGAACTTGTCGTCAATTAATACCTGCATCTGCTCCTCTTCGGTTTTCGAGGTCACGGAGTTTCTAAGGTCTAACTTTCTTGTATTCGTGCCCTCGGAACAACGGTCGGTAGGCGGAAAACGAAATTTTCACAGCAGGGAGAGATAGCGGGCGAAACTCCGCGTGTAGACCGAAATCCCTTTTTTACTATGACCCTACACAATTTCGTCACCGTCATGATTCCTAATTGATGGCAATTGTGCTTCCTGATTTACTGGGGCTATTCTATCCCAAGCTTTGTTCCGTGGTTCCTTCTATCTCTATTTTCGCGCTCCACAATACCCCCGGCGCTCTCAAACAACCTTCCATGATTACAATCGCGCGCGCTTCCTCCCCTTTCTCTCGAATCTGTAGTCTGCTACATAGCTTACTACCCTACCATGTGACTCAAACACACGTGTGTTGTGTTGTTCTCTAGAATTTGAACAGTGCCACTTGGAAAAACTGTCGAAAAAAAATTCTTAGCAAGGTTCACTGACATCCGGAAACCACGTTTGGAATATTAAAGTTCTTCGAGGGTTCTATTGTGATGCTCCATCGTGTCCGCATTTATAACCCGACTCCGGTGGCAGCGAAATGCCTCGCGGGTTCTCCGGGTCAGTTAGCTCTAGGCAGGGACGACGGTTCGATCGAGATCTGGTCAACGAAATTTTCGCTGGTTTGTGTGAACATTTTTGACAGTCCTTACAAATGCGTCGAGGCCCTCGCCTACGCTGAAAGCCCCCACAACAGAAAACAGTTGACACTTTTCTCCTCCGGCATAGACGGTCGAATCGTGAGGTATGTATCGATGCTCCGAAGTTCCCTGAGCTTTGGCGATAATTCATCGACCTGCTCGGATATCATCCCCTACGTTCTAACTCAAAGGTTTCGTTGTTTCATCCAGGTATAGTTCCTGTGGACTGGTGGAAGAATCACTTCTTATCTCAGGCTCTCCTGTTTGGTGCCTCGAAGCATCTCCAACGCGAAAGAAATTGGCTGCAGGAACTGAGGATGGTTTCGTACACGTTATCGACACGACTCAGGATATCCTTGTGTCTTCAAAAAGATTGCAGCAGAAACTAGTTGGTGAGTAGTTTATCTCTGAATTCCGTTTGCTATTCGGTTGACACGAAAAATATCCTTTCTTCTTATCCTTCTCGTTTTGTCGTCGTAAAGTTGAATTCTCTAAGCAGTTCTGACTCTTTCCTCAAAGGACGGGTATTGTCGTGCTGCTGGTTCCCTTGCGAGACTCGCCTGGTGACCGGGTCGCTAGATTCCTTGAAACTCTGGGACATCGACAAAGAGAGGGCGATCGAAAGCATGCAGCTGTCCAGAGTGTTCAGAAAAGAGCAGGCGCTCGTCTTCAGCGTTGTGGTTGTCGATGACGGTCGGACCGTGGTCTCTGGTGATTCCTTTGGAAGGGTTATATTCTGGGATGCAGGAACTGGCAGCCAAATTCAGTCGATTAAGCTTCACGCGGCCGATGTTCTGATTCTTCACTCATCAGGAAACGAAATCTACGCGTCCGGGGTGAGTGCAAGATCAACTTTTGCTATTTCATTCTCTATTCATTACAAAATCGCATTGTGCGTTTTCAACAAATCAAGACCAAAGTAAATATCAGCTGGAGTTCTATAATTTGAGAGATAATCAATCTGGAGGATGTGAATTTTTGATCGATTTCAGGTGGATCCCGTGATCTACAAGTTCTTCCACGGCGAAGGACGATGGCTCCATCAGAAAATCACCCAAATGCACACCCACGACATACGAGCGATCTGGTCGGAGGACGATCGGCTTTTTACGGCGGGTGTGGATGCCCAACTCGGTGTTGTACACTTAGACTCTGATAACCTACACTTCCAGCGGATACTCCCACCGTCCTACGCAAGAAACATCAGAACGCACGAGAATCTGATTCTGCTAAACTACGGTTCCAGCGTTGAGCTGTGGACCACGCTGCCCGAGGACAAGATCAAGATGCTCGTGAAATTGAAAGCTCCGAAATCATCACCGTTTCGATACGTCACGATGTGTCGCTCGTCTTTTGCTGTCGCCCACGATAAGAAGTTGATGATCTTCAAGTTTTCACTGTCTAAAAACAACCACTTAGAAGGTGTCGAAAAAGTTTTTTCGACTGAACTACCCGAAACGCCGACCATACAAAGTATCCTCCTAACACCATCGGGCCGGAGGTTATTCGCGTCCTTCCAAAACGGTCGTCTACAGATGGTTAATGTCGCTGAGGAAACCATTGAAACGAAAGCCACGCTTCCCGCCGTTCCAATCACATGTTCTGCCGTCGGACCCCACTTGGTTGCCTACGGTGATGCTCACGGCAACGTCTCATTGTATGATCACGAACTCAAGTTCAAGTGCAGTACGCCTTCACATTCCGCAATCCCGGTCTCGCTACATTTCGAGAACGATAGACTGTACGTTGCGAATGACGACCTCACGTTCTTCGAATTCTGTACCAAATCGGAGAAATACGCCTTATGGAGCGATAACTGTCTCAAGGCATCGGCATTTGAAGAGAATTTAGTTCACATACGAAAGAGCATGCTTAGTGCGGACGGAATCAATGATATTGTGATCACCCCGACGAATGACGTCTTGTTAGGCTTCGGGGCCAAAGTTTATCAAGTGAAGAAGTCTCTCGTGCCCTCCGACTTGAAACAGGGTATGGTTGCCAGTCCAGACTTCTTCAACGCCGTCAAGCTGTGGAGACATCACGATGATGTCGCTGTTTGTGAGGTCAGTGGAAGCCAACTGGTATCGCGACTACCTTCCATCCTCAAGAAGAAACGATTTGTTTGAAATTTGTCATAGCTGAGTTTGCTCTGTTTGACTGGCGGGGAGCAGAACTAGGTAATTGTGAATAACTTATTGTACAAATTCTGTTGCGAGTTTTGTTGTCAGGTTAGCAATAAAATGAAATAGACGCCTATTTTCGCTTCCTTTTGGGCTTTATCAGACCTGGTTCTGGAACGAAAACCGCATGGATTGCTAGTTTGTGGGTCTAGAGCGTTTTGGAAAAAAGGTTTCGACTCGATTTCGAGAAAAAGCAGTTGAGAATTGCAGAACTTGAATTTGAGCTCTGGTCCCGAGCATTCATCGCAAGGTCGATAAATCGATCGACCGATGAATATATTTCTGCCACCTTGTTCGCGCCATTTCCGGCTTACGAAGACCCGTCTCATTGAAATCGGACAGTGGAGCCCTACGCTTGGAAGGTAGAAAAGATCTAATCCTCTCTATGGTAAAATCTTCCTCATTTTTGATCCATTCGTGCCCTCCGATAAGAAACGCATTCGTGCTCAAACGCGATGGCGATTTCAGGCAACGCCACGGGCAGGGCGGCACTCCGCGTCGATCTGCTTTTCCCGGCTGCGAGTTTGTCGTTCCGACCACAGCACGAAGTCCTACTGCTAACTCTTGACTTCTGGGCTACTGGCCGGCTCCCGCGTACCGCCGATCACTACTCGCACCCGTCAGGCCCTCCAGTTCGGTGTCCGATTCTTTGATGCTTTTTTCGAAAGAATGTGCTAGACCCGCCGCGGCGGAGGCGGAGCGGCGCGTGAATTCGAATAACGAAGTCGAATGTCGTGCACTCGATTCTTTACGGTTACGGTCCTCCATAGCCTGTTAACCGTTCCTGTAGGGAAACCGGAATGATTGCCGTAGAGTTTTTGTTCCACTGGAACGCTATACTTGGCATACGTTCGTTCCATTGGAACGCCTTTCCGCCGTTCCAGTTTTCCCAAGTAATCGTGCGTCGCCGCCTAAACATTGGAGAGCCGCCGTTGCCCGCCCTAATGAAAACAGTGCTCTCAGCTGAACCGCGCTTTCTTGAAAGCGAGTGTTGCCATGGATCTGGACGTGAATTACTATGGCAACGAGCCCGAGAATGACTATTCCACGTACATGGTAAGTGGCGATGGGCTGCTGTGAGAAGATCTCTTACTGAGAAAATCGATCCTACGTCATTCTCACCCGTGGATGGAGTCTTTGCGAGGACAACCTGACCAGAGCTATCTTTTTGACAGCTCTACGGTGACGACGACGACGAGGAATTCATGCCGCTAGATGAATTCGATCAAATATGGATGTGCGCAAGGAGCATACTGGGTGAATGGTTTGATATAACCGCCTACATCATCTTGTCATCATGCCTCCTGAGGTGGATCGGGAGTTTCGGTGAGTTGATCATGCCGAATCAGCTGTGGAAAGTGGATTCACATCCGATTATTAGTCTGTTCCAGAGTGATTGATAAAATACGAGTTCATTAGAAACGTACGCTCGCTCATGGAGTTTCTTCGTAGAGCAAACCCATTCTTATGCAGGAACTGCATATACTGCATCCTTGGAACCTTGGGGCTCGTCCCCATGCAATCACAATCTGGGATATTTGCCCAGCAGCACGTCCTTTCCTGAGTTCTCAGCGAGCCAATTGGAAGACAAGCTTATTCGGGGAATGAACCTTCGCAAAGTTTCGAGTCGACCGGAATGCCCCGCTCGGCAGAATTCCGTGCGATGGGACCATCTCGATGGTCGCAAAGTACACGACCAGAAAGGATCTGCACCGCACATGATGGACTCATTCGGGTACCCACTCACTACCACGAGCCTTGCGACGCAATGAAAAAGCATCCGAGCGCGGTATGGCTTGTCGAGGCGTATTCGCGAACACAACTCTTCCAAACTCTCATCTTGGTCCCTACGCGGAGCTTAGGATCACCCAGACTTTTGCATATACCGGCCGCGCCTCCAGAAAGAGACTCCTATTCTCGATGAAGCTTCGAAAAGCCTTCTTGTCAATGGACCTGATGAGGACTTCTCTCACATAATATGTCCCTCACGGCACGAGACCTTAGGGTGAGAAATTTATCCTGCAGTCCGATTCATCTTCCAACTTCTCTCCTCTCCTAGACCTGAAGCCAAATGCTCCGTTGTCTGGGAGTGAATGGAAATCCAAATCGAACATTATTTGTCACGATATTGAGGTTCTCGATTTTGAACGAATTTCCCTCCGAGCTCGATAGAGCTGTGCTATCCCTTGAGGCGAACCCTTCTGGCTCCGAGTGAGACGAGGTAAGGAAATTTACTCGAGAACTGAAGCGGTTTAGCCAATTTCGATAATTTTTCAGAGTGGATACCGCGGTGGACTGTCCACTGCACGTCGATGGTTCTCGGCTTCTATTGTATGGTCGGCATTATGGACTGGCACGGATTTTACGCCTTCACGTTTGCGGTTCTCGGAATCACCACTCTCTACTTTGTTGACTGGATCTTCCAGAAGTGGTCAGTGTCCGAGCGAGGAACAGATGAGCCGCATCGCTGAGTCATTCATCATTCATGGAATCATTTCCGGGAAGAAAAGCTAAAGCTGGTCATTTCTGCAGGAGAAGTTTTTTCGTCACCATTGCTTGTTTGATCATGATACTCGGAGTGGGAGAGTTCAAGCTCTACCCATCTCAGTGGAATCGCATTCGAGGTTCTGTCATGATCATGTCGATGAAGTTGATCTCTCTCGCCATGGACATCGATGACGGTCGTGTGACGAGGCATCCACCCCTCATCCCGGTCTTTGGCTATATGTTTCACACTGCTACCGTCATATTCGGACCTTGGGTCTCGTTTTATGATTACTTTGTGTCAATTGAGCAAGATTCACAACAAACGGATCAGAAGGTGGATCTCACTGATCCCCTGTGGTTATTTTCATTGCTTCGGACCCTGATCAAATCAACTATATGCCTCGTCGTCTCATCCTGTGGTCTGGATTGGTGAGTGCCCTCGAAAACGTGCCTTATCGTCCTGGGATTGTTCGCAGGAGACAGTTTTCGCCATCAAAACAAATTACCGGTGGAGTAATACATCTCTTTACTCAAAGGCTCCTCGGAAGTGGCCCGAACCATTCGGTTTGGCTGGAAGCTTATCGCGATGCGGTCATATTCCGGATGTCACACTACTTCGTCTGTTATCACAGCGAGAGCTCGGCGGTTGCAGCAGGAATTCAAGCTCAGAATAGTCCAAATGAATGGTAATGGAATTTGGATTAATCATATCATTGACCTCCTTCTGAGAAAATCCTAATGCTTCCCACACGTGCATATATCTTTTTTCAACGAAGAGAACATTTTTTCAGGAGTCTGGAGATCGTGCGGCCAGCACTGATTGAGCTGCCTCGGTCGTTGGTTGAGGTCGTCGTTTACTGGAATCGGCCGATGCACGTCTGGTTGAAGAACTACGTCTTCAAACGGATCATATCGAAAGGCCGATTCGTTGCTGTGTTGGCGACTTTTGCGGCATCCTCCATCCTACACGGCCTGAGCTTCAGGATAAACGCTGTGCTGTTCTCACTCGGTTTCTATACGTACACCGAGTTCAGTCTAAGGGCGAAACTTTCATCAGCTTTCAACGCGTGTCTGGGAGCTAGAGAATGTCGGAATTGTCGTCACGTTAACAAAAACAACGCTTTGGTTCTGGCAACGAATTTTATATTTTCTTTCCTTGCGATGTTCCACCTGGCATACCTTGGCACAATGTTTAACGCTCAACCTGAAGATGAGGATTCGAGTTCCATGGCGTATACATTGAACAAATGGTACAATCTTGGATACGCGAGCCATATTTTAGCCGCGGTCATTTTCCTTTTGGACCTGATTGTGTGAGATGGAATCGTGCATTTACATGCTATAGTCTGGTTGCCTTTCTTAAAACGAGATCTGCTCCAGCTTCAGCCATAACCGCTTTAACCCCCGTTGACTTGTCTCGATATTCCTTGTCGGGTCAATCCTGATTCTCATTTGTGATCTCAACTTCTTACCAGTTTGTCGACTACGGTGAGACCTACGCGATAAATGACAACTGCTCAAATCCCCAAGGCCTGAGATGAATCACAAGCCTTGTGGTAGCCAGTGGATTCTAAGGGTTGACATTCCAACTGGAACTTTAAGAATTGACGTGTTTCAATGTGTTCTATAAGTCAAAATGTGATTAGGGCTAGTAAATGTTCCTATAAGATTTTTTATACCTCCATTACTTCACGTGGAACAAATGAGATAAATCCAAGTTACTTTTTTTCCCTAAGGGAGCGGGAAGTTTTGCAACTGCTGTTGATTGATTTCAAGCTCGGGCTTTCGAATGAACGAGTTTAGCTCACAGTTATTCATCATACCTCTGAATTTTCTTCTGGAATTCGACCCAGGCGCTCCGCAATTCCGCGTTTCCGTGCAAAAATATCCGGCCGAATTACTGCCTCCGCAAGGAGACGCAAGATGATTCTCATTTCAAAGTAACACCTCTCTATTCCTAAAAACCGATCGTCGTTTCAATAAAAAGTACGTTCTCAGCAGAGCTGTGTCCTCGATGAACAAGCAAGTCACCACCTGAGTATATGCTCCCAATATCACAGATAAAATGTTGGACCAGGTGGAATCGACGACGACATCATGAAATGAAAGCAGAGTTGGGCGTATTCGAAGCAGAGTTGTTACGAATACAGATGCGAATGCGAAGAGATACATATAACCTGTATTTGGCTTCCGATTCACGCCGATAACGGAGTATTTGGAGTGGAAGTTACGAATAGAGACGCAAATACGGTTGCAAATACGACTACGCCCAACTTTATATGCATGTAAGCCGGTGCTGTGGCATCGTACATCTTGCTTAAGGATATCTTCCAAGCGCAGAACCCTGCTTATTAGACTCGACTTGTCCAGAACGCGACCGTCAGTCGTATTGTCCTGGTCTTGTGTAGATCGACACCATGGGCTGAATTCAGTTATGCATCTGACGAGATCGCCGGGTGCCTCTAGCGGTCTGCGCGCCACGTGCAGATCCGTATGTTGCATGTTGACGTTATGTCGAGCGGGGTTCAGTTTATGGGCTCAGGTATCAGAAGGCCCACTTCTAGAGAGATGGATTCCATAGTTCACTCTCTGTCAAGGAAGATGTTGAAGAAGCCCTGATACGAGACTACCATTTCTTCTGGTACCTGAGGCATACTGACCCCTCTTTTTGATATGAGATCAAAGACTACATGAAGTTTCCGGTAAAAATCATGACCGACCGGACGGCCGAGTGGACGAGTTCAAGGGGTCTCAACGGCACTTGCAGATGTGCTTGTGGTACCACATGTCATGTTGATGTTCTCTCGAGCGGCAGGTCGGTGGTGCAAATCTCTCCTGGTACCAGAAGGTCGACTTCTCCAGAGATGGTTTCCACTCCGCGAAGCGAATATCTGCTACCAGAAGAAGAAGTTCTGATTCCAGACCCTAGGCCTTCCGAAGAACCCTGGCACCCGACCTCTGCAACACAGACACGTGCGCGCCTCTAGCGGAGGGTCGGGACGAGAGATGGAGCAGCATCCTCTCCCCCGAATTCGTCTGCAAGGCGCCATTTTAAATCCTATTGCTTGGCTGCCTCCCACCCATATATCCACGTGTCGATTCCGTCAATCTCCACACAGTTACTGTTTACGTTGGCATTCGAGCAAACGCCAACCCGACGAACTCTTAAAGTCAACTCAAAATGAAAACTGTCTTCCTAATCGCAACCGTCGCCCTTTGCGCAGCCTCAGAACTCAAAGTAGATGTACTTAAAGAAGCTACGTGTGATAGAAAGTCCAAGAAGGGAGACTCTCTGACTATGCATTATACCGGTACGCTGGAAAAAGACGGTTCCAAATTCGATTCATCCGTCGACCGTGGAGAGCCCTTCCAATTCCAACTTGGAGTGGGCCAGGTCATCAAGGGTGAGCGTATTCCAATTAGAACTTGAAAGTTGATTTTTGTCCAGGGATAGTTGGCCGATTTGCTTTGGTAATTTTCTCTTATTACCTCAACAATCATCCGATCACACCTGTCTTTGACTGACGGAAATGAATTTATTCATAGGATGGGATCAAGGGTTGGAGAACATGTGCGTTGGAGAGAAGCGAAAGCTGACCATACCCGCCGCTCTTGGTTACGGGGAGCGCGGTGCCGGCGATAGTATTCCACCTGGAGCGACTCTAGTCTTTGAGGTGAGTTCAGAAGAAGATGAGCTCATCGAACAGCCACGAGATGAATCATGGTATACTAACTAGCAACCCACAGAAATGCTACTTCAACACACTGTCTCGTTTCTCAGGTCGAGTTATTGAAGATTGATGATGGGCCTAAAACAGTGAACATCTTCAAAGAGATCGATTCGAATGATGACAACCAACTTTCTCAAGAAGAAGTAGAGATATATCTCAAGGTGAGCCGAATTTTCGTTACGCTCCCGAACATCGGCGTCCGTTTAACCTTCACTGCCGCTTTGATGACGTGTCATGTATTAGGTCGCCTTTGGTTCCGGGCTAGCTGAAACTTACAACGTGCCGCGGCTCGCAACGTCGTCATCCAAAGCAGCCCTCTTCTCGGACCTTGGTGCCATGGACTATGGATTTTGTTGTAACAAGAGTGCCGCTATCAGTTAACATGGCAAGCTGACCAAACGAGCGAGAAAAATGGAATTCTATTGGGGTAGCGATCAAAATAGGGTAGACTGTTCGTTGTATCGAGAAATTCATTTGGACGGTGTTCGTTGTAACGACAGTTTACTGTATATCAACCCGTTTAAGCCGATTCTCTTGAAGTTTTCCAATCGTGCATCCCTGACCAGGAATGTAAACCGTAACTCACCATACTCAATTCGGAGCTCATCTGCAGGGGAATCTGGATGAATTCCCTCGAAACTGAGGAGTTGGAGGGAACCGAACTCTGCCAGCTATATGATGGTTGTGGAAGGAATCCGGGTCGAGCACTCCAATCAGGAAAAATAACAATGTCAAAATATTCCAGCAACAACTGCCAGCAGCCCAAGCCGCCGGTGTGGGAGAGCTCCCGGATACGGAAAAAATGGTCAAGGACATCTTCGACCACGAAGATTCCGACCTAAATGGTTTCATATCCCATGCTGAATTCTCTGGACCGAAGCACGACGAATTGTAACAGCAGTAGCAGAAGAGTGATTCGAGAGCATGAACGCACGATTTGCGAGAGAGCGTATTGTTGTTGAATCTTGAAGAAGAGATAGAGTAACCGAGTCTTTTAAGCCATTCCGAGAAGAAGGAGGTGACTCGAAACAATATATAATTTATTATTAAAGTTGACGAAAACCAAATCGTGTTTCCTTCTCATCTGCACGAACACGTTTCCCTTCAGACTCCCTCGTATTTTGCATCCGTGGCGGATTCGCATAGCTCTGGAAACTAAGATTCCCTAATTGGACGACGGTATACGTCCAGATGTTTCGAAAGTTTCCCCAGATGTACACATCATCCACAGTGGTGGCCGAAATTTCAAGAACGGTCCCTGTTTTCCTTCAAATTCGTCAAAAAAAAGCGTGGTGTTCGAGGTCAAACGGTCGTCAGGATGAGCCAAATTTAGCCGCGACTAATCCGATGGAACAATCGGAGCCTGCCAGAGATACCAAGTTCGTGACATCTAGAGTGAAATCGATAAAAGAATAATCACGAGATCGTAGAACGATTTCGGTTTTTTTTCTCTTCGGATTTTTCTCGGACGTCTGGAATCCTCGCCTTCAGCGTGTTTCATCTGTGCATAGCAGTATTTACATCATATCACTAGGGCTGGGATAAATATGCTGGTGAAAGTAAGAAATATGCATGAAGTTTGCACAGATATGCAGCGTAACATGAGCTCGATTCAAATACGATGCTCATAAGAAGCGACGACAACATTTATTCCGAGATCTCCGCATAGAAAGTACTGTCTCTTGTCCCCGAAACTGGATACTTATTGAAGAGAGTATCGCTCGATTTCACAAGTTTTTCGGAACGCAGATTCCATGTCCTAAATATCTTCGAAAATCATTTCCGAAGCATTCGTGTTATCGATTTGTCACGCATGATGTCTCGGACTTGACCACTTATCCTTTAGATATCTTGGATACAAACTGTAGCTCTTCGACGAACACTCAATTTTTCTAGCACTCGTTCAACGGGTTTGGTAGAGCCGTGATCTTCCAACACTGATAGTCGAGAGTAAACCGCGGAATCGCAGAATATCTTCCTTCCCGATTATTATCAAGCGAATTTTCGCAATCAAGCGATTGTTCAGGAAATGGCGTGAAGTTCTTCAAGACAACCCTAGGATCCGGTAATTGGCAAAAAATGCATAAAAAGACACAAACCCGCTGCGCGGGAATATTTATTTTATAGAAATCCCAGCTCTAAATATCACGCATTTATAACAACACGTTTCCCGAATAGAATTTCTGTGCTCTCCCGGCTTTTCTGATTTTCGTGCATTCCATTCCCCTTTGTGGCGCTTTGGACTCCCATAGATAGAACTGGACGCATCGATCCTCGCAGAAGCTACGCAGATGATCCTCTTCTTCTTCGAAGCACCTTTTCCCTGAATAGCTTTGCGTACAGAAAACTGCGTGGAGTCCGTGCACCGATGCTCCTCCACGGGCAAGTCAGCATCTTCTGAGCGGCAGCTGCTACATCCAGAACAACTTCCAGCATACCACACATGTCCTCTACGTTCAACGCCGCCACTTCTCCCCAGTCAAGTCCGGTTGCTGGATTGTCGAGCTCGAGCGTGTCCACAATCACAGCCTTCGTTGGCTCGCGTCCCATCAGGTTTACATTCTCTCGATTATCTGAGTTGATTGATCGAGTTTGAAAAAATAGAAGCGCTTCCTTTCCTCAATCCTTCTAGCTCAAGAATCAAGAATGGTCTCCAATGTTTTCCCTGTACAACAAATGCATTTCGCTCAGTGCTGTGGTCATCGAGTTCACCTCCCGCAGCCTTCTCCTGGTGGCTCAAGCATTCATCGGTACATGGATCATGGATTCTGACTTCTCCTAATTATCGATAAATTTCGTCTTTATCTTCTTTCCTGCAAGCCTTTCGGCAGCATAGTGTTCCTTCGCCGATTTCAGTGGATTTGGTTAACAGAGCTCTGTACGTCGGATTCTTAGTCCCGCGATGGGTCTCTGTAGAAGCCTGAACAAAGTGTAAATAATGTGAACTGCGGTGGCCGTTGGTTCGTCAACAATAAACGGATTTTCACACCTGAAGTTGAGATGGTTTCTCCTGGAAAAAATCCACAAGTGACCCACCGCAGTGCAATGCGCAGTCGCGAAAGCAAGCGATTCTTGAGTTTGCACATGGGATCATAGACGGAAGTTTTGACCTGCTCGACGGTTCGTAGGCTGTGAATGATCGAATTGGACATAGAAAACAGCTTGAAGTCGCCGAAGTAATTATATCCCAGGCCATGTCGATCTGTGATCCAAAATTGCTGAGAAATCCAGCTTGGAGTTCAAACCTCAGGTCAAAACCTACTTAGGGTCTGAACCTCAGATCGAAACTATTTCCGGGGATTGAATCCCAGGTCTTACCCAAGTCGGAGTCCGAACTCTTGTTGGCCGAGCGGGTGGAATAACATGTGGAAACAAGTCAGCAGATGTAGTACTGCATGGGGCCACACACGGGTAGCTGGCTGAGTCTCAAAGTGGAGCGCACGAACGGAATCCTCCACTAAAACAAAAATCCATAGGAAGCCGCGCGAACCAGGCGGCGGAAAGATTGAGACGCGCCGTAACCGGTCCCTCTACGGGAGAATAATATGGAAAATGAATTGAGTCCGAATTTCAGAAAAATCAAACCGATGCGGTTCTTGAGAGCTACAAACGCGGGGTCCAAGAATCAAAAATCTCAAAATAGGAAATTGAAGATGTGTCACTCTGGATGTGGCTTCTCCAAGGAGATGCCAATTATCTCGAAATTGAAAAAATGAACTTGACTACGAATCAGCTCCTCACATGGATTGTTTCAACGAATTCATTCAGCTCGGATGCGAATCTCCCCATTGTTCTTCGTTATGTCGAGTCAGGGGCAGATCCACCACACGTGTCCCCTCGACGAGATCCCACTCGACTGCGAACAGCACGCTTCCTTTAAGGGGGTTCCCTACTTTAATCGGAGGGCAAAAGTCGGAGGGCATATAATCGAAGGGTCTCGCGCCAGGAACTTGTCGCTTCCACAGTCTGGTAGCCCGCCATCGGGACTCCACAAAATGGAGACCCATTGCCGCATCAACTTCGTTGTNCATTCTCGGCGGCCGTACCGAAGACAACGAAGTTGATGCGGCAATGGGTCTCCATTTTGTGGAGTGCCGATGGCGGGCTACCAGACTGTGGAAGCGAGAAGTTCCTGGCGCGAAACCCTTCGATTATATGCCCTCCGACTTTTGCCCTCTGATTAAAGTAGGGAACCCCCTTAACTCTTCCTGAATGCCGATCTCACTCCTTTCTCGATTTGGTAATCGATAGTCTCCACCTGAGAAGACCTGGCCCCGCCGAAACGGCCGTCAAACTAAGCTACACGATGGATTCCTACGCTTCTGATCAGAAAATGACGTCAGTTTTTCTTTCACTTTTGGAGCCGGCCTGGCTAGCAGGAGGCATCGTTTGACCCTAGAGGGCGAGGGAATTCACGCCGCACGGGGTCTGGGAACGATGTCTGCCGCGTTTTCAGACAACGACAGCGATCAAACAAAACGTAAGTGAAAAAACTCGATTCGGATTGTGATATTGTAACTCACTGTTACGGCTTCAATCCCAAAGTAAGTCGTTTCTCAGCATGAAAGCCTCACTCGAGCCATCCTCAGAATTCTCTGAGAGTTCACTCCTTTCTCGAGAAAAAGACGGTGTCCATTCGGGATGACAACGATCCACCATTTGTGGAGAAGATTCCTGTCCCTTCAATTCTGCTGGAGCGGAATCGATTCCAGATTTTGAAAGATTGAAGCTGCCCCCCACATCCTCTTCATGGAGTCGTTCGAGAAAACCCATTCTATCGAACGAATTGTATGGTGTTGCAGCTCTGGCGTCGTTCCGGAACCGAATTAGGAAGTGAATCAGAAGGAGTTCATGTTGTGCGCGTTTGTTCCCTGTTATCGGTTTGAGTCTTGGGAGTCAGATAGTCCCTCGATCGACTGACTGAAGATAGAGTCTCCAGGAAAACCCACGACTCGACCGAGCGCTGTTCACAAAACCAGCGCCAAAATGAACTCCGTTATTCTCGAAGTTGCTTGCTCCGTCGGAGAATCTATTGTCGAGGTCTCTGTCGTGGTCATCAGGGTGAAGCTCCACCGAGGTCGCGGCAGAGTCTTCACGAACTGCGGATTGCGAGAGAGATGGGGAGGCGGACCAGACTCTCAATTCATCGAGAGCCCTGATTCGACGAGAATTTGTCGCCGACTATTGACCCGGATTTTTCTCAAGATGCAGGCATCCACCTTCTGCATAATTTTACTGGCCGTCATTCACCATGCCTCCATGGACGCAAGCTCAAACTCCAGCACGGATGCCCGACGATTGAGGAAGAAGCTTGCAATCGCCAATAACAATTTTGCTCTGAATCTCATGAGACTCTTGCCAAAAGAGAAGAATATCGTCATATCACCCTTCTGTCTGTCCACTGCTATGGGTAAGGATGACTGCTTAAATGCTCAACGGATCGTGGAATGCCGCCGCAGATTGAGTCGGAACTTTTGTGACTTACAGGCATGCTCTACGTCGGTGCCGGTCCCAGCACTGCACGGAAGATGGCGTCGGCATTGCAGTATGTCTCGACAAACTTGCAGGAGGAAGACGTCGGCAGAGGATTCGAGCATCTTATCGACGATATTACGCAACCAGACCCAGGTGAGGATGCCAAACGTCAGAGTCCGTCGTGAATTGGAAGCGGTCGAGGAATCTATGATGTTTCAACTTTTGAGACCGAAGAGACTCACACCCAGATCTCTCGTCTATGCCTAATGGCCGTTTACAATTTCAGGTTTCACCATGGTCGGGGGAGAAGCCGTCTTCATCGAAGCAAATGATGTGAGTGTTGACGAGCCGGCTAAGGAACATCGTATGAGGGAACTCTGGTGAAGCATTGGAATATCCAAAGTGTCGAAATCTCTTGTAACCAAGAATAAAGATGAGGATGAATGCCACCCGTTGCAGATTCGACCGGAGTTCAGATCGGCGATTGAGTCTCAGTTTAAAGGTCATGCGGAGTCGGTGAACTTCACCGCGAAACCTTCAGAAGCGAAAGATGCCATCAACTCATGGGTTCGGAACTCCACGAAGGTAAAAATTACATTTCTCTGGATACTTTTTCGAAACGGGTAGTTTGGAATATTGGGACGCTGCAAAATCCAGAATGCCATCCCATTTCTACCTAAAGGCTCTACATTGGAGGTTCTCTCGTGGAGAATCTAAAATGAACAAACGCCCATCTTGTAAAAGATGCTCAATTCCTTCTGATTTCACTTTCGGCATCTCAGCCGAGGCAAGAGGATTCAACAACAACAACAATCATTTTCGTCCTTTGTACAGGGTCTCGTATCGTCATTTCTTCGGAGGCCAATCGTGCACAATAACACAAAGTTAGTATCTCTATCGGTTGTCTACTTCAGAGGATTTTGGGATCAAGCATTCAATCCTAACGACACTTATGAGGGAGAGTTCCTCAACGGAGGTACTCAATCACGGAAAATTTCGATGATGCGTGGCGTGAGTGACGATTCCGAACTTTTCAACTCAAAATAATGGATTTCATAGTTGGAAAATGGTTTGAATATAGAATAAAGGAAAAATATGCCTCCGATCATGCAGCAAATAGCGAACGCTGGTTTCGCGAGCCTCGCAAGACTGAACTCGACGCTGCTGGATCTGGCCTACGGCGAGAATACATCGATGATACTCGTTCTCCCAGATGTGAGTTCGAAACTATCACAACAAATTTCAAAATTCATGGTTTGACTCGGAAATATCACTCACGTTCATACTTTTCTAGAGTCCGGCAAACTTCAGTGAGGTCGAGTCTCGAATTTCCCCGGTAGACATCCAGATGGCTAAACGCAACATGATACAGACGACGGTTGACGTACATCTACCGAAATTCGAGATCGAAGCTTCATACAATATGCAAGATGCATTACGGAAATCTGGAATGGTCGAACCATTCTCTGAGCTAGACTCGGATTTCTCAAACATATCAGAAACCGAGGGACATCAAATGAGTATTTCAAAGGTGGGCATTGGAGTGAAAACGTTGCATTTTACATTCGGGATGGCTGAACATACGCATTCTACTTATATCCTCCTTCCCACAGGTCCTCCATAAGGTCAAGTTTCGCATAGAGGAGGATGGCTTGGCTGTGACCTCAGCTGCAGCCGCCGCTAAAGATATTCTCTATAATGCGCAGGAAGATAACGAAAAGAGAGTTTTCCATGCCAGGCACCCTTTCCTGTTCTACGTTTTCCACAATCCGACGAATGTTATTTTATTCTCGGGGCGAATGGTCAGACTATGACGTGCTTATGAATAAAAAATTCTCCGCTGATGCGCCGATTATTTTCGGTTCGACTGCGGTTGTCCAAATAGGTGTCGACTTTGAAACGTCTCCCTCATTTGATCGGTGGCAGCAAACCACGACCTATCTATGTTCTATGTTTTTTTTGGAAATTAGTTCTAATACTCGATTGGGACGGATGGGTCTTAGTGCGACTCGTGGGACAGGAATTCTGATATCTCACGATGTCGGTCACGTGACATCCGCGGAGAAAGGAAGTGATATCTAAGCGGTCAGAATCGGCACAGAAACGATGGCGTGAGTTGTGACACAGAGCCCAATCGGCGGAGCAAAAATATGCCAGGGATCGACTGATAAAAGAAAGAAGCGGCACGAATGCATAATCAAAGCTCCGAAGGGGACGAGAGTGAAAGGCTTCCGGGAACATATCCGGGGAGAAAGAGAAAACTGACAGGAGTGGTTGCACTGTACCCTTGGGAATGTACAGATTTCATGTGGTGCCGATTGCGTTATATGACTTCTTCTTATTGAACGCCATCAGCCAAAGGCACTCCGGAGGCCGTACAGAAGGAATTTATTCAGAGAGTTTAGAAGAGTTGTGGATTAAACAGGGGCTCGATTAAATTCCCTCTATAATCCGAAATGTTGAGGGATTGCGAGGTCAAATACCGCAGCAGGGGGATTGGGCAAGACGATTTTTTCGATGATTTCTTTGACTCACGACAGTGTCATACTTTGAGTTTTCGGCCAGAGGGATTGCTGAATCAAGCCGTGTGCGGCGTCTTCATTCGTAGGGCCGTTGACATCGGAAATTCTTCTCTACAACACACCATAGAGAGAAAAGGAAACAAACGTGTCGATATCGATGGGAATAATGCTTGACCGTGTTTGATGGGCTTGTCAGATGTAAAACGACATTTCGATTGGGTCACCCATTGGACGCACATCTTCTTGGCGCCAAAAACACGGAAAATTGTTGTACTTATTTACTTGTATGAATCAGACCTGGGAGGGAAGCTGGAGTACAGTGATACAGGATTTGCAGTGAAAAGGAAAATGAATATAATCCAAAGTCTTGGAAAATGAACATTTCTTCATCAGTGGACTCCCTTCCGCTGACGCCTTAGTTCGAATCGCTCTGAGAAACAAATGGAGAGACTCCTGAATAAGGCATTGACTTTAAAGGAGGGAATGAACTCGAATCATGCTTGAACTGGACCCAGACGGAATGCCCATTGCAAAAGCTATTACAAGAAACTCCAAGGCTGTGATCAAGTCAAAGATCTGACTGAAAAACTTGGCAAAGCTATCTTCCCGAACGAAAATCTATTTTAGAAAGCGAACTGCGGTATCGAAACATTACTCCGAAAAACAAGACTATGAACTGACTCGTTCTATGACTGGAGCAAATATACGGATTTGTCCACCATCAGATATCCGTATTATCAACTCAAGACAACTTTTCGAGTAAAAGCTCAGAGAGCTTCTTCTGAAAGAGAACAACAAGAGACTGAGATTCCTCTGATTAGAGTTAGACTGAAGCACAGGACAACAATATTTAGGAATAGGAAATGATGTCCGTTACCTGAAGAGACAAAGCGAAATTGGAGTGCAAATCTGTAGAAGAAGTGAAACGGTAAACGATTGTTTCGAATAAAAAATAATCTGCAAAGGCGATGGGGCGACAGTAGTTTCACTCGGACCCTAAGATTCTGAGAACATAATGTATGTGTGTATGTATTCGAAACACGCGATAAAAATGAACGGACCAATAACCGAGCACGGGGTGGTGCCCGCTGAAATAGTTTGAGGTCTCGAAATGATCAATTTTTTGTAACAATCCAATGGAATTAATTCGATAATAATTTATGAATGATGCACAGAAATTCGGGCTCTAGTGATCACCAGCCCGGATCTTCTGAGACTTCTTGCAGAGGTTCGATCTGAACCGAGAGACGCACTTTCGGTCGCATCCACTGTCGTATAACATCCAGGAAAATATCCAGATGTCAAGACAATCAAATGCCTCGGCTATGTCCAAGAACACAGCAAGCTAGGGTGTTCTCTCCGCTGAGATATCAAACATAAGTTGCCAAATCTTCTCACATGATTTCTGCAGCTAGACTATGGAACCTGCCCTCGGTCATGGTCTACCGAATGAAGGAGCCTCTCACCAGAAATTGAACGCGAACTCCAGGCGGCCCTAGGGACGATGGATCAAATGATATGATTCGATTGTAGCTAGAAGGAGAATATGTAAAGCATCGCCTTCTGAGCAACAATCAAAATATCGCATTTGTGACCAAACTTGAAGAGCGTGCGCTTCGAAGCGGAAGAGCCTTGGAAATGGACAAGTTATTCGAAGCTTCCTTCACGTTGTGAAGATAACTCGCTCCCGCTCGAGATCGCTGATATAGAAAATTCCACCGGAGATACTACCTGTTAGCCATCCTTCAGACCACGGTACATGTCTTCAAGAAAAATGTCACGAATTAAATCGCAAGGGAGAACATGCAGGTATTCAGTGCATGCATACGGTATCCCTTTTGATGTCGTTGCATCCATGCATGTCGAGACTCCTCGAATGGAGCGTCCTCTACAGACGTCGAGTCCTGGCACTAGGTTCCCAGCCGAGGTAATCTGTTTTTGGAGCATTGCTCACGAAAGAAATCACATTCCCAGAGCCTCAACTGCGAACGGCTGACAGATGGAGAGGCCCACCCTACTCGGCCGGCCGGGCTGGTTGCCTGCCTGCCTGCTTGCGTGGCTGTAACGATAGACTGAGCTTCGCTGCTGTGTTGGCTTGAGCGGCAAGGCGGTCGGCCTTCAGATTCGAAACCTCGATGCATTATCTTCTTTCACTGACGGAAACCTCAAGGCTGTCGCGCGGAGGGAAGTGTCGAGAAGGAGACAGTGACTTGCGACTGTGTGTGATCGTTGGTGAAGCCTGAGGATGAAGTGGAGATTTCGCATCGCGTTTTCTTAGTGATCGAGACCTCTTCATGGGAACATACGTCAATTATTGTCCCAGAACAAAAAGTGATTCAGAATTGCAATCTACGCCAGCTCTATGCGAAATTCTTCCGGACGAAAACAGCAGAGAAAGTCTTTAAGACCAACCGACTCCCAACTGGGATAATATTTATTCAGTGGGCAGAGCTATATTTTTTAAGGAGAAAACTTTATCCACGATCTCAACTCAGAAGCTCCAATTTTAAAACTTAAGGGGCAATCGCTTCCTCATGGGAAAAAAGCACGAGTATCAGAATACATGTTTGCTTGATTTCTCGAGTTTACGCTCTTTCAATTCAGACTCTTTTCTAGGCGACTTTCATCGGCCATGTCGAGAAGAAGTCTACAACAAGAGGTTCTACTCACCGTGCAGGATGTGAAATCCACGATGCAGTCATTAGAACAAGAAAATCTGAATCCGACTCCGTTTGTGCGCAGAAAGGGCAGAATATAAGCATAAGAACTCACCGACAAGTTATCCAGGCTCGCGAGAAGGCGCTCGTTGAGGCCAGACAGAGCTAGCACGCCGAATACCTCCAAACTCTGGAGTAACTCCAATGCCGAAAGGCCTCCGCTTATGTATGTCAGCTCCCTCTCGAACAAATCCCGACGCTGGATCCCGAGCTCTCACCAGCTTCTCTCTCTCTCTGAAGTTTGGTTGCACAACGGATTCACAGAGAACAGGCTTCGAGCGGGAGCCGGTTTCGAGGAGGAGTTTTGTCAACGATAAACGAAGAGTGCTGGCACCCTTTTTCAGAGTTCCTCAAGGGTTAGTTTGATACAGGCGGCATTCGGAATGCTCGATCTGAATTCCAACGGCTTCAACTCGACCAAGACTCGATCTGACATTGTCCGAAAGACACTCTAGAGTCTAGACAATCGGACGGTCGCTGTCATACGAAAAACCCGGAGATGAGACATACAGTGAATTTCCACTGAGCACCATCTCATTGGCGCGAATTCGTCGTCCGCGGATCAATGCTGGGTGATTCTCAGGAGTACTACAACCATAACATGATTCTGAGTTGGATATTTGGAGATACATCAGAGAAAAAGAATCATCTTCATACGATCGCACCTTCAGACCTTTTCTTGCCGTTAGATAAACGGAGCGTCAGACTTTATGTCTGGCGACCTTGTCTTGAGGCCAGGAGAACATGACCCGATATTTGATTATTTGCGTGCATATTCCTATCCCGTTATGGGCGGTGAATAAAATGCCGGAAAATCATCAAGGGTTCTCATACCGTCTCCAAACAGATACCCATTCGGACCGAATAATGTCACTGGGAAGAGGAAGTCCGCGTCGAGTCCAGAGCGCCGGCTTCAAGTTCGGAACGTAACAGCATGACTAGAAATAGGCATCGAATCATCGTTGAGAGAATACACTAGCAACCTTGGAAGAGACTCTTGTGGGTTCTGGGAGCTCGTCGAATTCAGGTTGGGCGCGTTCGTTTGTTCATTCGAATGGAGAACCGCCGCGCCGCCGGAAGTTCCGAAGATCCCCACGAGGAACGATGTCAAGCCGAATCTTCTCTTTCTCGAACGTCAGAAGCAGCCCCCAATCTAGTGTTGGGCACAGTCATAGACATCCTGTGATCAATCCAATTTCTGTGATTTAAGTCATGGTCATACCCATTCTGTGACTATACTACGGGACCAAAGTAGACATTTCGAAAGTCATATGGGGTTGCGCCCGGACGGTTCTGTCACGGGCAGTGTTGGGCAAGGTCGTTGTCATAGTCGGGACTAATAATTTGACTGCAATCATAGAGTTCTCTGACCGAGACATGACGATAGTGATAAAATTCTCTTCAAAAAAACATTTCGATAACTCTCATGGAGTGTTTTCAAGGATTGTCACATGCATGAACGTAGTCATAAATGCGACCTGCCAGTGTCTGACAGAAATGAGACTTGTTCTGAAAGCGTCCACGCCCGGAGAATACTGTTCTGGAATCGTCGGAAACTCAGATTTACGCCCTCTGCTTATTGGGTAGCTCAAAAACGTGATCGGAGAAGAGAACGTTGCCGACAAACCAACGTCGTCGTGAGCGACTGGGTCATTCCATTAGGCCAGTGGTTCTCAACCTTTTTTCCTCCGAGGACCCCCGGGGGGGTCCGTGATAAGCTGCGCGGACCCCCTTCTCGACTCTTCGAAGGGATACAGGAGCCATAGCAATTTCTGAGAACTCTATCTAGTCCAATCCACGTAGAACCCCGGGATATGATCTTCGATTTGGACCAATGGACACCGGAACATGCAATTGTGGTTCATTTTCTTACATTCAACTCCAGGTTGTTTGCGAAATCACCGGGATTCTGATCGCCGGAACGTTTCGAGGACCCCCAGGGATCCGCGAAATTTTCGGCAGCGGACCCCGAAAAAGTCCCGAGGATCCTTAGGGGTCCGAGGACCCCCGGTTGAGAACCACTGCATTAGGCGATAGAGATGCGTCCTCAAGCTCAAGACAATCGAATCATCAAGTGGTGCATTCCTTATCGCCTGTAGTTCGACTCAAGCCGAATGCGTGATGGCTTCCGCCAAGCTTACGTCTCACCTTACGAGCAAAATACTCGAGGGAATTGTATGCAACAAAATCATGGGAGACGCTGAAAACCAAGGGAAAACAAAATCTTTGAGGCAGCTCCTTGATTGCGATGAGACTTCCATTAACGATAGCTTTTAAGATTTCTTAAACTTGACTGCTCCAAATGTCAATAATAGGACTGTCATTTTAAACACTGATTTCAGATCTGCTTTGAAGCGATGCCGCACGAACTTTCATTATCCGTACATCCGCAAAAGGGAGTGAGACCAAAGATTGTAGAATGGCTGTCCGATTTCTTGATTGATGAACAGATCTTTCGCGGTCATGGTCGGTGTCATGTGTCAAAACAGGATGCCCCCAAGGAACCCTTTCTGGAAGCGTCCTTCCCTTGACGTATATAGACCAAGGATGCCCAAATCAAATTACCGGCATGGACACGTTGGCTAAATCTCCAGTCTCCTGAAAGCCTATCAAATTACGCATCTCGCAGTTCGTTATGCGCGAAGCTTCTCGATATCAGCTCCATATTTTTCACATAATCAACAACATCGCCTGAGGGATCGTGATCGCTGCGAATTTTTCTATGAAAGATTACAAATCATACATGTGCATTCGCGGCTTCTCCTCGAGCTCTAGATTCTACAGACCAAAGTGACTGCTTTGAAAAAATCCAGCGAGAATGCATCATAAGAGAGAAAGATGGTCATCTGACTCAAAACATCGCCAAGAGAGAGAAATAACCACATTCGAAGGTGTCCTCGACGGCGCATCGGAAGAAGACCTCTACCTGATTGCTCGGACAGAAAGGTGGACTCCCCCGATAAATGTCGGCCAAGTCAAACACATGATGAAGTGACAATATGGACTTCTACATCTACGTTGACAATGTGAAGATTGTGAAAGCGATTAGTAGCTATGAATACCTTTTGGCCCAGGGGCGCACAAACGCAACCCGCGAAGACATTCCGTATAGCCAGCGAGGCCTTATTCATTTGTCCTACGATCAAGGCGGAATTTGGATCTTCACTCTCATGCTCTTGATTAGTGGTTTTAGGCAGATATCCTTCTTGCCGTATTGCCACAAGTCGCTACGATGCAGTTCTTCACCAAATATGCGCCATGAGGTACATGCTTCCTTTCTGCAGTACTCATCACTGTCAACAGAGCTTCAGTTTCATGATACCGATTCCGTCGAGGTTTCGATCGAGAACGTTGAACCTTTCTCTCGAAAATATCATTCACATAGTTACAGCAAAACTGGAATCAAGGAACTCGTTCACGGTGAATTGTGTGCTCAAAATGTCACCCAACGAGCAACCACATTTTCGGGTCTTTCCAACAGCGGAAACCGTATACGGATTTGAAGCCGCCTGACTCCGGTTTCAAGGCTTCGAACTGACCGTTGCGAGGTGAGGTTGTGTTCACCTCTGGTCTATCCCTTCAACATGTGTTCAATGACTTCATGATGTGCACTGAGAAAATGGGATCGATGCTATCTATGAATTCTGGGGATCTCGGAACGCTTGAGATATTGCAGGAACGCTTTCCCCCCAGAGTCGAATTCAGGTTCTCGGGATCTACCACCAGTAACAAATAGACTGAGAGATGAAGATCTGGAACTGAATCGGAGGACATTAAAAATTGGGACAGTTTTTGACGAAATAATTGTTCAGTATTTCAGATCATCGAGAGATCATTCAGATCATCCATCCCGAGTGGAATCTGCTAAAATTGAAAATTTATTCCCGTGAACAATCCGCAGCGTCCTCAAGCTCCACCACTGAGAGATATTGATACTCCCAATTAGTTCATCAATGAAAAGATGAGTGTTCATCTGAGAAAATGTCGTGCTCGTCAATCCGGAACTATGGAAAATTGTCGACGAATATTCATTTTAATGCTCTTCGATTATTTACACGAAGCTCGTTCCCCTGCTTTGAATTGCACATCATCACACCGGCTTGTTCTAAAATGCGAGGTACAGCGCATTGCTGAGATTCCTTACAGGCCATCGTTCAGGCTCTCCATGCGACTCCGAACACCGGGGTTCTCACACAACGTACTAAAAATGCCTCGAATTTCAAACACACCCGGTCCAATAGACCACGGTTTCGAGACTGCGGCCATCCTCAGACAAATTTTTGCATCCAGAAGTTTTCTACTATTATTATTATAATAATTTATGATAGTGGTTCCCAATCACAGAGTTACTGCGACCCAACTTCATGACAGTTTCTCTGCGATCCACCGAGTCAATTCACAAAAACATAACATACATACATCCATTGACATGTTCGAATTGCGAGTCATCACCAAACTTCACGGTCATCATCTGAATTTCTCTTGCATCTGAGGGTTGGAGGAGCGAAATTTCCTTGAAATCAGGGGGCATCGACGTGGAATAGCATTGAACTCTTCTTTCCGACAGTTGAAAACCTATTTCCAATCCCCCGCGACACACCCGGAATTCATTTCCGATTTGCGGCTGCATTCCCATCTGAAATTGCTGACTCAACATATGAAAGAATGCACTCGTGAATTGATTATTGAGATATCCCGAAAGTTGTATGTTCAAGAACTCCGAGAGTCCGTTTGGTCTGTATCTTGAAACCACGAGTAAACCTCAATTTTCATGATTTGAATGCACACTGAAATCTCTCTTCTCCGAGAGGCCACGACGCAGCTCACAAAATCGCACCGAAGCGAGACATTCGGATGCTCGTGGATCATCGCGTGCAATTCTGTCTGCAGTACAACAGCCAGAAGAACGCTGTCTCGAGTGAGAACTCATAGAGAATTCGGCCACGAGAATACATAAAACGACTTTAAAATCCATCATCGACCATTTGCAACAGAACCTCAGTCTGGGCATCTCCCATGTTTTAAAGAACTGGTTAGAAGCACTTCGACCAGCTTCCGAAAGATCAAGTGGCACGACTCAATGTTGTTGTTTCTCGGCGTTTCGTCTTTTCCTCCGCGGCTTCATGCTGTAAGTTCGGTCAAAGCCTCTTAAAAAGAATGCGTTTCTGGGTAGATTCAAGCTCGAAGAAAGAATTTCACTTGTCAAATTATCGATCGGTGGGGTGAACTTTTCAAAAGAAGCGAATGCTCATGACTGCCGAAGCCGACGAGCGAACTTCATCTGTCTCAAACGGGAGATCCGAAGCCTTAGCTTCATCTTCGACATGCTCCCATCATCAGTACATATGAGAAGAAGCGAAGTTTCGCTTTTGAATTAGCTGAGGAAGAGGCCTAGAATAGAAATGAAACATTGATTTTAGGCAGAAAGGATGAACTGATGAATTCCCCTCGACTTCTCAGCCAGCTGATTCTGTCACCACCGTATGATCTTCGAGGAGCTTTTTGTTATCCTCGTCCTCAGGACGAATACTGCACGTTGAAGGCAGGAAAAGGAATCCAAGAAAATACCCCTCCACGAAGAAATCCTTGTCGGCTGGTTGCCCACAAGAGAACTTCGTCCTGAAGGTTCTTTGATACCGGCTCGCTCCTCACCCATTGGTGAGCTCTCCGTCACACATTCGAAGTGGACGGACTCATGTACGAAGAAGAGTTTTATTTCAACTTCATAATTGCATCGATAGTTTCGTGATTCAGGACTCCGCTGTGGGCGTGAAGGTTGATTCCTGTTGGTTGTTAGTAAGCGGATTTTCGACTCAGTTCACAACTTGCACCTCAGTTTATTCAAAGATGGTTCATAATGAAATCCATCAGGTAAGCTCGATTTATCGGAAATCCGCTCAGCGGCATTCTCGTATATCCCGCAGTGAATGTACAGCTCCCTATCAAGAACCTTGAGGTGGTGAAGAATGGAGGGTCGATCTTTTCTCACGAACCCTCGGAGCTTCCATGGCAACGGTATCATTTGCAACTTCTTGGTTCCTGGCCTCGATGTCCCCGACTTCTCTCTCTGCTGTGTCGCCGTCCCTCTTGGCTAGCAGCCTGGCGGCTTCCCTGACGACTTTCTATCCAGGGAGGATAGCAGCTCGCCAGCCTCCATTCGACCTCTTTCCCTTCCGGCCACTGCGTTTGCTTTCTTAGGACCTCCTCGGTATTCTCTTTTTGGCTCACAAAATCAACTCTTCTTCAGCAATATTCTGCACGGATCCTCTAACAAAATTACTTTGATTACAAGACTTATTGAACTAGGTGTTATAACTCGACGTCTCGCAGCCTTGCAGTCGGTGAACTTTGCGACAAAAATGAAAATTTTGAATCAAGTCAGCCGTAGCACAATGCTGGCCCGGACGTTGCATTCTTTGAATGGACAGCGAGAGTTCATCAAAGAGGGGATCAAGGGTTCAACTCGGCGAGAAAGAATTGTCGACACTCGAGCGCTCTATCAACCGTGCCGGTCACGGTGAAGCGAGCCAGAAGTCTCCTCAATGATCTTCCGTTGTTTAGATAAATTGATAGCGTCAACCTTCCATGCTCGAGCGTTACTACGCTTGACACTACAACTGCTTCGGCCGGCTTCGATCTGACATCCGCTCGAGACGTCCGCCAAGTGAGTGACTAATTCCGAGAAATTGTTCGAGATTATATGAGTAAAACGTTATAGTTCCCGAGTGGAATCAGACTTCGAGTCTTTATGCGCCATTATGAAATAACTTGGGTGTAATCGCTAGCAGTCAGTCTACGGTTTACATTATAATATTGGTTTTAATGCGAATATGGCTGAATATCATGCAGTTACGGGTATCCCGTTGGGTTTTTTGGGTTCGAATTATTATGAGATAACGCCACCCATCTGACAGCACACGTCGCAAGAAAGCGGTGACTTTTCGAAGATCTTGCAGAGGACCCGGGTTCTGAACTTCACCGCGATGCCGGTGGAATAAACAGGGCTCGCTATATGCAATGGCCTAAAACTTGACTCAAAATTCTTGTATGTTTGTACAATGAGAGAATAGCAAGGAAGAATTGTGATCAGGAACACTTCGCCGTTCTTTGGAGCGAAATTCGACGGTGGATATCGAGTTCTTGAATCAAGTGTTTGCGATGTATGGGTGATCGGATTTATCAGGTCAGTCTCTCGCCGTGGCCTTTTCGAAGATCTCGAGACCTTCCTCTGCCGCTTCGTTGAGAGAGGGCAAAACTTCAGTTAGGAACGGGGCAAAGGCGGCCATAGGGCCCAGATCCAGCAACCCTCCTGGCTGCACAGTTCTCCTCCGAGTGGCCAGTCAGTGAAAAAGCGGAGCGGAAGAAGACTTTGGTTCTCAAAGAATTTCGCAACCCACCTCTCTGTACATCTTGGGAGACTTGAGTCTTCATCGGAGTAACTGTAAGTCCGTGTACGATTAACTTGTACGGAAGCACACAGAACTTTTGCGCGATCCGAATCGAATTATCTGGAGCCATTTTTCTCAAAATTGCGGATGCTTCCGAGAGATTTCCTTCGAGTGTTGGCACTGGGAAATGCTTTTAACTCGGCAGTATTCGAAGGACCTATTTTTACCATTTCAAAATTGAAGATGAGTCGAGATTTTCTAGCCATTATATTCGGTCTTGTTCACCGTGGCCAGATAGAATCATGATGATTACACATATATCTTGGGTTTGACACAATTCTCATTCGAACTTCTGAGCGGAAGACGAGGGGCTCACTCATCGTCGGAGAAGAGCGCCAGCCGTGTCCGGTTCGGTACTGAAACTCGAAAATTCATCATAACTTGGAATTTCATCTCGCTGCGGAATCGCTCGTTGTAACGCTGAGCGGGCGAACGGCCCCAGGTCGGATCCTAAGTGAAATATGCAGCTCCCATAATTGAGCTTCTTAATCCTCTAACAGCTGGAGATCGCGTCCCCTTGCAGGGAGGTGTCGTCCGCTCCTAGTCTTGGCGACCAGCTTCGCTGTAGTCATATTTTTCGACTCAAAATGAATGAATTTGTTCTCAAAACACCGGGAGATTTCTGTCTGAGCTCTCATTCATGTTTTCATCATTCTAATCGGTATTGTGTCAACTCGGATGTCCCGAATGTAATCATGAGACCTGGAATCGTGCCGCCCTAGCTTCCTCGTTTTTGAGCACTCCAGGATAACCATCACACCGCAAACGGCGATACTGTCCACACAAACATTTCGATAAACTGAGCATATTGTTTCCTGCTGATCGAACAGGGATCATGACTTTCCCGCATCCCACCTACTTCCTTCATTCATTCCGGCCGTCAAAGTCTCGGTAACCGCTGCATAATCTCTTTCAGCCGAAAGAGATGATGAATCGTCTACGTTACGGATTTGCATTCCTGAGGAATGGCTGGGAGTTTGGCATGATCTCTCCTGCCTCTTCTGCACTCTCATTTCATCCTCTCTTAGTTTATGATTTTTAGGTTTCGGTCCAAACTATGTTAGACAGTCTGTTATCTGCCAGAAAATAATCCGGTCGCTTCTCAGACGACATATTTGACCTTCATACTCAGTTGAGGAACGTGGCCTTGTTGCGATTGAAGTTGCCCACGTCAGTTTCTTTGAGGTCGTCTCGAACAAGCTGTGGTTTATCCCAGTCACTGGTCAGAGAATTGGCACGGCTGTTGTGTACTTGGACACCTCTCTCTTGCGTCAGACTGCACTATCATTGCAATCCCAAAGTCCCAGCTGATGGAGAATTTTTTCGGATTAATCGAAACAAATCGACACCAAAGTTCGAGTTCAGGAGATCCTACATGATTTGTCGCCCATCCACTGAGCATCAAAGTTTTCCTCCCAGATTCGATACAAGTCATGGAAGACGAACAGTTTCTTGAGGCCGGTAACTGGATGATGAAATTCTTCGTCGACTATATGAACAACATACGCGACAGAGATGTCTTGCCCAGCGTGGATCCAGGCTACCTCCGGGAAAGGTTTGGAATGTTGAAGTTCGATCGGAATCAGATTTCGTGTTCCAGCCGCTCGCTTTCGCTCATCGCGAACATTTGTTTCTTTCGGTGAAAAGGTTGCCAGATTCTGCTCCCGAAGACCCCGAAGATTGGAAAACTGTGTTTGAGGACATTGAGAAGCACATCATGCCCGGAGTCACTCACTGGTGAGGAAACTGCAATGACGTTCTCGATCCGATTATCTTGTTGCCTTTCGTTCAACGCTATCTCTTGATTGCCAGGCTTTCACCTCATTTTCACGCCTATTTCCCCACTGGCCAAAGTCCGCCAGCAGTTCTCGCCGATATCCTCTGTTCTACGATAGCGTGCATCGGATTCACATGGGTAAGCGTCACTGTGAGCCCGAATAGGAATCAAAACCGAAAAATAGTGTATGGCTGGATCCTTAACTCGATAAAATGTCCAGAGAAGAGACTCTGGCCGCATGAGCGTAGCCAGGGGGAAGCCGGGGCGGCGACAACCCCTCCCGCGAAACGGTTTTTTTTCTGGGGGAAGCGAGGTCATTCTGACATCAATTTGGGTGGCCAACAAACAATGATGATGATTATCGTTATCATGGATATCTTTTGGGTTTAACGGAAATGTGCTGGCCGGCCGGACGAATTCTCGCCGCCAATCCGGATGAAACTCCTCAAGACAAAAACGCCGACAGCCTTGAGAAATGAAACTACTGATTTTTCAGCACTCTTAAGAGTTGTAGTCTCGAATGAGAAACCCATCAAAAGCAAAGCACGAGAGTTACAAATTCCACGTCTCACAGTTTGTCGTGATTCTATTGCTCTTGAAATGGGGGAAGAATAGTTGTCTCGGTGGTTCCACTTTCCCTCGAAAAGCCGATATAAGTTTTGTGTCATGGGAAGCGCTTTCTCGAAAACTGCCGTAACACACCGCAGATAACGAGCTCGGCAGATAGCGTGGTTTTCGCATAACGACCTCATCAGATAGAGAACGTGACGGATGACGAACTTCACAGAAAACGAGCTTCACCCTCAGTACTTTCTGTTGCAAAATTATGCGCGCCCTTGTTTTTCGCCGTAATTTCCGTAGAAAACGATCGATCCAGAGGAAGCTTGTTCTGGCAGCTTGGTTTCAGACCCCAGAATACGATTCCATGGCTAGAATTCCCAATCTCAGTTTCAGTGGACAAATACGGCGGAAAAGAGTGAAAATTGGTGACTTTCATTTGTAGCAAAATTATGCGCACACCCCCATTTTGCGACCAAAACTCTTGCTCAGAACACTCATTCGTGCCGGACTCCGATCGTCACTCGGTTTTCTCACTCTGGATCATGATCTCTCTGTCGGAGCTTCGGATCTCGACCTTTGAGACGAGGATACTGAGAAAACGCGAATTCGATGATTCTCTGATCCATGAATCTGGATGACAAGAGCTTCGTACTATCGTGCGGTGGTGTGGTAGTGTCGAATGATCCCTGCTGACAAGGGCCGGTTTTGAAAGGGTGCTGCCTCGGAAACGGTTATTCCTATGAAAAGTTTCGTCCGAAGCCAAGGAAGTTAGGTGATAACGAGGCACGGAAACCAGTGAGCGGTGTGCAAGAAGGTTAGAAACCGAACGAGCCGTATTCGCCGAGACCACGAATCAAGAGAAAGATTGAGAAGTTGCTCGTCAACGGAGAGCTCGAAAAACGGCAAAGCAACGTAAAGTTAGATCGGAAACCGGCCGAAAACGTCGCGCGGAAGCACGGTACGTGGAAATGCGGGAGTAACACGAGATCAGACTCGAGCTTTGTCGTGGATACAGATTTCGACATCTACTGTTAGGAAAGAAGAGCAACTACAATAGAGCTTGGACGTCGACTGCGGACGGCATGCAGAAATCCGTTCTGTAGAGACGGAGAGGCACTGGAGTCGCTCGGAGATGCCAGAGTAGAGTCCGATTGAGGGAGACAAACTGGAGTGTTGACCAACATAGAGCTTCTGAATCGAAGCAGACGATCCGTTCATGTGGACTTGAGTTTGGTTCTCCACCAGAAGCCCCTTTTTCTCGAAGAGAAACCTCTTTGATTCATTCATGAAAATTGGCGTGATTTCTAGGAAATCGGGACATCAAGGAAATGATAGTTTGAGTATGAAGCTACAAACTCAAACATTTCGTGACGACAATCACGTGGAAGATGTGGCCTTTGAACTTACCTCCCGATTGGTTTCTATTCGCGACTGTTTGAGGGGACGCGATTTGCAAATTTCCTGCGAAACATATTTCCAGCGTTTTCTCACAAATTATGAAGTTTGCGGTTCTGACCCACCTGATAAATGAGTACCCGATCCGGAAGTTCCAAGCGGATCAACCGTGTGGTCCACCCGTCCATCCGGCCAGATCCTACGTGTCTTCATGTCGCTCAAGGGGCACATTTATGGGGGAGGGCCGTCCCCCATTTCGCTCGGCTTCGACGAAGAAGAACGTTTGCGAAAGCTGACCCGCCAACGATCGTCTCTCGAGGGGAAGCACTCTCAAATGCAAAACCGTCAACCATTTGCTTGAAAAAATCTGACGTAGGTTGGCTCCACGAAACTTTCCAGCCACTTTTCCATCACCCTCCCTCGATCGGAGGCCAAAATCTCCTTTCGGTCCCGTGGCAGCGTTGTCCCGAAGGTGGAATCACAGTTCAATTCTCATGAGTGGGTTCATTCTATCGGAGAGCAGGCAACGTCGTCAATTTTTTTTCCAGAGAAGACGTCGAGCTCCCGAGGCCTGTTGACTAACCGATGGTTGGGTAGTCCCACTGTGTTCAACGGAACGAGCCGACCTCCGGCAGATCTCTTATTTCTCGAGCGATATCGGCGGCCGGAAAGATTTCGACCTGTTTTTCTCGACGGGGAATTCCTCGAGGAAATCTGCATGAGACTTCATCGCACCTGTCAAACGGCTTCCGATGAGAGGAACCTGTGCACAAATGGGGGCTGCAACTTCGGGATGAGAAAGGGGAAAACTCAGTTGTATCTCATTACAACGAACATGATTTCGCCAGCGAACTCGATTCGTTCCACTAAATGCGCGTGGTGAAGAACGCTTTCAACAAGGACTCCATGGGGAGCCGGGCAGAGAAAATCGTTCGTAACACTGAGAAGTTCTCTGTAACGCGGTTCATTGTATAGAGTTTCTACTGTTTGTTCGTTTGTTTTCATTTCTCCTCAGATTGCGAGCCCTGCGTGCACGGAGCTGGAAATGGTCACCTTGGACTGGTTGGCTAAGATGCTGAAATTGCCGGAACAGTTTCTTTTCAGCAGTAAGCTGTTTCCATCATTAGATTTTGTGCATAAAAGATAAGTATGTGATTCAACCTCTGGAAACGTTTCAACTTTGGCCAGGTGGTCGAGGTGGAGGTGGGGTCATCCAAGGCACAGCGTCAGAGTCTACACATATGGCGTTGCTCGCCGCCAAAGCGAAAGCCACTGCCACTTTGCTGAAAGAAAACCCTCACTGGAAAGCTGGAGAAGTCCGGGATAGGCTCGTCGTCTACGCCTCCGAACAGGTGATTGACAAAAGTCTGAGATAGGTTTCTATGTCAGCCCGTTCTTGAGTACCTTCGATTCTTACATTGATAAGGTGAGAGTATCCGATGCTCTCTTTGGTGAATGTTATCAAACCCAGTTGTGCCGATGAATAATTCACTTTCTCTGCAGGCTCATTCGTCAGTTGAACGAGCTGCTCTTCTCGCTAGCGTACGCTGCCACTTGGTGTCAGTGAACAAACGCACGTTGGGAATGGAGGAAGCCACTCTAGAGAAGGTGAGTTCTTGGCCTCCGCGTAATCCGATTCATTAAGGTTTCTGTACAAACCTCGAGGATTCGGTTTTTCCAGGTGATTGCTGAGGATCGCCAATTGGGTTTCATTCCCATGGCCGTAGTGGTGACATTGGGGACAACGAACACGTGTGCCTATGATGAACTGGACCGCATCGGACCGCTGTGTAAGACATTTGAAATTTGGAATGCACGTTTGGACTAGATATTCGCGATTTGTTCCCGCGTATGCTCAAACGCTGAATGCTATACATGCATTGTATGCCGGCATTCTCGGATGAGTGCACACTTCACACGAAATTCTGAAACCCCCTCAGCTCGGATGATTTTAAGAGTTTCACGAGTCTGTTCAATTGACTCCCTATGTAGCCTGCATTGATTTCGTGAGACGGTCTGATCTGAAAGAGTTTACCCAAATAGACGCACCTGAGGAACTCGCCTTAAGGTGAACTTTTCGCCTCTGGAGCATCGTATCGAAATAAGATACGGTATGGGTTTATCGTCGAAATTAGGAACCGAGAGCTTATTTCGGCTCAAATTTGAGCTTTCTCACATAAAGAAACACCGACTTTCATCGATGAACCCGCGAACCTTGGATTTTCTCAAACATTGACCGGAAGACCGAATTTCGACGCAAAATGCCTGATTCCAGATGTTTATCAGTGTGCGTTCACATCATGGCGCTGAAAATCGTGTTGGGGTCCCGTTACGAGGATTTCCTCAATTGTAATCGAGAGCGTTTGTTGATTCCAGGTGAGAAAGAGGGAATGTGGCTCCATATCGACGCGGCATACGCTGGATCGTCTTTCGTGTGTCCAGAATTCCGTCCGAGATTGGATGGAGTAGAGTATGCGAGCTCCTTCAATTTCAACCCGCACAAATGGATGCTTGTCAACTTCGATTGTTCTACTTTATGGTAAGAATATATTGTGAACAACACCACTCGTCCTTATTCCGCTCATCGAAATCCAAGATGGATATGCCAGCCGTGGCACGATATCATGCACTTTGTGCACTTTCTTAATTCTCGAATCCGGAATTCCGGCATCTATTGATGAAAGGCCCGACGAGTGGTCGGATCCGGATAGCGGAATATTTTCGAAAGTTGTTGATTTGCGTATGAGCTAAGCGCTCAGCGTCACTTCCAGGATACAACATCGAGAAGATCTGGAGAATGCCTTCAAAGTTGACCCTCTCTATCTCAAGCATCCATATCAAGGAGGAGAAATGCCCGACTTCAGGGTCCGTCTGTCACAGTGGGCTCAGACGTTGAGATATAATTTCACGCTTCACGCTCGAATGCTTCTTCGGATTCTCATGCATTTCTCAAGTTATTTTAAAACGTTTTCAGCATTGGCATGTTCCTCTCGGACGACGATTCCGCTCGCTCAAGCTATGGTTTGTTCTCCGAATGTACGGTGTCAAGGTAAAGGAAGGAACAGGGCCGGAAACAAAGCTATTGGGGAATCGTCAAGTTTTCCTTCTATTCAGCGAATCCTCTTCGTCTGTCTCATTGCCAGGGGATCCAAGAATACGTGCGCGAGTGCGTTGCGTTAGCAAAGGAATTCGAGGACCTTTTACTAAACGACGATCGGTTCGAGGTCGTTTTCCCGACCACATTGGGGCTCGTCTGTTTCCGTTACAAGGTTTGTATTAATCTCATCATCGTGTGTCAATCGGAGGATGCCTTTATCTCTTCCAGAGGAAAACAATGACAACGTTTCAATCGAGGCGTTTCCTCCAAGGATGCGATATCTATTCGGTACCTTCCTCTTATACATATATTCAGCGGTGACTCTCTGCGTTTTGAAGTTTCTCAAAGAGAACCGGCCTGCCAGGCGCTGCAAGTGGATGAGTTAGAATTGGGCATCAGAGTACTCGAGGACTTGTTCCCTATGAAAATCGCTCGCTCTGGTCCTCCGCGGAAGGCCTATGGCCTGTGCTGCGGAGGTTTAGGTCCGGAGGTCGGTAAGCCTCTGGTACCAGAAGGACTGGGATCTGGTATCAGAACTTCTTCGATAACAGAGATGGTAACTACGGAAACCATCTCTGAGGAAGTCGGCCTTCTGGTACCGGGAGAGATTCAAACCAACGACCTGCCGCACGTGAAGCGACAACATGGCATGGGGTACCACAAACGAACCTGCACGCGACTTGAAGACCACTCAGCTATCGAGTCGGTCGAATCATACTTGCATCCAAGAGGTAGGAGGACTGAGCAGCTGTAGGGGAGAGTCAAAAATGAACATGGCCTCAAATAGGGAGGACATTCATACGATTGTCTCATTGATGTTCAGTCATCTTGCGCGGTTCTTGTGAGGAGATTCCGTTTCCCAGAGCTCTTTTTGCAGCCGATACGGCAATCGGAGCGGGGCGAAATCTTCCGCATTGTTACAGACGCAGCAATTCCCATCGTGTCCGATTATTTGGAACATTGACGTAAATACTTGACTTTTCTGGTCTCCCGTTGTCGGCGGAAGGATCGATAAACTTGTAAGCCTTTCCTTGAGCAAGCGCTGGTTGTCGTTCGAGGAAGTAAGGCCCACCGACAACTTTGTCAGCGGGGGATAACGAAACTTGGACCTAAGTGAGCGCAACGATTGCGGGGTGTTCGTTCAGGGCCGACGGCGGAGTTCGTGAGTATTGCTCTGAACTAAAGACTTCTTTGATTGGGACCTTGATCCAGAATATGACGAACGAAGTTTTTGAGGCATGGCCAAACCACTGTGATAAAAGTGGCTCAGGGAACGGTTGGATCTACGGCCGGCTGTCAAGGCGGGAAGTCGTAGTAATGGAGGTTCGAGAGGATGAATGAAAAAAAATACAACACACGAAGGGAGAACTCTGGCATTTGCAGAAACCTTCAAGGCACCGGTAAGGCAAGCTGCGTAGCGGAATTTGGTCAAGTGGTCGGAACCGTTCGAAGCGATTCATGCTTGGACTTGCTGTGAATGGCTTCGAACAGTTCTGGGCTTCACAGAGTGGAAACCATCTCTGAAGAAGTCGGCCTTCTGGTACCAGAAGAGATTTGAACCAACGACCTGCCGCTCGAGAGTGAGATATGACGAGTCAACATGGCATGTGATGTGGTGTGGGGTGGTACCACATCCACGTCCACATCCACAAGCGAATCCGCACGTGGTGTGTAGACCGCTTGGACCATTCAGCCGTCTCGTCGGTTGAAGCTGAATATTCCGGACTTGGATATACACATGTTCCCTGGATGAAATACTCGGCCTGTGATTCAATTCATTGAACTTGGGCGTGGCTGCCATGATTTTTCCTCCGAGAAGGAAGGATGGTGAATAGCTCCTCCATTCCGCCTGATAACCTTCAGGGTGTTGCCAGGGGGGATTGAGTAAGAGGAACGTATTAGAGGGAATGAGGTTTGTTGATAATTGTGGGTGGAGAGAATCATCTACTTCGAATTATTGAAGTTGAGAGGAAGGACGACGATGCGAACGGAAGCGGGAATTCAAATGTAATGAGTACTCTTCAAAATGGCGCCAGAATACCGTCAAGGAGCCGAACTCCGTCCAATATTCGGTTGAGGGTTCGAAAAATAACTCGGAAACGGCCGAGTTCTATCTTGGAATGTAGGAGGGCGTTCGAATGCCCCGCCCCCTCCCCTACGCTACGCTACTACTTCAACGGACCTCCGGGCTTGAACGCGCAGCCGAACCGCAACCACGTGAGTGCGTCTCGCCGTTGGCGCACAAAGACAATTCGATTTTGGCGCCTCAGTGAGGCGGCCCAGCGCGCGGCCAAGTAGATACAAGAAGATCGGGATTTCGTCGTGCAAGGAGGCTTCTCGCGAGCGTTTGACCCTACAGTCCGGATCGGATAATCAAAGAACTTTTTCGACTTCAATTATTATCGTTAGCGCTTTATTGGTAGTAGATGGATAGATCCTTCCGTCGGTACATTCATTCATGGCTGCCATTCGTGTTTTCACTTTTCAAAGGCCGGATGGTTTTCTGTAGCTCATGAGCGTCTGCCGGTTCGATTCTCTTGTAGTACTTCTCTCTCGTATCGACGATTTGAAAACCGAACTTTTTGTAGAATTCAATGGCACTATTATTGTTCACCTGGACATGGCTGGAAAGGAAACAGAACACTTATGAGGACCCTTGAAATTCTTTGAGCTAGAAGAGTCGAACACAGACGATAGTGAACAATGGAGAACGGCTACGTTATTGACTCCTTCAAATCACCTTTTAGCGAGGTTTTGAAAGAGGAATCACCTTGTGGAAAGAGCCAGAATCTACTTACAGATAAATTGAATCGAAGTTTCCATCATTTTCAACATATTGCAGGACATGCTTCAGCATGACTGAACCGATTCCTAGTCTCCGGTAGGGTGCCAAACATCCAAGTGTCATTATATAAAGTTTCCTTTGATTGCCCACCGTATCGATGCGACAGCAGACAGCTCCAACCACGATATCATTGCAATACGCCAGTTTGGCCAATTCTCCTTTCTGGAAGAGCGCACGAAGAATTACTAATCCCGCCATTCTGCACAAACGATCAATGAACTCTGTGCGAATCGCAGCAACTCACCTCCAAAACGTTCTGATAGAATTTATCGTTATAGATGACAGGGAACACAACGGAATTGACGCATTTCAATTGTCGGAAATTGTGTGGAGTCACAGCTCCGAGTTCGATGCGATGAAGGCTGGAAAATAGAATGAAAGCGATTCAGTGAAATCAAATATTATGAAAACAGCGGCTCGAGGATATTCAGGCGAATCAGCCCCCGAATCGATGCGGTCATTCCAATTAATCTTCCGGGATCCGTTTTGAAAATGCATCGATGACACACGAAACTTGGGTGTGAACTTCATCCGGATGCACAGTGCGCGAAAACGGTACCGGTGATTGTGCTGGGCATGGAAGCCATGGTCGGTGCCAGGTCTTCGAATATCAGATGGAAGAATGTTTTTTGAAGAAAATACTTACGGATGCTTGGTTTGCTCGGGCATGATGCTCTGTTACTTCAATGAGCATCAGACAGTGTTTCTCAGGCCGGTCTTGATATCATATACATACACGAGTGTATGTATACTGCCAGAGCAAACTTTGAATTTGTCCAGTTGAAGCACTTCGAACAGGCAGGAGCGCACTCTTTCTCCGGCGAGCCAAATTTCTCACAAGGATCACTGAGATCGTCGCTGATTGGTGCGGAATTCTCGAGAAACTCGTCAGAAATTCAGGAGAATCCTGCCATTCATAAATACACTCCTCCTCGATACACGCCGCTTTTTGTGGTTGCTTGTTGCGGAAGACCGAGCCAGAATTCGTGTGATTCGCTGTTTCGACACTTAGCAGACGCTCTTGGTATCGAAACTACTTGCCCGCAGTCTGCATCAAAACAGAGGCGCGATCACACTTGTTTTGCAGCGCGGTGCTCCGCCCAATCGAGGAATGGTCATGATTCATGATCCGATCGCTTTCCACGGTTGGGTTTGCTTGCTGTCAGCGCTGAATTAGGTAACTCTTTCAATTTAAAAGGATTCCCATCGAAAGAGGCGGAACTGGGAGAATCGCGAAAACCACGGCCGAGATGCTCTATCAAAGAGTCTGTGCTGCTCTTTCCTCAGGATCTTCCGCAGGATACGTCAGATTCTCACCTATCATATTTGAGATAATAATAATAATCGGATCTTCTCCTCCCCACTCAGAGTACGAATAAGCAGAACGAGCTCCTCCTGGCCAAGATACACGAAAATAAGAAGATTTTCTTGTCCCCTTGCAAAGTCGCGGATAGGTGAGCTACACCCGACACCCGACCCATGATGAAATGAATTTTGTCACCACCCTATCCGTGTGTTGAGTTGTGGCAATATCTGAGAACATCGTTTCGTTTCCCAGATATATTCTCCGTTTGGCAATATGTGGCCGGTTAACCAAATCATCGGACATACTCTTCGCCTGGAACGAAATTCTGACTGGACTTGAAAAAATGCTGGCTGAAGCCAAAGACGCTGGGCAAGTGGAAACATCAATCGCGCGCATACGGCCGCTCCATGGAAAACCCTATCCACGAACTTTCGTAATCTTTGAGTGCTCTCCCTGAAGAGGAAATCTGGAAAAAATTGTATTAACGTGTCGAATTTCACAGAATCGATGAGGAGCAACAGTTGGACGAAGGCATACTTGACGACGCTGTGTGGGCCGAGAAGCACTGCAAAGTCAATCGGCTCCCGTTGCCCGGCGACAAGCCCAACGAATTCAGGTGAAGCACGTTCCGGATCGCTTCTTCCGCTACCTGCATGCATGACTGTGGCGGATCGTACCCGAGCGCGAATTTTGGAAGATGCCGGAAATGACGCTGTTCCGAGGGTGCCGCAAAGGGCGGACCGATCCTCACTCCCCTCCCCCTCCCCCCCGTTCTTCTACGGTCCGCCATTGATCCAGTGCTATCTTGAAGCTTGGTTTCGCGGAAGACCTTATATTTTTCTCCAATAAGATGATGCCAATTCAACTTGCATGACAGACGTTTTTCCAATTGTTGGAGCCTTAGTTAATAAAGCTATTCTTCTTTTGTTTCTTCCAAAACCTTGCCGATTATTCCCTATCAGAGCATCGTTGATCTTGATTGTCGATCTAACAATCCTTTCCGTCGTGAACATGTTCGAATTCGAGAAAAACATGACTTCTAGAATCGACAAAGTGGGACCATAGGAACGATTCTTTTGGACTATCAAACATGTGACGGGTTTTGTCTCGATTCGTGACCTACGAACTTGGCCCGCCAATCAGACTGACCGCCGCGCCGACTGGGGACGATTTCTGGAAGATGCAAAGCACTAGTTTGAAGGCGCGGCAAGCCACCACGTACGATAGTGTACTGCCTAATTTTGTTGAGACGCCATTCACAACTCAATGCGTACGGATCCCATCATATGATGTACAACCATTTGATGAACAGACAACCTTCGCATGAGTCGGGAAGATTCTCGTCGAAAATTCAATGCGTATGATGCTTTCTGTTGAGAGCGATCGACATACAATACAACATTGTGCAACCTCGCTCATTCATTTTTGCTGTCGCATGGATTTCAGCTAAATAACTGTCGTTTTAACTTTTTAATCTCCATTGAATGTGTTCAAGACACACGCTGCGCTCCCAAGGAATCATTCATAGGTCCTGTTCTCAATTGCGTGACTGGATCGCCGGTCACAGAAGCCCCGGTTGTTTGAGGAAAGGGACGAGAGGAAGTATCCTTTTCGACGCCCGCGAAGGACTGTAAGTATTTCACGCTGACAAATCAGACAAGAATACGAGCCCGCCATTCGTCAACAATATCTCACGGAATTCTATCACAGTACTCCCGACGGAAAAAACGATACCGACCACAGCGAGCGAAATGCCGATGAAACCAAATGCCAGATACCTTTGGATGCAACTGAGTGATCGTTGAGTCAAAATCGGTCGAAGATCTAAGGCCTGTAGAAAAACACTTGCTCCTAATCAGGCCCCGACGATTCGACAAAATCATCATCATGAATATATTGAAAGATGACCCCTGGGAACCGGTGCAAGCGTCAATGCGGCGCAAGTCTCTCCGATTGTCCACGCATTCCCGATTATTTGAAGACGCTTCTGAGACCGCATTCTCATCATAGCACAGGGAGCAGTTGAAACTCAGCTCAAGTCGTTAGTTAAGACGCCTCTCGAGGTTGCCATGGAGGTCAAAGACGATTTGTGAGATTCATTGAGCGACAGAACGAGGATCTCGTTCTTACGATGTCCTGTCCGATTCACCATCGGAGCTTGAAAAAACGATTGTTTTGATTCTGCTGAACCGTGTCAATTTTCGCTCATCCGCCTAGCTCATGACGGAACGTCAGCAGTGCGGATTCATTGCCAATAATACTCCTCTCCGAAGCCGTCAAACAAAGAAATTAAATATGGTTTTGTATTGTGTGCCTAGCGGGACAGGTTTACCTCGATCCCGTCTCGTTTCTTCTTGAGATTGGTATTCTGTTCGGAAAACGATGAACGCGGCGTCAGAGCATTGTATTGAGGAAGACTGAGCGAATGAAATATTTAGGTACTCACCCTGGCAAACCTTTCTCGTGATCCTTTAACGAATCGATGATTGCTTGGATGTTGGTTCTCTGTAGTTTCGATGTTTAGATCCTCTCCAGAGTCGGTCGGAGCAACTAATCCCATTCGCGCTGGTGAAACAATACTGGGATCGCTAATTCCAGATGAAATGCTAACAGAACAGAACGCTTCTAAAATTTGCAGACAACACGTTCCTAACATGTCGAGTCACATGAGCCCTCTCGAATTTCGCATCAGAGACAGCGCGTCTGAAACCTTATTTTGCTAGGCGATTATAGATGCTTTCTGTCAGTTTTTTCTCGATTTGTGTATGAAAGTCCATGAGACGAAATAGTGCAATAAATGATGGAATAAGTGTCTCGCAAACTTCACGTTGTACTAGTAAACAGTGGCCCCCCCATGAAATAGATTTGAAGGATTTGGAGTTAAGCGTCCTGCAACGGCAGGAACGGCCCTGCATGATGGTAAACTTTTCCTTGCACTATTTACCACTTACTTGTCCTTGCACCATTGTGTAAATTCGCCCAGGAACAGACTGGAGGAAACAGTGCTTGACGGCGCGACGTGTGGAAGGAGGACACCGAAACTTATCCATGGAGTTCCTTTCAAATTAATTTCTGGGAGGGGGTGATATTTTTCCTCAAGGGAGTACCCTTGTGAAATTCTCAGAAAATCGGTTGCTCGATCGGAAGCTTCAACTGAGATATTGTATCATCAACCAAGGGCTCCTGGGGAGGGGAGTTATAGTCGGCTCAGCCCACCCCCTCTGGCTACGCCACTGAACCTAGCAACGTGCCCAACGGTCACTTTCATATCACATTTTCGCATGCTTGGCTGAACCGAAATACTTTGTTGGAATGTTTCTCGTTCCGAGCGGTCACTGGTCAGATGCAGACGTCTGGGAATACTGAACTATTTTTTGTTGTCTCGATAGAGATGCAGTCCAATCCGCTGACAAAAGACTCCGCAAGAAACGAAAAAATGTCTCTTAAATGCGACAGATGTTCAATTACGTATCGAGTCTGCCAGGGATCGCGATTGACGATTTACCGGAGATAATTTGAAAATCGATTGGATATAATGCATGACTTCGTGGTGCGAGATATTCTTTCTTCGTTTACACTGATTTATACATAGATATTTGGATTACTTTAAAATGAAGGTAATTTTGATTTCACAAACTTCGGTTTCCGCCAACCGTTCGAATGCATTGAATGTGACAAAGTTCTCAACGTTTTCTTCGAAATAGCGTTTGAGGATTGATAAGGCCTGAACCGTTTCCCTGATCGTTACAGGTTGGACAATTGGTTCTTCATTATCATTGTCGACAGAGCCGCTTTCTGTCGGGTCCTCCTGACTTCCTTTGAGTTTTACCAAGTCGCGTATCTCTAAATCAGGCATGAAACCATGACACTCTTCTGCCTTTTCGATATCGACGCAACCGCTGGAAACCTTGCTGGACAGCCCCTCAAAAGTTTCAATCGAACTCAGTCTCTTATACGGAAGGTTCCTGACATGGGGTCCTAAGGGAATGGAATCTCTTATATACAAGTTTTTTTTTCTTATCCGCGACTCTCCCATAACGTAATTTTTCGCTGAAGGGTTTTCCGGAACTGAATTCGAGAAATCGAAATCGGTCTCTTATAACCGAGTCTCTTTCAAGCGAATTCGACTGCAACTATTCGGTAAAGACGGAGGAATCAACTATTCCCTTACTTCAAGGACGAGAAGATCTTGAAGCGATCCCGCAAAATGAGAATACCATTCAGCGGAATCAAAGGACTTGGCGACTCTATGTCTTCGATTATTCGTTTGTACCCATTGATTGCAGACGGAGTTAGCAAGAAAGAAAGTCGTCCGTTTGATCACTGCACCGCGGTTGATAACCGCGTGCTTTTGCGGTTTCAGAACCACGATCGAAAACCACTGTATTGCTTAGTGCCAAAGTCGATTTTTGAGTTTTCTTGGCGGGAGTAAGCGTCTGTGAGGTCATCAGTTGGAGAGGACGCATTAGAAACTTATTAGAGTCCTTCAGAAGCCTTGGCTTCTATGGGATCAATATTTATATCAAAAAGCCCTGTAATTTCCAGAGCAAAACCACGGCGAACCTTTTATCTCTGAAATCACGACATCATTCGATCTAAGATGTTCCCGGGATGGGGGGAGTAAATGCGGAACCGAGGTTTCAGAATACTTGGAAGTTCATGATTCGCTGTAATCCTCGTTCGCTGAAGTTCCCCCCCCCCCGAGTCAAGTATTTGTTTTGATTGTTGCCAAGCGACGCGATGAGTGCAACCCCCTGTTTAACTCAGAGAGCATCTCTGGTAGGAATTCTCTTCTACATTGGTATAGCTTGTCCCATCCCCTCCTCGTGCGGTTCCAAGCTGAGAATTCACGATGGACAAGAATGTGGTGGAAACGTTGGAGCCATCGATAACGACGGAGAACAGTCCGTCGCTGGATAGCAAACAGCTCGGAGAGGACTTGCCGACAGGCAAACCTGGTTTGGCAAGTTATTTTTGACGAAGAGGAAATGCTGAGAGATATCACACCATGTACTTTTTGGAGCCCTCTTGTAGCAGGTGAGGTTTGTGAGAGTGAATGAGAGGTTTCTATTCTATTATACAGGTGAGAACGACAACACAAAGAACTCAGGAAGGATCCGCACTGGCAACCATCGAGGAGAGACCTTTGCCTCGGAAAGGAGTGCGTCAAGTTGTGTGATTGCATCAAAATCTCTGAAAAAGTTTCCGATTTAGGTATACTGATCTGTTGCGAATCTGTTGCGAATGTTCGTCCTCTAACTATCACGCAACACCCTTCTCTTCCGAAGGCATTCGGGATTACATCGGATTCAGACCCGGACGTTCAGATTGGCCCGAGCCCAAGTATTGAAGTTGATGAGAAGGATCGGAAGCGAATCCGCTTCGAGAGTCCACAAAAAGATGAGATCAAGGATCTCGCCAAACAAGGCGAGGCAGGAACGATCCCTGTGGCAGAGTCGGAGCAGGAGCGATCGGGCGTACGAGATGCGGCACCGGGGAAATCCAACAGGGAATTCCGTTTGAAACTGGGTTTCAAGCGTGCCAAGCCTCAGGTTGAAGATACACAGCCAACAGTGAACCAAGACGGGAATTCTGCGGAGTCTCAGCCGGTTATTCCCACTGACAAGGTACATTCGCGGATCAGAAGCGAGAGGAAAGAGACTCGTCCACAAAATTCGAGGATTTTTTTAAAGACATTCATCATTGGAGAGAAAGAGCTGCATTGATCTCTTGGGACACCGCACAGTGGGAAATTTTGGCAAAATAGGATGACTTAATTATTTTTTCGTTCGTATCGACTCCTACCGGTCTCTCGAGTCGAGAGGAGATGGGAAAAAATGATTCCGATGGGTTTTTTTTTCATCATAATCTTTACGTCAAGTTCGTCGGTTTTTGAGGGAGCCGAAGGAGGGAGGTTTTCATGCCTTGCAGATACAGCTCGCATTCTCTTCTTTGTGAATTCAGGCGAGATCTGTTTCCTCCATCGGAAAGCTGAGATTCCTATCGACATTTAAAGGAAAAATTGGTCGCGGATAGTGTCTTGGACGGGTTCATTTGACGAAAGTCGAATCACCACAAAATTAGAGGATGCAGAGAAACGTGATTTGGCTTGCTCACGAAAGCAGACCGTACGCACTAATGCGCAAGTTTGCGCAAGATTTTTTTCTTTTGTCGCGAAGAGGAATGCCAGACGGTAATTTTAAAACAAAAATGGCCGGGGGGACACTTGTGGACAGTGTTCATCCGAGACCGTAAAGTTTGCCTATTTTCGACGAAATTTCGCCTTTCTTTACGGCCCTCTAGAAACAACGTGAGCAGAAATTTCGATCAGGTGAGCAGCTTAGTGGGGAGACGGCAATAGTGCTCGCCGCTAGTGAGCTAGACCGCTAGAACCCCCCGTGGTCCGAGAATGCGAGAAAAAAACACCCTGTTCCATTTGTGCCCGTTTCGGAGTCCGTTTTCCCCGTAAAGAGGAGAGGAACACAAAAATCATCTTTGGAGACGTCTATTATCTGTACTTTGCGTGGCCCAGTATCTATAGGAAAAATATGATCCGATCGTAATGATTGATGGCGATCGAGTCTCCAATCATCCGAGAACACGATGCACTAGAGTCGAGGTCCCATATCCGACTTGACTTAAGTCATCCTATTTCGGCCATATTTCCCACTGTGCACCGGTCTCATTCTCCGCTCGAAGGAAAAGCAGAGAGATTGAAGTTTTTCTCTCAATCCGTAACTTTCACTCTCAGGCTGATCCAAAGAAAACGCGTTTTTCCTTCCCGAAACTCGGCTTCAATCGTCCCGGAACTTCAAAACCCACCGATGGCTCCCCAGAAGCCTCGAAGGGCTCCTCGACTGTTGATGATGTCACCGAAGTGGGGGGAGTAGATGAACAGATCGAGAACGAGAAGGCGAAACCCGATCCAGAACCCACCGAAGCTGCAGAGGTAAAGCTGTGCAACAGAACCGCATCATATTCAAAATGATTATCGGTTCAAAATATATCGACCCGTAGACCGAGCGAGATCCCATTCTTATATTCATTCTCTTAGGAGGAAAAGAAAACTACAAGAAGTTTTGGCTTCCTGAGACATTTGAAAGACACGAAACCGACGACTCATGTACAAGAACCAGAGGAGGTAAGTATCCGCGACATATTCGCCGATTCAAGCGTTCCGCATTTGCAATCGGGCTTCGTTCATCAAGAATACGCCCTGTTTCCTCAGAAATTGTCGCAAACGCCCGCTGAACCTCCTGAAACCGAGGTCGCCGCCACATCCAGTCGCCATTCTTGGTGGAGACCGAGATATTTGGAATCCACACGAGAAACGGAAAAGCGAGAATCTGTAAAGGAAACAGAAGAAACTCCCTCTCGTGGGTTCTCTCACATCTTTGCTTATTACCATTGGAGCTGTTGGATTGATTACTCTTCATTCTGCTGCGGCGATTAATTGACCTCACCCAATCCCCTCAACAGATGACGTCGTCATCGCCCAAGAAGCGGTTGAGCACGAGAGCGCGCAAGATTGACCTTTGGACGGTCCGAAGGGCGGTCCGAAGGACGACGACGGGTCGTCTCACAGGTTCCGATTTCCTAGAAGAGTTCAGATGTTCAAAGAGAGAACAGAAGCCGTGGAACGGCATGAGGTAAGTGGATGATAACAGCGATTCTAAGTCTCTTTATTTGCGACAGTAATCCTTCAAGTCTCGGTACTTTCACAGCCGGCGGTGGATGCAGCGCCGAATGGCTTGACAGACCAAGACCCGGAATCAAAAGAGTGCTTGAGGCTTGTTGTCGAGACTGAACAGAAAACCGAAGAAGCCATCGTCAATAAATCTGCTCCAGAACAGGAAGTGTTCGTTTCGAGGCTCTTCGTCGATCGACATTTGACGCGTGGGTATATTAACATAGATTGATGCGGGAGACTAACTGGATTTTTGAAACCTCCAAAACTTGTCCAAATAATTCTCGCCTGCGCATTCAACAGAGAGGCGTAACGCCCCGCCGCCTTCGAAGCCATCATCGTCCGTTTTTGCGCAGAGGTCTCTTCTCCCAAAGCCAGGAGCCACCGGTGAAATATACGATTCGTGTCTGAGTAAACTCGGCAGAATCTCTCAGGGCCTGCTCGGCGGCTTATGCTTGTTTTTCCTGATTCTCTTGCTGACGGCCGGCAGTTCTCAGCTCAAAGGTCTATTTGGGAACAGTGGCGGACAAGGACAGGTCTTGCAGATGCTCATATACCTCCTCGTTATAGTCAGCGTGATCACATCTTTTGAAGGGTGAGAACCGCACAATCGATCGAAGCAGAGTGCAGTATGTACATCATTATATTTCGTTCGCTGACCGATGTGAAAGCGCTGAGGAAATCATTTTCAATCTGACAGACGAATGACATCCGATAGCAAAGAGGGCATCATCATACCTTCGAATCAACTATAGTATCCCTTTTCAGAATGAATTATCAACAAATCATGGCGGAGAGGCGTTTGAATCGATTTTGCATAACTTCGGTCATTTATCCGGCGATGCTGATTCTAGGATTGACGCTGATGAAGCTGGACAACAGTCTGGCCCTCGAGGTGAAAGAGTTTCTGAGAGCCTGTCTGACCTAAAATTTGAGTTGACCCCCGTGAAAGTCAATCTCTTTTTCGATTGCAGAGCGGAGTCGCCGAAGATGATTGGCAGCAATGGAGAACTGTGAATATTGTGCGCTGCGGTCTGGGAGTCACGGCTTGGATGGTACTCTGCGTTTAATTGCTGCCCGGAATACTCCGCTATGAACTCATGGGTTGGGAGTAGACGCAAAAGTGTCGAAAACGTTGACCCCCTTCCGTCCAGCGTTTGATTTTTGGGGAACATAAAAGATTTTCTTCCATGTTTTGACATCGTTGGTCTTCTTATTTCTCTGACGCCTGAACCCACAATTGTGTGGTCATTCCTCGATTCTCTGCAGTCGGGGAACACTTGGCGTTCATTATCGATTTTTCATATTTGGAACGAGTTGTTCGATGCTGGAATCGAGGAACCGGGATGAAATAAATATGAAACTGTCCTCTTCTACTCTCAACATAGACAATCTTGGACGGCAGTCAGGAGAAACGATTCAATTATGTGGTTCGGAATCCATCCGGAACTCTCTTGCTCTCCCCGTTGGTTGTTACGACTGATTCTCCAGTCTTTTCCGAGGCCCCCTCAACGATCGCGCGTAGCGAGCGCGTCGATAGTCAGTAGAGAGTTTGGTGCTTCCTGGATGTCCGAGTGAGCCGAGCGAGCGAGCGAGGGAGCAAGCCGAGTGAGCTAACCGGCACCCTCCCTTCCCCTTAGGAGACTGTGTGAGTGAGTCATCGGCACTCTCCCAATCGAGAATCTACTGAGCATGGGAGTGTTCGAAGCCAGCAAGCGACGCTCGTTTTACTGGTAGAACAATAAGCCACAGCAATAAGCGGTGCCGCGGTAAGGGAAAAGTGTGCGGTGAACGGACTTCACCATCGGTTGTCATTTTCACGCAGTCATCGTCGCTGGTCGCAAGCAGCCGTTTCTTCCTGGTGAATACATCCAGCAGTTATATTGTGAGCTCGATGTGTTTAAATTCAATGCATCAAAGGCAAGGGAAGTGTTACAACAAAAACTGAATACCGGCGGGAAGAACTGATGTCGGGACGGACTCCTAGCAACGGACTCGAGCCCAACAGATCGAGCGACTGAACATTTTGCGACAATTATTACAGTGCAGATCAGAGAAGACGAGAAACGATCGATAGCTGATTCGACCAAAAGTCGGTGACGGAAGTGACTCTGTTCGATCTCAGGTGACATAACCCAGAATGATCTGGCAGCTCAAGACTTGAGTAAAAAAAGAAAGTACCACAGTTTCGCGCTCTGGTCAGAAAGGGTTGAGTGTCCACCGGTGGAGAACGGGCCAAGGGCGTTCCCCGTAGTCCCATTGCCTCGGAAAATGGCCATGGCGGAAGAATCGGTAGATCAAGAAGGTAAGTCACTTCGAGGAATAATTCTCTCTTCTCCAAAGCCAACAGGGACGATTCTCCATCGGGCTAGAGCTCGAAATATACATAGTGTCAGCTTCAAAATCGGCGCCGACCATACTTTCCCCGATTGCGCGGCAGGCTCTATTTGCCGGGTATGGCCCAAATGGCGGGCACCGTGAGGAGGGTCTGAATCAGTATTCCCCAAATGATCCGAGTCTCTCCAGACCCCACTCTCGGCTCGGGGTCCTCTATACGATAGTGTGTCCTATGAATCAGATCCAAAGGTCCGCGCCGCACGGAAGGTCCTTCAGGCCTCGCCGGTTGGTCGGAAGCTCCAATTCGGGAACCATTGGTCTAAATCAGGGGTGCACAAACGCGGCCCGTGAAAACATTTTTTGTGGCCCTCGAGGACATTTCCATGTTGCTCTCCGATCACGAAAGAATATTGCCCTTCATTCTCGTCCCCTTGATGGGTTGTTTGTGACAGATATCCACTCCGCTGCATTGCCACAAGTCGCTGCAATTCAGAACTTTTCCAAATCTCCGCAGTCGCGCTATGAGATATATCTTTGTTTCTTTCCGGCGGCTTCTACAGCTGTGAACAGAGCTTAAGGATAACGAACCCGAACAGGTCGAGGCTTCGATCGAGAATGTTGGACTCTTCTCTCGAAAACGTTCATCGCATAGCTACGGTCAAGATGGAACCGCTGATGTGAGAAACTTTGCGATGAGCCCATCTGACTGAATGAGCAACCGCAATCACAGTTTTTTTAACTGTCGAAAACTTCACCCGAACTTCAGGTGGCCCGCCGCAGGTTTCAAGCTTTCAAACTGGCCCTTGAGAGGCTTTGTAGAGGAATTATGATTCTCTGATTTTGTCAGAAAAAGCTGAACCATGAACACGGTAATATTTCCGGCTTCCTCTGCTTGCAGGGTCATTTTTGATGTCGATATTTCGCGTTTCCTGACTTTTCTTACCGATTCTTGGTGACATGCTGATAACCGACGGAATAGTTAAACAATGTCTCCACGTCACGATACACAGAATGTAGCGAGAATTTCGATAGGCGAAATCAAACGACCTTCGCACTGAGAAATAATGGAGCCGTGATCGCAAAACACGTTCTCCCTGCTCGGGACAAAACCTCATATTCCATGGCACGCACCCATGTGTAGATCCTTTTCGTCGATGCCCTTATTGATCATACAGTCACAGTTGGCTTTGTGATGGTAGTTTACGCGAGCAGTAAGCGATTTCCGCTCCCGTTCTTACTCAAATGACATGGATTCTGTGAATGAATGAATGATTCATTCATCTCCTCGACCTTACGGCCTAAACTCGAAATCGGTTCGCTTTCAATCTGGGATTGCTGCGGGTATACTATGATTCCTGTTGGCCCGCCAGGGTTGGACTTGCCACAAAGTAAAGCCTCTCCCGACGGCATCCTCTCCCAGTTCGTAGAGATAGACAAAACAGTCTGATCAATAAAGCAGTCGGCTTCTTGGGTCTCATACTCGAGGTCACGTCTTTTCCTTTAGTGCTAGTGAGTCGGACAACTCCAGTGTCACATTAGGATACAACAAGATGGAATCCGATAAGCAAACCGCAGCTCTTCGTCACAACTCACAATTTGAAACACGAACTTCTAAAATTCTACATCATTAAATGCTCATCGAAATCAAAGGCTGCGCGGCTCCGTTAAGAGAGCTTCCGAACTTGAACTGGATGAACTATTGACGTTGACTTATCAAACCTATCTTGGGAACGATGGATACAGATATATACCGATCCTCAACACAAAAGTAGCCCCTCTAGGGCCGTGGAGTTGTTCAGTTCAGGCCGGCTCGTCGTGGCGCGAAAATTTCTGTTTTTACGTCATTCGTATCAATGTACTGCCGGTAGCCCAAGCTTTGGCATGGACCTTTCTGTATATTCATTTACGCACTTCTACTCCGAGAAGAAAACATTGATCCGACTCCAACGGTTTCGGCATGAAACTTCTTCGAGAAAGATGTTCACCAGTGACGCATTTATCTCCAACATCATCTCATCTTCAGCTCGTGTTCTCAAAAGCCTCACAACTATCAGCTCTTGAAGAGCATACGGATTCAGTGCTGACCGCCTCTGGAAAATTGGCAGCTTTCTAAAGCTCCGTGGAGCGCATTTTGTTCATACAGTCGACAGAGATCCAGGAAATTTTCTTTGTGGTGTCGTGAGCAGGGAGTGCAGTGAGGAGAGTTTGCGCGATGAAGAGGAAGCTGAAGACCGTTGATGGTAGAGTATATCGTGTGGATATATTTTCCACAAGATTCAATTCTGATTCAGTGCGAATCCCATTCTGAGGGATGAGTAATCGTGTGATGCGCTTAGATAATAGTGTCCAACCGAGCAAGCAAGCTGCGGAGCGCGAGTATCGAAGAACGAAACGTAAAAAGGAACAAACTCGTGAGAGACAAACTGACTACAAGGATAGCCCCAGAGCGCAACAAGTTATCAAACTGAGTATTTCGAGTCGAGCGGATTGGGATTGCACGAAGATGAGTTGAATAATTGAATTACCTGTTCGTTGCAGAGAGGATTGTGATGACCCCGCGGAAGAAAGGTGTTGGTCACACGTGCATCGCGGTGGAGAGGGTGAAGCAGGTGGATACCTCGAAGGCAGTTCATGTAGCCGGCGGTCAACATCAGGGAATCATCATCAACAAAGAGAATCAGGCCGCGAACGGAGGTTGGTGGCTTCCTCGATCGATTCGATTCGTCGTCACGGGAATCAACTTGGTTCCAATATATGTCTGTCATGAAAACCATCTCGTCGTCGCATTAAAGCTGCAACTCGATGCCGAACGCTTGATTTCAGCGGAGGAAGTCCCTCAACTCTGTTTGGAATTCAAAGTTTTCCTGAAGAACGCTTCGGACTACACCCACTCACAGGAAAGTCGATTGCTTAAGTTTTGGTACAAGGAGAAAACGAGCGAAAAAACGCAAATGCATTTGGCGCAAGACTTTTTCAAGGAGCTTGTCTCGCCCTGCGAGTTCCCACGCGGTGAGTTGGTTTCTTTGCCTCCGATAGGTGCCTTTGCGAGGATGGAAGAAGTATTCTCTAAACTTTAAATTATGCTCGTGATATTTTCAGACTACGTTGGTTTCATCAAGAAGATTATGAAGCTCCTACAGAACAGGTATACGGATATGCGAAAAGTAGAAGTGGAACTCAAACAGCTGGAGACTTTACCCGATCAGAATTCTATAAGTAAGTGTCATCCAGAAATGTTATCGCTCTTCTGCGTCGAACGATCCACTCGAGTGGAAGTATTGCTGATAAAGTTTCTATTTGTTCATATAGCCGATCGAAATGAATCTTCCTCAATCCAAGTTTCGTTGACAAGCGATGAGCAGCAAGTCGGGCTCAACTGCAGAATTTTTAAGTCTGGCGAGAGCTCGTCCGAAGAGACGACACATGGAGATTCTGGTCTGCTAAACTCGTTTGAAATCCCTTTGCGATAAGAACCGAGTGGAGCTCGTGACTCTCCCCACTAATGATCATGAATGACATTCAGTTTGCTGCTTAACCTGTGGAACTCAGGACCGAGAATAGGTCTCCTGCGAACTCTTGCGCACGAATGGGTTGAATTTCCAATCCAGCTTAACTTATCGCGTTGTTCCTAAGAACTTTAAACGCGTACAACTGTATCGTTGCACTTACGAAGGACGATTTGCGGCATGTCGGGCAACTGCAAGAGATGCGTGATTTCGTGTGGTGTTCCGAGATGGCTTCGAAAGTATTTCTCATCGATTGGCGTTATTCTTTTTCAGTGGGATTGGTCGAGGAAACAACAACAGAATCGACCACGATCACGATAGAGCGGGTGCTAGAAATAATCGAGCGCGCTTATCCTAATGCCGTTAGCATCGAAGACATCGCCAAGTGAGTTCAGTCGATTGTTGTTTTCATCGGAGGACTCGTCGTCCTGGCATTCTAAGTCGAGATGTTATTGGATGGAACATTCCCAGGGACTCCACATCACAAGAGGAGACGGTGCGAAGTTTCATCACTGAACTTGCTTCACGAGGAGTAATCCGACCGACTGAGGATGGTTCTTCGTTCACTCGAGTTACCAGAGATGAGCACAAAGTGAGTTCACTCCTAAGCAGTCCTGAAACATATGGCTTTGCTGCAACCTGAGTGAGAGCTCCAAAGTTTTATCCTAAATTCCTATCTTTAGGTGAAGCGTGTCCGTCAAATGCCCGCTGTTACTCGACAACAACAGCCCACAATTGCCATAATCACAGCACAGTTTTGCGAAAAGGTTGCTGTGGACGCGATGATATCTGACAAGAATACTTTTGTCAGATTCAAAACCGAAGGTCTGTGTTTCCAGCCAACTACCGACGCAGAGCTGTGGAATCGAAGAACAATCAACAAATTGTGTCTTCATTTCAACTTCGTGTTTTCGTAAGTCATCATTTGATAACGATAATTTTTCATTCCTCAGGAGAATCAAATGTTTATACTCTGGGGAATATCGGCTGTCATCGAGTCGTTGCAACCAAATTGCCAGCCGTAGGTCATCAACGAGGAGCAATGATTGCAGCGGGGAACACAACGACGAGACTCTTGGGTGAGTGCCGTTCGAGAACTTGTCATCGCTCGCAAGCAGGGATTCGTCGAGGGCGTAGAAAAGAAATCGCTTCTAAACGAAAACGTTTTATTTAGGTACATTCCAGAATGTTGACCACGTCATCCTGGTCGGGTGCGGTGGGGGAGTTCCTCATTACACCGACTACAAGAAACATGTTCGTTTGGGTGACGTTGTTGTGTCGGACAAACCGGCAGGCATCGACCGCAATAATTATATTTACATGTTTGCCGAAAAGTGAGTTTCCCAAAAGCAATCGCGCACATGGACGGCGAATCGAGTAGAAATATTAACAGAATTTTGACATTTGTTTCAATCCTTTTTCAGAATAAAAACCTCGCCGAACGAAGACAGATCGGATTCGCCGCCCGCCTCTTTCAACTTGAAAACCTGGCTTCCCCCCGAGGATAAACTTCAGGTGGGGATCGAGAAAAGGTAACGACGAGAATGAAAAGTCGTGAATTGTCCTTCCCCAGATGTCGTCTTCTGCTTGGAAACCAAAGAATAGAGATGCCTAATATCCTCAATCGTTCACAGCAAGCTGCTCGCCGCGTGACCGAAAACTCTATCCCGTGGGAGGACTACATTGTCGAAGGATTTCAGCAGCTGCAGAAGACTGCATCCCACTCGGGCGAAGAGGACGATTTCGCTCGACCACCTGAAGAAAGCGACAAACTATTTATGGGAATCGGAGGTTAGTTCGAGATTGAAATCCCTCGGGTCGCCGAAAATTCCGCAAACCCCACACCACAAAACTGACAAGCCAAGTTCAAATGCAGGCAATGACGTAATCGAAGTGGGCCATCCATGCGCTCCTCCGGGAACAACAAATGCTCGCATGCCGGGCCATCCATTGGTCCATTTCGGAGCGGTCGCATCAGGCGGAATGGTGGCTCTCGATGATGCACAGCGGCAAGAGTTCGCGTCACAGCACGGGATCCTAGCCTTCGACAGCGAATTCAATAGTGTTGTAGAGTCGGTGGGTAATTCTGGCCGCTCTTGGGTCAAACTCTCGCTCGAGCCGTATTCACATATTTGAGCATATTCACACCAAACGCATTCCAAATCTGCAGGTTTACGGAAATCGGAAAGACAACTATCTCGTACTTCGTGGCATCGCTGACTACAGGGACGGGACGAAGAGGAAAGATTGGCAAGCCTATTCAGCGTTGGTGGCCGCCGCCTTCATGAAAGCTGTCGTTGAGAACCTCTATTGAGAAATCCGCGTGATTTCCACCCTTGATTCGTCGATATTATTCTTCGTGTGCGGGCTCTTCGTTCATCATCCAGAAATCACTGCATACAGCACCATTCTAGTGAAGACTCGACATGTCTTGCGAAGATGAATTCACACCGAGGAAGAATGCCCAGTTCTTCAGTTGATAATCGATGTTGTGTAGCGATACAGGACACTACTCAGAGACGCAGTATTCATGCTATGATGAATTGGTCTCAAGTTAACATCAGGAGCCAAAAAATGAACAAGAAAACCCGATAATTGTTTGCTCGTGACATTTATCGGGTTAACCCGAGGAGACGTGGATTTGTCGAGTTCGTTGTGCGAAACTCGAACTTGAACGTTTCGCGCTGTACACATATTGATTGAGAGTGCAAATAGTCAAGGAGTATTTTGAAGTGTTCGGCTTTCCGTTCAGAGTTTTCATATTTTTCTGACATCGGGCCACTCGTCATCTTCTGAGTTTCCAGTGCTCCAACGAACGTCGGATCTGTGCTCGGCGAGTCGAGTTGATTTACACAAAGCCTCACTCTCGAAATAGAACTCCCAGTGTTGAAGAGGACAATTCCCTCTACGATACTGTTGTGAAGGGTAATATAATAAAGGATGTCAATGAAGCATTCGAGCATTCCACTATTCCACTTCGCATGAATCGACGACGGATGGGGAGGGAACCCCTCGACTCATTTCCCTCGGCAGCCAAGCGCTGACCGCTGACTCCAGAATCACGACCAGGGTCGACGATGTCGACTCGAGACAAATGGAAGCTCTGCAAAGGCGGCGAAACAGGGACAACGAGGTTGAAGGAGCTGCGCCCTGTGTAACGTCTTTCCTGACTCAATGGATAGGCGGGGAGCAAGTTTCGCGGTGGCAGTAGTTAGGCGGAGTCAAGCACGTTTGTCGAGAGGATGAGTTGAACACATGTCAGCCAATCATGGAAGAATGATACGAGACCTGATTCCTGTATCGTATCGATGATGCGATGAGTTAATTTGTTCATTTGTGTTTTATTATCAGTGTATCCGTTACATCCGGTTTCGTATACTCTCGATTTCAAGTTTTCATTTCAGTGGCCGTATTTCTGGAACTCCCACTCGCGGTTGTCAAGCGGGCAAACCTGCCTGGTCTTCAGCCATCTGTTCGGAACAAAGAGAAATAGAGAATATAAACCGTCGATCCAACAAGAGGACGGATCTGTCAAAGTGAAACACGAATCTCGAACGTTATTCGGGCGAGAGTGCGTAGTGGAAAACCAGAAAACAAAAAACTTGCCTCGATATGCAGTGGAAATGGAACGCGTGATTACACACACCCCACGCGACTGTGCATTCATCAGTTGTTGCAGATGCCTGCAAGTATCGGAAAAATCGATTACGGTCAGCTTCCGATGGTGTGAGATTCTGGGACTCGTCTGCGTTCCACATGCTCTTGAAATCGCAGAAGTAGTTGTCGAGAACCACGCACCTGATTTGCTTGACATTCGATGCAAAGGTCCATAATGTGATTCCTACATATAGCACAATTATCGACAACGATGTCCCAGGCCCATAGAGCTACAGCTGACCATTTCTTCACTTCAAACCGTTTCTTCTCACCGCTTTTTCCTCCGTTCGTGGAGACGTCTGAAAAATATATTCGAGGGAACGCGGGTCATTCGATGCGTTGCTGTGACAACCGCATTGCTCGCCTTTTCGTGCGCAATCAAGAAATTTAAATAGTGTCAGGTAATAACTCTTGAGACGACATGCAGGATTGCCCGTTGGCGTCATTGTTTCGTGGCTGAGGGAACGTAGCTCACAGTCATAAGGGTTATTCAATGTGAGAATCCGAACCCATCGTTCAGCCAATCCGATATGACATCAGTTTCGAGACTTCATCTGAGTTCAATATTTTCCACAAAGTCGGCAGAATCTATGTCTGGAGCATGACAATTCCTCCGCCTAATCGTGCTCGCTCTCGAGCATTTGAGTAAGTTCACCCGAAATCACACGATTTTCGATTGAGCGAGTTATAAAGCGATACTCACCGGAAGCCTCCGGTTGATCATCTACCTCCATCATTTTAAGATGCCGGTCGAAAACTCGCTAAAACGCCGAAATATCAAAATTCAATACTGCCAATCCACCGGTAGTGCATTGACACACTGCTTTATCGAGGCTGAGTAATTTTGTCACTTGTGAAACTTCCTCGGCGGTGATAATGATGTCGAAAATCGAGCGATTTTCACAGTGATGGTATTCGACCTGACAAAATGGTGGTTCGGCTCTCGGCGACGAAGCGGTTCTAGGGAACAAGCGGCTCGATGCAGCTCTGGAACCCTCGGTATCACAGCGGGGCCGGAGGTCCTCGATAGGACGCAGAGCGAGTAATCTTCACGGATTTACCTCAACTTCGATCGGGTGAGAGAAGAACCTTCGTTGACGATGAATTGAAGCAATCGCAAAATTATACCGCCAGAGCTTAGCACCAAAACTGGTCCAGTCCAATGTTGATTTCAAGATGGCTGCGCCCATGAAAATAGAAACCGAGTTGATCTCTGGCTTCCGAGAGGGAGCGAAGTGAACGATTTTTGTCTTCTCCAACACATGTTCAATTGGAGGACTTTTTCAAGAGCCGCAGAGGTGGTCAGCTAGTTATCACCTCTCCTCTGCAAAAATTTCAGAGTAATTTCCAGTTGGAAACGCCTGGAATTAGCGACTAAGACCGTGACTGATCTGATGAAGATGATTCGCGCACTTCGGCTACCCTGCTCCATTCGCGCCAGCTCGAGTAATGGTCATCGAGGTCACAACCGACCTCTGAGCAGCGCGTTCGGTGTACCGAAGCTCGGCCCACCCGAGGTAACGCCAGGCATCTCGAAGGAGTCCAACCTGTTCGATTTTTGCCAGGTTTCCAAACGCATGAGGTTCTTCCAATTGAAACGGAATGTGTTCGCTTGGCAAGAGGAGCAGTATTGCCTTGGAAAATGAAATTATGGCGCTTTTCACAGGGCGATACATCTTTGTGTCTGACTCATCAGACTGAATTCCAAGGCTCATTCATCTTTAATCACTAAACAGAGTTAATGATTAATTTTCCTCTCAAACCTGTCTGTTTATTCTCTTGAAGCAGGGGACAGTGGCATGATTGGTTTCTCTTCGCCTCGATTTTGAGTCTGGAATCAAATGGAGTTCGATTGTCATATAGGTGACCCACATTCTACGAAAGAATGAAGTTCATTTCGATCTGAAGGAGGGTGCTGTACAGGATGTGGACTTGAATCAATTGCCCTCCAACAATCCTATCGAAGACAGGTGGGTTGCATCATGTTATCCCCGAGATATCATCAAGCTGCCTGAAGTTAACGTTACTTAAAAGTGAAGGAAGCTTGCGAGCACACTGAGGCGCCACTCTATGATAGTATTCATTCTCCAGAGTTGTGATTGCGCGTAACAGACTCACTACGGGCGCCACCTTCGGGGTATTCGATGGTCATGGCGGGCCCCGGATGGCTCAGGTGAGTGTCGCGCTTCCACCTTAAAACCCATCGCCGCTCCGCCACCAGTCAACTCGACAGCTCGATGTGGCATTCTTTCTAACATGAATACTTTACGAATTCCAAGGTCATATCTCAGAGGCTGCCTCATTACTTCGCGCTTTCCGTGTTGCCTCATGAAATTCTTGAGCAGTACGTTCAGAGTTCTCCAAAGCCAGTTTTGATTGAGCGTATCTTCTCGACGGATCAACTCCCTGATTGGCAATATAAGTGCCACTTGCGAAGCTTACAAAGGTGAGTTTGCAGAAATGCCCAACGCTAGAGTCATCCTCGTGATGTTCCAAGGTTACAGGATCAACGGCAATGTTTTTGATCCGTTGAGGACGACGTACATTCTATTTGTAGTGTTCAATGCCCACTTGCTGACACGAGCGTTATTTCCCCATAGCTTTGCCACTCAAATCCTCAACTCGACGGAGCGGCTGACCACTTCTGAACTACTCTGCAAATCTTTCGATTTCCTGGATCGTGAGGTATTTGTCTGTCTCTGCACAGCACCCGATCGATGAAGATCAATCCGGATGTCGGACCGCAATCACTCATCCAATTTAGAGATGGATTTGTACTGCAATCTTGACTGAACTTTCCACAAGCGCAACTCTTGACGCCTGTTGGAACCCCTTAATCGCTGAAAAAATTTCCCTCTGTTCTGAAGGTTTCCCGCGAAATCCAAGAAACAGGAAGCGAAGAAGCCTTGACGCTTGCCGTACAGGGTTGTGTCGCAACTGTAAGTTTTTCATCATTCGTTCCGATTTTTGGCCTCGTTTGACCTCCGTATTCTCCCCCGTTCAATAATTTCCACAATCGTTTCCAATTCGTTTCGGCTCAATGAAGGCCAAGGGAAGTGCCGTCCTGAAGAACAAATGGTTGATTTCCTCTTTTTCATACAGTTAGCCCACATAACGGATCAGCACTTGTACGTGGCATCGACGGGCGACTGCAGAGCTGTACTAGGTGAGCGAGAGACTGTTCTGAATTTTTATGAATACCAGAATACGATTGGCATTTCGATGAATGACATTTTTGAGCTTTTTTTGATGAGCAGGAATCTGTGATGAATCTGGACGCTGGGTCGCTCGAGCCTTGAACAAAGAGCACAGTTGTGACAACGTGGAGGAAATTCAGAGACTCCTCGGAGAACACCCAAAATCCGAAACGAATAACATTATCAGGTTTGTGGATCGAAAACAAAAACGCTTTTATCCTAATGCGACCCTGCTCTCGAGCCATTATTCATTGAAACTGATTCTAGGGGAGAACGTTTGCTGGGCAACTTGGCTCCTCTCAGGGCTTTCGGAGATTTTCCCTTCAAATGGAGAAGAGACGAAATCATCAAACATCTCGTACCGCTTTATGGCGAGAGGTGCGTGAGTCCATGAATTTTGTTCCGGAACTGATCTCGTTCACCTTGACTATAGTGCGAAGTTTTCATCGTGTCGGTCGAGCGATTCCAATTTTCAGAGCTCGGATTAGTGTTCTAAGTGCGTCTGCTTTTCGAGTTTTCCATCGCTTTTCCGAGCACTTGATCCGTTCGGTGTTTATGCATCTGTTTTTCTTCTGTGTTCGCAGAGTTATCCCCCAGCATTACGAAACGCCGCCCTACCTGATAGCGACACCGGAAGTTTCTCATCATATTCTGACGCCAAGGTTGAAATTCAATTAATGATTCGAATTTAAGAAGGTTGCCGATGTGAGTTATGACTTCGTGACAGTCCCTAACAACTCTGTCTTTGATTTTGAAGGGACAAGTTCCTCGTGCTGGCTAGTGACGGTCTTTGGGAGATGCTCGGGAGCCAGAAAGTGAGTCTTATTTCTTTTTTCTGTAAGTTGACAACATGCTCCATGTGTTGCGAGTTGCGAGTGTTGTTTTAGCTGTTCCAAGCTTTCGTCATCGTGAGCTCCTTCGTCGACAGGTCGTCCAGTATCTGGGACAGTTCCTACAAGGTACACAAGCCCGCGACCTACTGCGTTTATCGGACGAGAACGTCACGCTGGGATCGATTCAAAATCTGCTCGGAAAACGAAAACGAGGTGAGATCCAGGTTCAAATTTTTCGTATTTCCCTGAAGGGCTCTGGCGTTGAAACGTCGTTCCAAAATATCAATTTCGTGTTTCGTAGATCTCTCAAACAAACCAGTTGACACGAATGCAGCCACTCATCTGATCAGAAATGCTTTGGGACGAACTGAATACGGTTTAGAACACACGAGGCTGGCAGCGTATCTGGGACTCCCTGCAAAGCTTTCAAGGTTTGCTCTGATCTGACTCCCTTCAGAATTGACCATCCGCTCCAAGAAAAGTAGACTAAATCCAGCCCGTTTTCAGGAATTACCGAGACGACATCTCAATACTTGTCATCGTTTTTGATCAAAACGAAGGCAGAGGAAAGGCTGGATCCGGAGACTTCTCTCGGCCTTGATTACTGTGATTTGCATCTTCTCCAATAGATTGGTGATTCGATTCGCGAACTGGATGAAACAACAATGCTCCAGTTTCACGTGGTTCCATCTAGTCATTGTGGCATGCGGACAACTCTTCCGTGATTTCGCAAATAAAAATATCGTGTTTTCGCGACAACTTTTCATTTCGTTCAGATTCGATTCATGGCGGCGACCTGCCGAACGAACGAAGGAATGAATGAATGAATGACGTCGTTGTCCTCGCCTCTCAAATCACTGGTTTTATTAAGAATCATTCGAAGTGAGTTCTGACTAGAAAACCCCTTCTTAACTCGCCAGTATAGGAGCTTCGTCGATCGTCAACATGTACTTTGGGAGGAATACCGAAAGGGGATCGTAGGGTTCCGGTTCGGGATTCGACAAGGGAGCTCACTACAAAAATATGATGCTTTTTCAGGGCAGCGATTTCTATTATACTCCGAGCAATTCTTCTTCTGTTTAATCATCATGAAACAGGAAATCACGCAACCAACTTAAGATTCTACTGACACTTATTATCGATTGATGGAATCGCCGACTCAGGTATATTCCGAATCGACCGCCGAAGTACACGAAGAAATCGATTCCTGACTCAGAGCTCAGCAGTGGTTTTCTGCCGCGGTGAAGACTCATCAGCGTATTACATTCTAAAGATGTCCGGTACTAAGATCCCGTTCGCTTCTCGCATCATTTTTCCTAGCTCAAACGACCTCCGCCCTCCGAAACTTCTCACTTGACCATTGATTGCTTATTTAGCTCAATTGGAATTATCCTCTGAGTAGATGATGATTATAACGTACTGAGATCAATGTTCGTCTCCAATGGCTCGACTTTTAAACGGAATCATCTGGAAGAGAAGAAATACGGTTCATATGGCTGCATTGGCACTCGATTCCCGGAGAGCGGGGAGTTTCTCCTCTTTACAATCTCAGCATTCATTCAAAACTCACCGTGATACCACCATTTGGTTTTCTTAGGATTCTTGCTGCAAGTTTTCACGTATAAAGTGTTATCGGGTGGTCGTTTCTACAAAGAAAAATGAGAAAGCTTACTAAATCGCCACGGGACTGTCTCTCTCTCAGGATGATATCCGCACTTGAAGCTTCGATTCGGAAGGAAGGAGCTTCCGAGCTCGGAAACTTCGCTTTTCTCATGGAAACCAAATCGTTGGCTTCAGAGCTTCATCTCAGAATTCTCGAACAAAGCGGCTTCGTGGCGTTTGTGGAAGAACCGCCCTCATGGGGATTGAGTATGTAGCACACTCTCCCACGGGAAAAGCACACCGTAGCCTCGCAAAGGATCCCGATTGGCGAATTCCGGTCTGACGAAAAAACTTCCAAACATCGAGACACCTCTTCTGAACGAATCTCACCTTTTCTTTGCACGATGAAAGCATTGAGACTATGGAGAGGCAGACCGCTTGGACCGAGAGTGCGGGAGACCAGTCTTCAGTGAGGATGGACAAACAGATATGCCCGTTGGAGTAAACATGGGGATTTATCGGAATGTTGGGTCCGACAAAGGTCACCTGTTAATGAATGGTGGGAGTTGAGGACCGCGTGTCCGCAGCAATCACCGACGATGAATTGGTCACTTCAGAGCGCCAACGAATTGTGCATTGTTCATCAGCTTCTCGATATACTCACCTCAGGAGAATCGAATGGATACTTGGAGGAAAATTTGAAGAGCAGCTGGAATTTTTCCCCCTGGTACAAAGTTCCCTCTGCGCCCTCCATGTCGATGATCCATCTGTGATCATGAGACAAACAAGTGAGATAACGCAACACTGAATTCGTAAATACACCGTGATATGAATGAAAACAGATTTGCATCAAAGAAGAGAGATGATAATCGAATTTAGTTTCTCGAGGGTCGCCGAATAAAAAAGAGTTGATTACGCACTGTGTGAGACTGTTTCCATGCAATGTGTGAGAATTGATTGAGACACCAGGCGAAGGCTCTCTGAGCATAGACATGTACTCTTTCTGAAGCCGTTTCTGGGGAGAACAACAGATGGTTTGATATTTCAAGTTCTGGTTTAGTATTCCGATTGCTGCCGGCGGATTGAAAATGAATGCGTACTCGAAAACACTCACGTTGAGGAGACTTCCGGAGCTGCTATTGGTTTCCATGAAATATTTAAGGGAATCGGAAAGTGTGGAATATTCACTACGCTCAGAGACACACATACATCAGGCCACTTTCGAGCACCGCATCAGCAGTTCGTTGTTTCTTCTGGCACTACCGAACAAACCGAACTTCGCAATTTAGTTCTAGCAATGTCTCGACCTCAACAGGTTTGAATATGGGCCGTTCCCACTGTAAGAAAGAGAACAATTATACGCCTGTTCAGTCCCATTCATCAACGCAATGCGTCACACGAAGCTGATATTTTTCTCCTTCAACAAGAGGAAGGATCGACATGAGTCAACGGAAGAGAAGTTTCTCCTAAGAGCTTCGGTTTTTCTGCACAGGTGATGGAGACGAAAAACTAGGCTGAGTCTTGAGAGGCGTCCCCTAGCGCGTCTTCGAGATCGACTCGAAGCCGTACAGTTGGGTGCCATACTTCGAAATACGTAAACTACATCTGAGACGGACAAACATGCTCTGTGATGATTGCCAGTGAGAATAGATACAGTCATGACGAGCCACGGCGGGCTTCCAAAGCTAGCAAAAGTGAATACTCACTCTAGGACTCACTGAAGATCGAGCGGAGCTCAGAACCGATGCAGAGGTACAACCCACAGACGGACAATTGCTGATTTCCACAAATAGAACTCTCAAACACTCTCCTTAAATATTGGCAGACAGAATTCACGACCCCCTAACAAAGCAAAACAACCCAGAGGGCGCTGTCGATCACGTGCCCGACGGCAGTAACGCGGCAAGCTCCAAAGATTCATCGAACAGTTCATCGGGACTGATCTCTCAGGAATCCGACTTGCTGTCTAAATTGACAAGATACGATGGTAGAACGATCGAACACCTTCTCTCTCAGCATTGGATCACCGCACACAGTTGTTAAGATTAGTTTACGGGGAGGAAACCCGCTATAAGCTTCGATCGTAAAACCGTTCTGACTGACTGAGTGTGAGCCACGGGCTGTCAGAACTCTGAAGCGTTTCTGCTTGTCATCCGTGACAGCGACCCAAAACAGAAAGCAATCGAAGGACCAGTATTCTGAATGGGAAGTGGCGAGAACGTTCGGAAGGACGCTTTTTCGGGAACACTCCTGAACTCATGAAATGAAATGAAATGAAAATAACCTTCTGCGAACGAGAACGCAAATCATCGGAAGAGCCTCAACTCGGGGAGATGTTGGCACCATCGGGCGGAGAAGGTTATGTTCCGAAAGACTGATCGTCACACGGGTTCCTTGCTGTCATCTCCCCCCGGATATCGAAAGCTCGTTCGCTCGTTTTTTAGGGATCAGGATTCCGATCCCGATTTCTCGTTCCTCGAAGTCGCGAGGTAGAGACCGCGGCTCGGAACAGCGGCGCCGCGCGAATCGAGAGAAATATTCGATGATTTCGCACGAGACGGTTGGCATGCATTCTGATTATTTATGTTGATGAATTCCGACGGACATATTAGAACGCAGAACAGGTCCCGCGCAGTGGCGGCATCAGCCAATTTTTTGATGAAGCTGTTTCTTCTCTCTCATCGTTAGGCGGGTGGCTCCCCAACCGCGTGACCATATTGGCTAGGCTGTATCCTCAATTTGAGTCCGTGGTCGGAGAAGAGGGCTACAATATGAACAACAGATTTGCATCGAGGGACCTGATCTACAGGACTACGGAATCGTTGAAACTTAAAGTTTCCACGTAGCCTTGGATCAGAGGAAATTCGACATTTGATACATACTCAGCCTGTTAGAGTTCAGTGAAGAATGAGGAATTCGAGGAGCTCTAGCTTGTCGAATGACACCACACGAGATGATAACGCGTAGTTATGTTTGCGCATTGGAATTTCCCACCGTTGTCGACCGATTCTTCAAGGAATAATATGGAGGAGAATTGTTTTTTTTTGGGGAAAATCAGAGAAAACTCACGGAATCTAGCTATGAATGGCCTGTTGTGAATTAAGATGCTTAGCCATCACGAGGTCGAAATTTACATTTCGGGAACTCCCACAAACTTTCCATTGAGACTAGAAGTGTTGTTTGCAATCTTATGTATCTAGAGCCCCTTTCGTTGGTGTCTCCACCAGCACTCGACGCACTGAGCTGGAATACTCTCAAGATGCCGGGGTCGGCGTTCTTTTTAACTCCAGCTGCTCAAGAAGGAAACTCAAATCGGTCCTCCCCGGGAAGATCGGTAACATGTGAAGCACTGGAATGATGACTGCAAAAATGGAGCTCCAACGATCACTGCAGTTACTTCAGTAGTCGCTGCGTTACTGCAGTCGCTTTCTGAGATTTTCGAAAACTTACCGGAAAGCTGCGGTCGAGCGCATTCGGAGCGTTCACGATCTCTGTATGGATCTCCGAGGTGTCATCTTTTGTGAACTGCTTTCTGAGTGAAAATATCTCTTGAAATCAGCGAGGTATTGCCGAACGAATTCAAACGTGAGCGCCCCTTGGCGGTAGATCGCGACGGTGCGCGGGTCTGAGTTTACCGTTCACGGGAATAATCATTGGTGTGACCTCAGTCCCTGAACTTCGCTTTGTGCGAACTTCAGCTGGAAAATGGCACTTGGCTTGGAAAGTCTCTCCGTGCGGGGGATGAAAAGACATCCCTCACTCATCCCCCTTCTTGTAAGCCCTTATTTGCTCTTTGATCTGAATTAACAGTCGAAATAGTTATGCGAAACCTTGCGAGAGAGAGGTTGCTCGTCTTGGCGATGCGTTCAGATTAGCCCTTGAGTTTCCGAATTGCGTCGGTCGCGGCACTTTGGAATAACTTCCCCACTGTTTTTCGAGTATGGTCAAGCTGTCTCTGAAATCATCGGTTAACCTAGAGTACCACAATGTACAAGGAGCCCAGATCGCGTTACTCTTTCCGTTGGCAGCTAGTTTGAAAGCCTCTACATCGGTTCCCTTGTTTCTTCCAGGCCTGCTTGGCTGTCGGTGCAGGCGGAGCTGCATACTATACCTTCCGATTGGCCTTTTCTAGTCCCGATGTGTCGTGGAACAAGAAGAAGAACCCGGTAAGTTTGTTGTGTAGATATCATTCGTACATGTACGAACACAATCTCTGTATAGAGGTGCCGGAGAAAGAGCGAGATTCCCCAAGGGTGTTCTGATGCGCGCCGCACACTGAGTGAAACGACTGAATCTTTCTGAATATTTTCAGGAACCGTGGCAAGAATACGAGAACAAGCAGTACAGATTCTGGTCGAGTCGCAGTTATGATACATTGCCCCCATCGGAACGTCCCAAGTTCTAAAGTTGTAGCTCCCGTGATACCAAGCATATGCGGATTGGAAAACATAGAATAAAACTGTGAAAGACACCAAGACTGTTGTTTTTTCCTGGCAAGCTCAGCTAGGTGGAGTGGTAGCACTCCTGAGGGAAAAATCGGGATGCTCCCGAAGCAAAGCTCTCTTATTTAATCAGCGATTCTGAAAACCGTCAAGCGGGCAAATTTCCCACATCCTGATTCCCCCCAAACAGGTGCTCACGTCTTACTGTGCTCAAGTGGAGGTGGCGATTAATCAGGCACCGTAGTGGCGCACTCTTCCGCAGCAATTTCGAGACGGTTGACATTCATTGGGTCATGACTCATAAGTCGGAACTTTCTCCAACGACCGGGCCATGTTGACTCGCTACTACTTTTAGCGTTTAAACCCTTCTGCGGAAATGGAAGAAAATGAATGTAATAATGAAATAGCAATCGAATGAGAGCACGGACGCCTTAAGAGGGGGAACTTGATCCTCTCTCATCTGAACGAGAAAGTTTTGCTCCTGGAACATTAGTGTAGGAGATGATTAACGGCACGAATTTTCAGACAACCAGTCGAGCGATATTCGATGAAAAATCTCGATTATTGTGAGAAAATAGAATCGCATGAACTGGCCATCGTGTATAATCAAAAGTTGATCGAAGGAAGCTATTTGCGCAATCACGGGAATCTTAGGGCAATCCGTCGGAGCTGAGAGACGAACTCGATTTCCCGAAGATGTAGAGCGCTCCCGGCCTGACTTTATGAGTCGTGCAGTTTCAAGAAGGGTCAATTCCTCGTTGATCGATGTGTTCAAATGTTAGCCTCATTGAACGTGCCGCTTTCGAATACAAGATGGACGTTGGCTTCTTTGAAATACCTTTATCTTATTATTTCTGCAAGATTAGCCATGAAATCCGATTAGCACCAGCGAAAGGTCATCTCTCTGGATAGAACCAAGTTACATCTCTACGTCCTCATCGATTATTATCGGAAGTGAGACGACAGCTGGACACATTCATGTGAGCACCCCGGTGCCTGACGTGACATCTGTGCGAAGCGACCTCTCGCGCCCTGATTCACGTTGTGGTTGAGTTGTTTGCTCTCTTGCCACGACACAGTGGAATCTCATTGCAACGAGCAAGCTGTCACCAGCGGGGTTGGATCGTTTTACTGAAGGAGGCTTTCAACATGGGCTCTATGAGAAGCCGGGCAGAGGAAATGGTTCATTTTATGAAGAAGTTTCTTAAATTGCGGTTCATTATAACGAGATTCTACTGTATCAGGGATGAGAGAAACGGGAAGCTTAATCGACGAGTTTCAATTGTTTCCTCCCTCGGTCGGTGATCCGATCTTATAATTATGGAAGCTTTCCGTCTGTGATTGTTCCGCGATGATCTCCAATGGCTCTATTGAGGTGTACGTATAACTCGTGATTTCGCGGCTGGCATCGTGCTTTCGAGGTCAGGATCGACGACCGGGTAGTCTCCCAGATTTCAAGAATCTGGCATTTCAGTTAATCGATTCTGGAACATCGGAGACTCTATGGAGCTCAAGGAAAAAACGGATCATCTCAGATATTAGAACCCCCTTGTTTGAGCCAGTGGCGTAACTAGGGTGGGGGAGGAGAGACAAGGGGGCTCATGTCCCAGGCGCAGACTTCAAGGGCGCGAAATCAAGACTCTGGTTCATAATACCTGAGTGACTCAATGAGATACTTGATTAATCTTGAAGTGCATTTCTCACCGATCACGGGAGGAACCCTCTGACACGCGAAGCTCAATATCAAATTATCTCATCTACGGCTCGAGTTTGTTAATTCAGGATGAGAATCAGCAATTGAATTCTAAGAATCCAGTGGAATATCAGGAGCCTTCCCATATTGAATTGTGTAACGGAAGCGCACAAAGCTTCTGTCGGGAGAGAAATGCACTCCACAATATTCCCAGACGGGCTACCTATATTCCCGTATTCTAAGAATTCCGTAATAAGATGATAACCACAACGATTTCCGTAAACTCAAGTTGATCCCTCCCCACCGAGTAGGCACGATGACCCAACCGCGGCTTGTTGGTTTGTCCGTTTTGTGCTTTGGAAGAAAATGAACAAGAAAACCGGTTTCGATTCCATCGGAAAAACTTCATGTGACTTCATATCTTCATGTGATTCAACATCATGTTAAAAAATTGCTCGGGACTGTATCTTGCCGAAATCAAACAGCGAAAGTTCTCAGAGTGCCCTACTCTGTCAAGCTGTCCGGGGCTGACCCCCCACTCCATTCCCCTCGCTTTTTGATGATTCTGATCGAAGGTTGTCACGCCCCTAGAACGAGTTAGGCCTGTATGTATCACAGCTCCTTCATCTGATGCCAGTCATTTGCCTTCCCAGAAAAAGCACTGCGGAAGCCATCTCCGAATAAGTGGGAGCAATCTTTGATAACCTTGCGGCTTGTACAGCGGTGTTTCCTCGCTGCAAAACGGTGTTATGACCCGCAGTTCGAATAGCGTCTTCTTCCGATTATATGTGCACATTCACCCCCGGAGTGTTGACAGATCTCCTGTATTGTTCGGTCGTGCCTCAATGGAGTTCAGAACGATCTTGCAGGTGAGGAAAACGCTGGCTCGAGTCTTGACGCAACTTCTCCAATTTGTCGCCGACTCAGGATATTTTCTTACTTGAGTTCCGGGGAGCTTGAACTTGATCTTCATGCAAATCACTTCATGCTTCTATACAGAGCAGTATGATTTCGGCCAGAGGATTTTGTCTGACATCCAGAGTTATCTCGAGGGTTACTTACGTACTCGTGCCTTCGATTCGCTGAAAATATCACTGTTGAATCGCCTATCTAAAGCTTCATTCACAAGCGAACAGGCTTGCTCGTATCGCATGGTCGGCTACTGGCACCATGTCATCCATCATACATGTATCCATGTCATACACGAGATGAAACATTTCTTCTCGGTCATCCGACTCGTGAAGCTCTCCAGGATCATCTCCTTCGATCTAATCTTGCTTGTTTTAGAGGGCCTTGAGAAAGTTCTAAATCACTCGTTCCTGAATTGGTCAAGTCTAGTGAGCCGTAAGTGCAAGTTTGAATTGCCATCACGAATATTTGTGGTCTGATTGTAATGATGAAGCTGAGTTCTCCAACAGAAGCCTTCAATGGATTCGTAGGTTCGTCATCGATTGTTGCAAGCCATTAGCAATATATCTCTTCAGTTAATACCTCAATGAGTTTTGAGACGAGGCGAAAATTATTGGTGGCGGAAGATAATGAGTTCCCAATGTAAATCTCCGGAGTTTCATTGCACCTGGAAGCAAACAACGGTTCCGGAAAACCCTCGCGCCAGATACTCAGCGGACAGAATGGTGTATTTATCGGTCCTTGTCAGAGGAAGGGACAAGTACAACTTGTTCGACAGAATATCTTTTTTCTTTCAACCGGAAAAATCGATTTTTCCCGTTTCCGCACGGGCGCTCGGACGAGCCGCATGCGAACGCCGGATCTTGTTGACATACCTTTGACGGTGCAACATCTGTGTCCCGTCAGGCCGTGATCTTTCTCTCGCGGATCTCAAGCCTCGGTTTGATTACCCGAAAACCTCGGCCGAACAGTCGTATGATTCATCTCCCCTCCCCTCTTCTACCGAAGCACGCCCGCGGTTTAGATCTTTTCGTCCTCTCGTCCCTATGAGGCTCGCTGCTTCGATTTTGGTTGTCACGATCTGGTTGGGATCGAGAACACTCTCGGTGCATTTTTTCAATCGATGTTGTCGATTTTATCCAAATCACCAGCTTTCCCGGCCGCGCTTCGCCGCAACAGTTCACTTGGACGCAGACTTTTCTCCGCAAAGTGTCTGCTCGAGGATCGGACCTGACAATCCATCGTCTCGAACTTCCCTTCCATTGACGCGATAAAATCGAAGTTCCATTGCAATCGGCGGAAGAGGGTGTTGTTTCAGTGTCAAAGCTTCTCTATTCCGTACCAAAAGTGTGAAATCGCAAGTGACTTTTTTGGAGTTGCCCCGTGACGTAACTTTTCACGATTATCGGCTTCCCAGTTCCCGCCCACGTTGTAACGGCTCCGACCTCGACCCCCATTCCAAGTCAGTGACTCAGATAGTCAGATGATCAGACTCGCCCGAGTACGATCTGATCTTCTACCACACACAATCGAAAAGATTCAAGATCCAAAAGAATACCAAGTAGGGGAGACCGAGCCTAGTTGGCACAAGGGGCAAGTTGGCACTACCCTCGCCAAACGCGCACAAGAGGGTGCAGGAAAGATTTGGTTTGGAAGGATGCAAACGTGTTCTCGATTTGTCCTTGAGAATTTCGTGTTTTCTGAGCTCAGAAGTGATTTTTGATCTCTCTCGTAGAAAGAGTATTTCGTTCCGATGGGAAGTTTTTAACATTCATGATCGGCAGAGGAAGCTCGGAAGATCCACTACAGACCGCGAATTCACGGGCACTCCGCTTCTGGAGGTGTAGACTTTCAGTTTTGAGGATATCGACGATCTAAAGCAAATATTCGGGGCAGGCTGGTGCAAGGGGAAACAAGGCTACCTAGTTGGCATCCCAAGATAGCTCGAGCTGCATCCTGATCTGAATGTTGATGTTGAAGAGCGACAGAATTTCAGATTACAAACGATATCATCGGCAAACGACAAACGACATCTTCAAAACAAGATCTCAAAATGTTGAGGCTGAGAAATTGAAGCTGATCAGATTCACACACTCGTGAGTTCTCGTTCGAGTTGGCTGTTTTTTGACTACTCAACAAACAACTCGTTCTCCGGACAATGGTGCGCAAAAATTAAAGAACATCGGAACGATTGAACCAGTCATCAAACGCTATCGAGAGCGCCGGTTTGTCGAATTTTGCTTACAGAGAGTCCGGAGCTACCGTGCCGACGCACCCCGGTCCCACTACCAATATGTCCCGCCAACGTGCCGTCAACCCGCTTGAAATGCCCCATACACCCTGCCAACTCTCTCGACCATTCTCCAGACGCTACCGGCAATAGAACATTACTCAAACGTCAAAGCCCGACGTCCTCCTCTATCAATGATCGACGAGTTTTGATCTCCCGCACCTTCTCACAGACTCCTCCGCAAGATGAACTTCGATGTTCGAGTCGAACAACACTTCGAAGAACATTCAGACGTCGGAACAACGAAGTCGCATGAAGGTCAACGGAAGTGAACGCTTTACCGGTACCGTGAATCGAGTCCCTGCGCGGTAAACGTAAAGAGTGTCCTGAGTTACTTGTCGGGTACTGTTCTATGACTCATCAGCCAAGTTTCAACCTTATCGACTTTCAAGTTTCAGAGATTGTGTCGAACAGAGGACAGATATTTGACGAGAGGGTAGGACTATCGAATCCCTCATCGGTATTATTTAAAATCAGAGCTTGCCATCGCTGACTCGTTTCCGCTTCATCGTGACTCTGCGGATACTCCGGTGCCTCGAGTGATTGTAAAACTCAATGACACAGAGCATAGATAATTGGAGCTTAATACGGACTGAAGGCCTCCCAAGTGTATGACTAACCGTCTAGCAGAAGTCAGACTCTTCACGATGCCTCAAGATCGCACCTGTTTCCTGTCCGCTTTGGTTTTTTCATCGTTTCCGCGCACGTAAGACCTATAGGCGGCTATAACGGGAGATGGCCCCTCTCTGAAGTGAGGATTTCTCATGTGAAGTTCTTTCTCTGGCTCCCAAGCCACCAGCATCCTCGGAAAATTTTCAGGGAATCGAAAGTCTTCCTTGGAACTTCGAGAGAGATTTCCGAGCTCGCTGGTCTCCTGAGTCGGAACCCACCTTTGGTCACTATTTTCCTCACAAAGTAAAGGCGATTGATCTCCGTGATCCACACGAGAAACGATGAACGTACATCCTCTCAACAAGATACCGAACGTAGATCCGATGCAGAAGCTCTCAACGGAACTCCCGAAGTGATCAGCGCCGAAATAATGCGCGTCATGATGTTGCTCTCATGCATATGACTTCAGCTGTTAGCGTTGATAGCCCATATTCAAGCAAAAACATGACCATTAAGTTAAGACGTTGACCGTTCAATAGTGAACGACTGGGTCTCCGCCGCGCACATCCATCCGGAAGGCGTCGGACTTTGAACTCAGCTCCCTTCCGGAGCGATGTCGCATGCCTTCAAGGATCTTTGGGAGATAGTGTTTGTTTTGATATTTTCGCATTTTCTGAGTTTTCTGATAGAGTTGGGGCGGCGTAGATCTCAAATCTAGAGGAACACGGCTACAAAACTGAATGAACTCTGGAGCCCCCGTAAAATCGCTCCGTCATCTCAGTCAACAAATCTGCTCCTTTCGAGACGATTCTGAGTACGGAATATCGCGTCCTTTTTGAGACTCTGAGCCATAGGTGAGCTTCGTTCAGTGTCCGTCACTCAATGAACCGGAGGGAACGCTCAACTTTTGAAACAAGAAAGGCGTGAAAATATGAAAATAAATAATTCCACTCAAAACGCATCTACGACGTGCAAAACGAGGCCGATATGACTCGTACATTATGTGGGACAAGTTGATCACTGATTAGAGGTTGAGGAAACTTCATACCAAAGATCTCGAGTCGATGCATGATCAGTTATCATTAGCCGGAAAGTTCGGGCATTAATCATTCTTGACCCTCCATCTATCCATATGAATTGATGGATATATGAGTATTTGATGCTCGATTGTTCCAGCCCAGGCCGTGATTGGGCGGAAATCATCGATGTAGTCGGCCCCCGATCAACAATTCCATGAATTGATGGGGAGTGATTAATGAACTTTCAGGCTCCAGTTATCACACATGATCAGAACATGGCCTGAGGAGCTCCTGACGTAATTGACCCGATGATTTCATGTATCGTGGCGATTGTTCTGTCGAAAGCTAAACAAATAAGTATTCCTATTTTTGTCCTAATGCGCGTCGAGTATTTTGAACGCCGCTAGCGGTCTCTGCGGCTGTCCGGTCGAATCGGATACGGCGAAGATGGCCTAGAGAAAGTTCCCACGGTGCGACTTCTTCGCTTGAGGGACAGCACAGACGGACAGCGACAGAAAACCCTCGGGGCGAAGACGATGTCATGCTACGCCAGTGGAGGGAAGTTCGTATCCGCTTCTCCGCCGTGAGAGATTTTCTCAATGGCGCGTAGTGAACGTATTTGTATTTCGACGATAACACATTTACGCATGCGACCATGAAAACTCTCCGTTCATGCAGGCGCTCTACTCGGTGAATTTTCCAATCCGTGAAGTGGAAATATGAAAAGCACTCAGTCGAAACAAACACACTGTAGGTTCCGTGGGGTCAAAGTTTATTGAAGAACGTTTCATTCGTCATTATCCTGTCAACGAATCATAAATCAGAAAATCGAGGAGAAACTTGAAATCTCCGACACGGAATCGAATGGAGTGGACTGTGAATTCCGTTGAGCGACTCCAATCCCCATTTCTTGATTTTATTTCTCAATTTGGGCTCAGAGTTTCGAACCCGAGACGAAAAACGCCGCTTCCATTTCCTCAACGTAGCGATGGGTTTGGGTCTAAGCAACCTGCAGAGATTTTCTGTTGAGCAGGTATCGTCAGGTTGACAGACACGTTTCTCACGGTGTCGTCCCTGCGCCGAATATCCTCTCTCAGAAGGGAGAGCGGGAAAGGCCGCATAAAAGCACCCCACCACCAAATAATCACCCCCGACGTTCATGAGCTTACTTATTTGTACATTGAACACGCTCTGCCGAGAAAAGAGCAGATTCAGGATGGTAAAGTCGAAACGTGCATCAGTATCTTCGCCTTACATAAACTCCGTGCAGAGACGGAACGAACGTGAGCGCAAGAGAGTGCATCAAGTAAACGAAGGATTTGCATCTTTACGAGAGCGTTTGCCAAACGGTGCTGCGAATCAAAAACTGTCAAAGGTTGAAACTCTTCGTTGTGCACTGAACTACATACTCGAGCTGCAAAGCTTACTCTCCGTGAGTGGAGAAGAGAGTCCCCACGCAAGAGCCCTGTCACCTTCGGAGCCTCATTATTACAAAATTGAAGAGCCTGCCCGACATTGGAACTGGAGTGATGAGCGGTTCTCTCAAAGGACGTGTAGGGACGACCAACTCCAGCTTGAAGTGATAAGCAGAAGGGGTATCATGTGACGCTGTTTCCCATTCTTCGTGCTCGACCTGTAGATAGATGATCCGGATTGCCTCAAGCGCGCCAATGCGCTCACGATGACATCATCCCCCGATTGTGATACATGTATTTATTCGAGATATTGAAACGATAATTTTCATGCTCATACTTTGTGCCTGTCTCGCCGCTCCATAACTGGATATCGACAAATGCCACTAACTTGTACAAACCGTGTTTCTATTCATCTGTATATCGCACCCGATTGTGTGGCATTCAGCTCGCCATCTCACTGAATGCTCGCCAGATTCTACACATCAAGAAGGTTCACGGAACATCCATTCACTTCAAGCGACTCGCTGACTACGAGAGATTGTGCGCCTCACCCGGATATACAATGCAAGTCTTCAATTGTGTACCAGCTTGAGCAAACGTCTCCCTATTTCATCTCGTTGACAAACGTCTTCTGATCCTGCTGCGCCAAGAGATCATGTGATTTTTGCGCTCAAGCACGGCTAGCGAAGCCTCTTCAGTGGTGGAAGCATTGCATTGCATCGCAAGGAAACGGATTGATGGCGGCGCAGTGTCCCATGAGCACATAATCATTCCGCAGTCAGCATGCGGATTTTACTCGAAATCCCTGAGATTCCCTCAGTGGTCCCAGAGATATAGTCTCGACTGAAATAAATATTCTGATTGAGATCCACACTCCGCCGATCATGAATTTCTTTTTGTCAGGGGTTTCCAAACTTCACAAAAACTAGTCCTCCGCGAAGCTCCTCGAGATCTGTCACCGTGATCGGAAAGTTCAAATGAAAGTTGAGCATTTGAATAAATGTCAAATGTCGCCGTCGTGTCGGCAACTTCGCGTGTTCTCCCGAAAATGTACAGGTGGTCGACTTTCGATTAAATTCAGATCGTTCAGAAGACGCTCTGGCTGACCGTGGCAGGGAAAATTCCGTTCTGGAACGCTGGGTGTGTTTTTCACGAACCCTTGGAGCCACCAAAAGTCATTCTACCGATACGTTTTCTTGTCAGTTATTGCTGACAGGGAGAGAAAACTCGAATCGAGATAACTTCAGGGATCAATTCATTGTCGATTCATTGCGTGGAGGTTTGTGATTTGCATCCATCATTCACAAACAGCATGGGAGGAATTTTCTCGGTACGCTTGCTGTGGGAAACAAATAATTTTTTGCAGAGTCAAGAGGTAAAGAGCTTCCACCTGAAGGATCGTCCGATCTCTCCTATGGTTGTTTGCAGCTGATACGAATCATAACCCTCAATGCAATGAAAAGACATCTGGGTTGAGGCGAGATCTTTTTTTTTTTCGCTGGTCGTTGAGGAACTGAAGTACGATATGCTTATTTCGTGGAAAGAAATGAAGGAATTCATGCTCCGCCTGGACTCAAATGACACAATTTCTTCCGGGAGAGACTGATGCAACAGCTTCCCAAGAAAAGCAAACGCGTATGCGAAGCAGAACTTGAACACTTTTGAGATTGTCAGCATGGATGAGGTGAAGATATTCTCCCCCGGCGTTGTTTCTGAAACCTCGTAGCCGCAACCGGTAAGAAAGTTCTCGGTGCCGTTCCTGTTGAACGATCAGACACCTGTCCATAGGAAACCGCACTCCTTGTCCCGCGCGAAGTTGCAATGCATGGAGAAGGAGTTGGCGCAGATGCTCAAGCACGGAATCATTCGTGAATCTTCATCTTGCTTTGGTAGTCTATTCAACGATCGATCTTTGGAATCGATCCGACCCCGTCGCATATAAATAAATTTGAACAGGCTATTCGGAACAACCACTGACCGAGAAGACGGCGTTTGCGACGCCCTCCGGAGAGTACGAATACAACGTGATTCCGTTTGGTTGGAGGAATCCTTCTAAGAACCCTTAGACGATGATGAACTCGGCGATGAGCTTCCATAGAGTTCATGCTGAAGTCTACGTCAATAACATTATCGTGTTGTCGAAGAACGCCGCTGACCATCAGATTCATTTGAAAAGGCTTCTTCAAAGCTCTGAGCTTTCGTTGAAAATCAACGTCTAGAAGTTGGAGCTTTTGTGTCGATCGATTGTACTACTCGGCCGAAGTTTGATGGGATGACGAAGAGTACCTAAGACAACTGAATTGAGAAGGTGCGAAGCACGGGACCGCCGAAAAACTTCCAACTGCTTCGAAGCTTCCTGAGTTTCTGCGGGCACTTTCGTTCTCCCTTCCGATACTAGGCCATGATTGTAAAGCCGTAGACTGAGCCGCGATTTACTGATTTGTTTCGCTTGACTAAAATATGTGCTCGATTCGGCGCAGATCTATGGCCCCTGCTCCTCTTCATTGATGATAAAGTGCTCAGTGAGCACGCAAGTCATATGCAGACCGCGTATGAATGAAGAACACATGTACAGGTATCGTTATCTCCTTGATTGAAGGGCATGTCCATCTATTTTTCGGGCCCCCAAAAGGTGGGGGAATCCACCATTCGTTTGATTGGTGCGATTGATTCTGCAGTTTCATGGGCAGAAATGTAAAAGAAAGTAGATGCGCGCCTCAAGAAGTATAACGTATCATCAAGCTCAGCTTTTGAACCCGGGGTCAGATTATTTGGTGACAAAACTGGATCCGCGTGGGCTAATCATAATCAAGTAGAGATTAGGCGTCATCATCCTTAAAGATCATTCTGGAAGTTGAAGACGTTTGACCCGACCCATTGATCGGGCTGGGAGTCTGGCCGGCATACCCGGCCGCAAGAAAATCTGCGATTTTGTGGCTTTTGGAACACTCATGTGTGCCAGTTTTCTCAGCAGAAACGGTTGTCGAGGCGAAAGCAGAACGTTTTCAACCTGATGTTTGATAGTAGAGGTACAGTATGAAGAGAATTATCAAAAATCCTTCGAAGTTCCTATTCAGCCGATTTACCATCTAGATTCCCGTTAGCAGCTATCGTCCGACATACGATATGCTGTATCAAAACGCCGTAGTGGTCTGAGAATTGTATTAAACGAGTCTATTTCTTGTCATGAAATCATAATATAGCGATCGCAAAATGTGCTGAAGCATTGTCTTCTCTTGCGAGTGGTTCCTGAGGGGAGATGGGGAGGAGGGGGAGAGCGGTAAATATTCAAGAAAACTCTGATTCTTTCAATCCCTGAGAATGTTCGATAACGATAACGACGATTCGAAAAGAAATCGTGGCATTCGCGAATTTTCGGGAAAAACTCCGCGAATTCTCTTGAAAAATGCGGCCCCTTCTTTCTACTTGGAGAATCGTTAGCAGCCATCTGACTCAATCTTCGATGCAAAAAAGCTCCAAAAATTAACTTCCGTAAGATCTGTTAGAACGTTCGTTTTCTCTAGAGTCTCATTTTTCGAGAAAAGCTCACAGGGTCTCTCCACTCCTCTGGGCACTATTTTTTTTCTTGTTCCAACATAAGGTACTCCTACAGTGCGTTGTGCCGAAGAGATTTTTTCTAGAATTCGACAGCAGGCACCCTTGCGCTCTTCTGTCCCTTGCATTTTTAGAAGGTAATGAGATGAAAGCAATAGACTAAAGCTCTGTATACCGGAATAATCTTTATTGAGTAGTACAATGCGTCAATTTTACTCAAAAAATAGAGATGCTCCTGCAGTTCTTTCGTTTCGAATCGAACCTGATATACCGTTGTAATTGTGATATCCTAGTGACGATTTCCGAAGTCGTCGTCGTCTCGTGCTAGATAGAGAAAAGCCGAATCGATTTAATCAAACGGTTATAAAATGGTGTATATTGTGTGTTTCAGACGTGACCCGAATGATCCAACTCAATGTTCAGACTGAGTTCAAGCTTTTCTCTCGATCTAACACTGGATGAGGTTAATTGGTTGAACGATCGATCGATTGTGCACAAAAAACGCAGTCGATGAATCATCCATTATTTGTACAGTGATAATCTGTTGTTGCTATTTCAGTAGGTTCTTCTTTATAGTTCGGCGAATAATCGCTCGTCTAAGCTAGGCATAAGGTAAAAAGATAACTATTCAGCCATCCTTGGATGGCTGCACCGGGATGGGGTATCAAGCACTGCATGACGTACTTGAAGTTTGTTTCTTTGCCAGGGAAGCAATCAACTCTCTCAACCTTGCGGACTAGTCCATGTTTTCAAAATGAGATCATATCGTGTTTGCACTAGGTTTTGTTATTCATTTCGTCAACTTGTTTGTCGTCGTCGTCGTTAACATGTCGACGCACGAGTCTTCAATATTGAGCCTTATCGAACCATAAGAATCGAGTGAGGTAGAACTTTGAGTTGGTGAGATCAACACCGTGTATCCCAGAACGTATCCAAACAATGGAATACAGGAAGGAATCGTAAGGCACTTTCCATATTTTTCTCGTTTTTTTTTTTGGAATTTACTTTAAATGGGAGGCGAAAATGATTATGAGGTCTTCCATCCATATCTCATCCTTACTGAAAAGCTTGGCTGAAATGTGGCAACGGAGAACCCAGGCCGTCAACAAGAGGTGGGGTTATAGGAGTCGTGGTCTGAGGAGATGTTGGTGATAGAGGAGATAAACTACTGACGACACCCATTCCGCTTTGACCGACATTATAATAATTAGCGGTGTTCTGTGAGATAATCGGCATGAGTGTGAAGTAGGAACTTGAAGTCGAGCTTGGATGGAAATCCATGCTAGGTACCCCCGAATGGGATGTCACAGCGTTTGTTGATGATGCCTCATGCTTCAAGACTGGTATAGCGTTTCTGTTTTCGTCGTCGATAAAGTACGATGAAAACGAGGGCGAAATATAAGCCGAGGGAGCCCATGATGAATGTGACACTAGAGGGTCTTTTCCTGTCTGTAGAATATTCGGGTTGACCCCAGTACCGACTTGTCCCTGAGATACTGGTAAAACGGTAACGGGTGGACCCGTCACAATAAGTTGGCTAGATGAACTCGCTGTCGCCAACGGCGTCAAATGGTGAGGAGACTGCGGGACGACAACATCTTCATGAAACTGTTGATGAACCGGAGACATGTCACCGTAGTTGAACACAGATGCAATCGGATGCTCTTGTTTAACTTCGGTGGGGGTGGTTGGCTGTTGAACAGAATGGGGGGAAATCATGATTTGTGGCATCAAAGGAGAATGTGGAGGTCCTGGTTCGGGTGGAAGAAGACCCGTTGTTGAACTGACACCGGGGTCTGATAAGGGCACACTCCCGCCTTGACCGATGTTGTTGAGTCCGTTTTGATTGTTGTTTCCGTTGTTGCTATTCTGATTGTTGTTGTTACTATTGTTATGATTATTATTGTTATTGTTGCTGTTGTTGTTGTTGTTGTTCGCCGCGGAGTTATTGTTGTTATTATTGTTGGTGTGAGTTTTCTTTGTGTGGCGAACAAGGTGATCTTTTCGCCCGAATTTTTGAGGACAATATTGGCAAACAAAGTTCCTCTGTCCCGTGTGGACGACCATGTGGCGTTTAACGTCCTTGCGAGTGAAGAAAGAACTCTCACATCTCTCACACTTGAACTTGCGCTCTGATGAGCCTGAAACAGGCACGAGATGAGTTTCGAGCCTCCAATCGGGGTTGGGAACAAAGAAGTCAAACAAAATCATGGATAATATGTCTCTAATTAGGCTTTATACTCACGCTTCACGACTCGACCAGGTGAACCGGACGCAGAATGAACCTTCAAGTGCATAACGGCTTCTTCTCTAGTCGCAAAATATTTGCCACAGAGTTGACATTGAGAGTCGCCTTGCGACTCCTGTGCATGCAACGCCGTGTGTTTGGTGAGATCCAGTTTTGACGTGAATTCTTTGCCACAAAAATCGCACTCAAGTATTCCCCTGTCTTGTTGGTGCGAGCCCATGTGATCCTCGAGCGAATCCTTCGTGTCGAACGAAGATTCGCACAGCGGGCACTGCGAAATCAGATGCGATGGGTAAGTGTGAGCGCTCCCCGTAGAAATCGTCTCAAGTCGGAATAGTGTCCGGAATCGGGAGGAGGGAATATGAATGTGGGTGTGTAGCACTACTGAAGAGAAAAATACTCACGGGGTATAGCCCATCCGCACCCAAGTCATCGAGGGGTCCTCCATGAGCTCCGGCTAGCTGGAAATCCATCTGGTCGAGGATTTGTTGATGCATGTGCAATGAGATCACAGAGCACTTCGGTGTTTAATAACTGCAATTCGAAATCTAGCGATTCATATCGTCCGTATCGACTACACGCCCTGGGATCGTGTGCCCTTATCAGAGGCAAATATTTCGGAATTCTAGGTCAGTTGACACCAACCTTTGTGCCACGCCTTGTGGAGATTCTTTAAGAGATCGATGTCCTTCTCAGATCTTCTTCGGAAGATCATGGTGGTGCATCGACTCATCGACGATGAAAATGATTGCCATCTGAGGAAAGAACGGTTGTTGTGAGCACAACTCCAGTTTTCCTCCCGAGACGATCGCCGGTCATCTTCAGATCGTCAACCCAGAGCTTTCCGACAGCCTCGGAGTATTTTGGTGGAAGAAATCGCGCGAAAAATCCAGAGTTTTAATCCCTCAGAGGAAAAATCAAGAACTGATCGTCTCTTCCTTAATTCGCATATTCAGAGAGTGTCGCGGGGTGGCAAAAGCTGGATATCACTGGATTGATTCCGCCAACGCCTGTGACATCTAAACGCGTGGTCAATCATTTTCGTCCTCCGAATCGGGGAACAGGTTGTGTAGTTTATCGTTTTCGATATCATTGACGAATGGATTTTCCAAACAAGCTGCTCGCCCCATCCTCTGTATCCCTGTCGAGTCCATGTCTGGCGTGTTAGAAGAACTCGGCCCGACTCAGGAGTCGGAGCGATCAAGCGCAAGAAGCAGAGAACGTACAGTTCCACAACCGATGCCGCAGCATTCAGCGGCTACAGAATCATGAGCCAAGCGAGCGACGGACAGACATATCGGCCAGCCGTCCGGCTAGCCTACCTTACAGAAACCAGGCAGGCAAGCGAGCAAGCGAACAAGCAGACAACGAACGAGACCAACGAGCCCAGGCGCCGATGTTGAACACCTGGCTCACTCACTCGCTGGCTGGCTGGTTGGTTGGTTGGCCGCTCGTACAGCCGAATGCCGCCAGAGAAGAAAAAAGCGCGCGAGGGGAAAGAATGAAGAAAAAATAAGAAGACAACATCCCACGTCTTCGGCAACGAATAGCTCGAGTGATGGCGGCAGCCAAGCTTGAGGGGCTTTAAAAACAACAGCATCAGAAGCCACTCCGATAGAGGCGGTGGCAGCCGCAGTAACAGCACCGTCTCCAAAGGCGAGCTTAGGGTAGATCTCGCTTGTGACCCAGATAGATGCTGCCTGAGGCATCGCCTCTACTTCCTTCACGCATTTCGTGACTATCCAGAATTCCCACTCTTCTTTCTTTCGAGCTATTTTGAGGGCTGTATCGAAATCTACTATCGCGTTCTGCCCGTGTTCAGCTCGACTCCTTTCGGTTGCGGGATTCTGGATTCGCTTTCAACCGATTGGATGAATTCAACCGAATGCTAGATGCATCAACAAAGCGACCTGATTTGCTCTTAAATGGCGTCGGCGCCTGCCCGCAGCAGCATTATTCCTCTGGAGAAATTAATGTGGGCCAAGGCTACCACTGTATAGGCGGGTCTTGGCGAACACATCCGACAAGACTTCCTTTTTGATCTTCTTTTCACCTCTCACTGAGTTCATTCCCGAGAGAAATAAAATCAGCCAGCGACGACTGAATCGCCGTCACTCCGAAATTCAGAATTTGTATATATCAGTGGACTGTAGGGAACGGAGTTTGCCGCGGACCGCGTCACCAGTGACCGGCTTGGGTTAGTGGCTGAGGCTACCAACGCCGCCATCACCGAGTTGTTGTATCAGGGGGAAACGACGACGACGACGACGACGACTGAGAAATAGCATTCGACAGAAGCTTAAGACTGTCTAGCCGCTCTCTCCGTTTCTATCCATGTTCCCGCGATTGCTGTCCCGTTAACTTGAGCCACAATCGAGGGGCACCTCCTGGTTCTGCGCGGACAGCACGAGCTTGCATTGCAGCCTCCACCGTCGGGCATCGTACTCACTTGGCCTCGATTTTATTTCCCGCTTTCTCCGCGAGCGAGTCCCTTCCTTATTCCCTCGAATCGGAGAAATATCTGGGCAAGCCTACGATATTGAAGAGAAGTCGATCGATGGGCGGAAACGGGGCTGATGCGTCGTGCACGCCGCGCATACACAGATATGCTCGCATACGAAGATAGACCGACGCGTTCACTGAAAAGCTCGTGTATACGATTCCTACACATTGGACGAGGCTCGGTACTGTCAAAAAGTGAGGCGTCTGCCGCGTCCGACCATTTCGGTAACATTTTCGCTCGAGTTTTTCGTTGCCTTCGTAATATGTCCATCCGTTGTTTGAATCTCGTACATCGATTCGGGCGCAGTAATAATACTCTCACTTCCAAAACCGAAATTCTCCAATCGGGACGAGAGCAGCTCAGGCGTTGCGAAAGAGTTTTGCTGTTGAAGGGACGTAAATAGAAAACAGAAAAGACTTCTATGGGAGACACAGATAACGAGCGGGATATTTCGTGCGATCGTTCGCTATGATGACGCAGGGAGATTCTTCATTTAGGTTACGGCTACTCTCCTTGACAACCTGCTTCAATTTCACATCCCTCAGAGACTCGTCGCGCAACAGTTCGCTCACAAGGTCATGAGAACGTCCTTGAGAGTTGAGACGCCTTGGAGAGCGCTCGTTCGTTCGTTCGTCGCTGCTGTCTCTCCCTCTCTCTCTCTGTTGCAGCTCCTGCAAGTGTTGATTCGAGCACACTCGGGGCGCAAAATGCATTCTGCGACGCCCTCTCTCCTTGGGAGATCCAGCAAGGCGTTGACTCATGTCAGCCCCATGAAGAGAAAAACCTATTTTTTCGTTTCGAAGGAAGAATGTCTGACTGAGAGCGCAACCGTCTAGATCTCCGGAAAAATCAATGGAAAAATTCAGGATGGATCGTTTAGGTCGATGAAGAACCGAACCCGAATTACCCCTAGGTTTACCAATTGCGTTTGCCTTAGATGGATAGAAAAAGTACGATATGCCAGTACTTTCCATCATCGGAGTGAACATGAGGGCGATTTCCATTTCCAAGAAAGTTTTGCGCCTGCTGCCTGTTCTAGACAATAGAATCGGCTCATCAACGAGCGCGCAGACTGGCACGCAGGCAGGCAAGCAAGCAAGCAAGCAGTCAGTCCAGTCACTCAGTCAGTAAGTAAGCAAGCCAGCCAGTCAGCCAGCCATCGATTTTGGCACATCTGGCGGAGAACAGATGGAGACAAGCGAGCAAGAAAGCGAAGACATATCGACCGCATCATTCTACAGATTCGGTCAAACGGACTGTCCCACAATCATTCAATTGAAAAAATTCACAAATGCCCGGAAGAAAATCGAGTGCAGCTCCATATGAAACAGGACAACACCGTGTTTTGGTATCCTGTTCAATAGTCACAGGAGAATGAGGCTCGCGTCAGGATCGCTATTTTCGAAGGATCCTCAGAAGACTCCCGATATATCAGCGCAGGTTTTCTTGACGAGTCTGACTTGGGAGCGCATTTCGGAGCGTGTCTGCGGAGTGAGTTTCGGAATGTTCTGTCTCGTGATTGCATGTTTGTATCTTGAACACGAGGTTTGGATTCCGCTTGAATTTACTTCATTGTTGACCGATGTCATCTCCCGTTTCTTGCATTCAATCACAAATCGCGAAGACTCTCTTCTAGAAATTGAAGTTTGCTCCGCGGTGTTCTCTTACCTTAGCTCTGATCTCGCCTACCCGTAGCTCTTTCGTTCCGGAATTTTCAAGTGTCACTTCCCTCCCACCAAGAGAAGTTCATTTGACACTCGACTTCCAAGTCGTTGCTTCGCGCAACTTCTCTCGAGGAATCGTTGAATCTCGGCGTGAATGGATCGCTCGACATTCGACAACGGTTGATACGAGGTCTGAGTGTTTGCTGAACGGCGATTCGCCTCGTGTTTTCTACTCGATGTCAACGCGAATCTCTGTAGGTCAGTAACGCGTTGCCGTTCGCTAATAGTCGCAGTGCCGCGATGGGGCCCCTATGTTTTGCTGCGGAGGGGCCAGCGTGGCACCGTTACCATGGCTTGCCAAGTTCAAGGTTAAGCGACACTGCAGCTGGTTGTGACGGAGATGACCGAATGATTGACCAAGCAGCAGGCAGCTAACAATTCTACTGTTTCTCATCGATTCGGTCCCTCCGGCGAACAAAAGCTAGCGGGCGAAGATTACGAGCTTCAAGGATACAAACTTCTTACTTAACGTACCCACGCGGACAACGGCTCGCCCTTGCCATCACAGAGAATAGTGAAAGTCGGAAGTCCAGACGATCAAATACTCATCTCGGCATGAGCCTCGAAGGGCGGAGGAAAATGATATCTCGATGAAAACGAGATCAACCACTGATAACACGACAAAATTTCAATTTTCGACCGAATTGATCGGATCGCGGCCCTAGGACTCTGTGTCCTCGAGTCCCGAGTTGACTTTCATCCTCGGGAGAAATTATGCGACCAATTCCGGCATCCAAGATAACGGGCTCTGAGGGTTGAGCGCGATCAGTGAGATTCGCGGTAATTCGGACGAATAGAGCTAACCGTCGAAAACTACCGTCGAAAACAAAAATTTCTTACTTAATTGTTCTGTAAATTTTTAGTTCGAGGAAAGTGATCGGCGGATGGAGGTGAGGACCGTGACAGGAGGAAGATAGTGGTAATCCAGGGGAAGACTTCTCCACCTGTTGCTCATTGGTAGGCGGTGGTAGGTAGACACACAAAACACATTTTTGAAACCATCGGAAATTATCGAACATATGCGCGCACAGTCACTTTTTCAAGAACAAGCTTTCCACGAAGGGCGTGCATGCGGCCGCTTGAGTGGCCAGGCAACAGGCTTCTGGCTCTGACGAAGAAGAGACCGACAGCGGCGCCTACCGTCAACATGCAGAACGCAGCTCCCAGGCTACGCCAATAGCTGAGTGGGCCATGCGGAGCTACGAGCTCTTTTTACCTACGAGGGGGCGGGGGTTCATGTTCACTGCGTGCCGCCACGCCGCAGCGGAGACTCCATTCTCCTACGACCGACCGACCGGCAGACAGACAGAAGGATAGACAGACAGACCGCCCGGCCAACCAACCGACCGACCGACCGGCCGGCCGCTCGATCGTCTTCTTCATCGTCGTCCCGAACTAGCTATAAACCTATTTAGAGGAGGGTGGCGCATGTTGACTCATGTGAAGTCCCCTGGGGACAAATGAACGCTGTGGTTGGCATTCAGTGGGCCACAATGATGCGTCGCAGCGAGGGTCCTATGCCGAAATGGCTTCTTCCGATGAAAACACTCATTCCACGCGCGACAGAATGTTCCTGTCAATGAATGGTTTCCAGGGGCTGAGGGACATCGAAATCTCCGCACTATTCCGAAGATCCAATGTCCCACACCCCCTTTCCTTCTTCGAGACAACATTCCCAAGCGAAGCCATCCATGATCAAGCTCTCAGTCTCAACATTCTCACAAAGTTCCTATAGACTGCTTCGCTTCCCCACCCCCATCCCTCGCCCCCCTTCCCCCAATCCTAAATTCTCTTCCCCATATTTTTTTCTTCTGATGCGATGCTCTCGGCAAAGTGAGCAACGCTGCCGTATTATGAATCTGAAATAACTGTCTCCTCTAAAATTTCATGCTCGCCAGCCGACTAACCATAAGTTGATTGAGGCCCCCCGAAGCAATATCTTGCCTGAAGGCCAGGGGATGCCCGAGGATGATACTGTGCCGTTGATCATGTATATTCGGTACTCGTTGATGGGCACAATGGAACCACTGAAATCCAAAGAATTCCGTAGAAGCATTTAATTGAGTAAGTTTCAATCAGTGAATCTGATTGTGGGATGAGAAGGCCACTCCTTCAGTCTTCTCGTGAAGTCTTCTTCCCGTTCCGGAAAAATTTCCGTCTAAAGTTTCTCCTCTGACTTCCAAATGACGAGTGCGTTCGTTAGTCGGAAAACTATCCTCCAAAAACCCCGAGAAGAAACAATCCAGCGACCATTTGACCATCGTCTAGAAGTGAAGTTGAGTTCGTCTCCGCGGAACTCTTGACTTACTTTCCGTCGGTCTCATCCAATTTTTTCATCAACAAGTTTCCATGATCATCGAGTCGAGCTTGAGATGTGCGAGGAGAAGCGACAAAGACCGTTGAACCTTCACTCGAGGCAACGAATTCATGGTTTATTTGAAGGTGTCTTCCGCAAAACACGATAGGTGCACTATTTCGACTTCCGGATTGTGACTGAAATGAGCTCAGAATCGTGTCCGACTGCCTCTTATGCAAGGTTGGGTGCAGAGATTTTCGCCGATTGTCCAGCAGTATAGACATCCATCTTGGAATCTGGGGAAAATTTTCCATTTTTCGGGAGGTCCTGGGTTCGCTTTGGAGCTCGTCTTTACCGCAGACGACAATAAGAGTGACAGACGCGCGAAGAGACATTGCTCCTGGTGAACTTATTCGGATTTATAGTTTCAAATGTTCGTCGTTTAATTTCAAAACACGATCAGTCCAAATCACGTCACTGCCCCAGTCACCCTGAAATAGCTCACTGATTTCCGGAAGAGATCATGTGAGAGAGAAAAGAGAGATCCTGAATCTCGTTTTTTTCTCTTGTCCCGACGAGGTTCGCCATGATCGCGCGCTTTGGGAGTAGAAACGCAACGCTCCTGGAATCGGAAAAATGGAACTGACCTGTTCCGCAAATTCGAATCCAAATGTATTCATGTCATGTTCATTTCCCGCGCGTACGACTCCCGTGACGGATTCATCAACATCGACGGGAACCTCGGCACCGTGAGTGATTTTCTACAGTTATTTGAAAAATTTCAACATTTCGGTATTCTCCAAAAGTTCGAAATAGTCTTCCTCGAAGCTCCCTTCTGGATGGTCCGAAAGCTTTGAAATTTTTGTCATCCCTAGTGCTATGTCTCGTTAGTCCGTACCGTAGACCGAATCTCGGAAGCTGGCCTGGTTCTGCTTTTTTCGAACCTTTTGTAAAAAATCTCAATTCTCAGGGGTGATATTGGCCATGCCCAGAGAGTACCAGAAACTGAAAGGATCGGCCCGCCGACGGAAGTATGAGCCCGAACAGCTCGAGATGGCACTGGCAGATGCGCGGAGTGGGAAATTGAGCCTCAACGAGGCCGCCGAGAAATATTCAGTGCCGCGAGCGACGTTGCAATTCCAATTCAAGATGAAAAGCCGCAAGCCGTATGGAGGACAGACTGCCCTCTCTGTAGAAGAGGAGGCTGCGCTGGAAAAATGTGTGGGTCTCTGCGCGGATTGGGGGTTTCCCGTTACCAGAAGTGATCTCAAGAATATCGAACATGGATTTCTAAAGAGACGGAATCGACTTATCGCCAAGTTTAGAGGTGACATTCCTGGCGACGACTGGGTGGCAGGATTCTTGAAACGGCATCCAAACCTGACAGAACGATTCGGCGAGAACGTGAGCAGTACTCGGGCTCGTATATCGGAAGAGGAGATTCTAGCCTACTTCAAGAATTTAGAAAAGTCACTGGAGGGAGTACCAGTGGCTCTTACGAGACACGATTGCACAAATCGAGAAATTTTCCGCCAACGCTTCTTCGCAAAACTACGTGCAGAAAGTCCCCGGTTCCGAACTTTCTCATCATATACAACCAACTCCCTGATGACATTCGAAACTACCTCGAAAACTCTACAGTTGCGTCGAAAGAGTTTGTCAAACAGAGTATCAAAAAGCACTTCATGACTGTTGACCCCTTAGCCATCCGAAAACTCATGTACTAGTATATTTATTAGCGATGTGTCACAAAACCTTCTGCTGCCTTCCTTGACCATTCCTATCCCCTTTCCCACCCCCCCCCCTTTTCTTTTCTTTTCATCTCTCCTTTTTCTTTTTCCCTGAGATGAAGTCGTATTCTCCACGTGTTCGTAACACAAGCCAGTAAGGCTTTCAGCGAGTGTGACATTACCTACAAATTTTTTTGTTTCGATCTCAAATAAAGCTCAACAGTTTATCAAAAAAAAATATCGTAAACTATGATGAGACAGGGTTTTCCGACGACCCAGGGAGATTGAGAGCGATATTCCGCCGCGGTGCACGGAAAGCTGAGATGGTTCAAAAGACCATTCAAAATCGCACTTCAGCGTCATGTTCGCGATCGCAGCAAGTGGCGAGATGCTTCCTCCGTATGTAATCTACAAGGCCAAATATCTCTACGAGTCGTGGTCAGAGGGAGGGCCACCGAGGGCTCTCTATGACGCCGATGTAAGCGGATGGTTTACTCTGAGAGCCTTTGATAATTGGTTCACCCGAGTTGCGGTACCCTACTTCCGGAGACTTGGCGGTGAAAAAGTTCTAATCGGAGACAATTTGTCCAGCCATCTGTCGCCCTATGTGGTGGAAGCTTGCGAGGAGCTCAACATAAGGTTTTTCCTCCTGCCGAGCAACACAACCCACCTCTGTCAACCCCTGGACGTTGCATGGTTTGGGCCCCTGAAACGTGCTTGGAGAAGAACGCTGCGTAAATGGAGCATCAAACGTCTGGGAACTTTACCGAAGACGGCTTTCCCGAAGCTACTCAAGAAGACTCTCGAGACTGTAGGCGAGAATCTCATGACGAATGCAAGGGCAGCTTTCAGGAGCGTTGGTATCCTACCGATTGATCCGTATGCCGTTCTCAAAAGGCTGCCCCGAGTGACTTTCCAAGACCCAGCGGGACCTGAATGGGCAGAGGTACTCATACGTCATCTGCAATCGCTCAGATCCGAGTCGTCGACTCAGACTAAAAGGGGCAAAAGAGTCGCAGCTGAACCAGGAACAAGCATCTCACGTGGCAACCTTAGCCAAAGGCTTTCCGGAGGCGAAGATCATTCTGCTAGACCATCAACAAGCGACTGCAGAACTCGGGGGGACGACAAGATCGTCGCTTCCGAATCGAAGAAGGAGATTTCGTATTATGCAGGTATGAAACGGAGATTGACAGGAGGGAGAGGCAATTCGTCGGCAAGGTGACAGATATCGACGGCGCCGGCGTTAAGATCGAAGTCAAGTCCTTAGGATGCCATCTGGGCTCCAAGCAAGATTATTTCTATTACCCACAAGTTCCTGATGTGGTCTCCTTGGAGGAGAGACATATTCTGCGCAAATTAGACCCCGCTCCGGAGCGGAGGGGTCATATCACTTTTCGCGATCTCAACCCTAGGGCCATGGTTCTGTGATGGGAATCCACAATATGTCCACCATTGTCGTAATAAATTTCTAGTCTTTGGCCTGAAGTCGACGAAAAAAAAGCCCAGTCTATCCTGCATCGATCTCTCGTCATTATTCATCATTGGAATCGGACACGGATCGAATTTCGAGCTCTGAGGAACCGGGAAATGGAGGTGGCCAATATCACCCCGGGTACCTGGGTGGTATTGGCCGCCATTCGCGACGATGCCACTCGTACCAACGTCGTTCTTTTTTTTTGGAAATTTTATGGGAGTTAGCCGAAGGATAGGAGTATCTAAGTTTAGGAGGTGAACCCTGGCAATCGAGGTCAAAAATGAATTGTCCTGAAAAAACGTGAAAATCGAGCCAATATCACCCCGGTCGACGGAATCATATGCTACGACCGTGACGGCCATGATATCCGAGTTCGCTTAACACCGACTCATTTCAGGCGACCGGGAAAGTCTCTGGTTCCGGAAAAAAAATTCTGAGATTCTTGGGCTCCCTCGCTCAACAAACCGAGAGGCAAAATAGTGTCTTTCATCATCTGATCACCATCAAAAAGTACTTTATGAACCATATTCGACATTGTGCGCGATTCATACAGATCCGCTCATGAATCAGCCGTTCCGTTGCGAACTTTCTCGAACAAATTTCCGAATTCCACTGTTCCTCCGATTTCTGGAGTTTCCGAGTCCGCTCTAAAAACAAGCGATGGAAGATCTGCCAGAGAGGAGACTCTTACAAACGTTGCTCGTGTCATGAACATCGAAGTCGGAGCGGAACATTCAGAGTTTCCACCTTAAATTCCAGAACGTGCGGCTGGAATAGGCACCATGGGGTGAGTCATGGTCTGAAGAATGGCTATGAACTTCCAGAAACGATTCGTAGGCCCTCTTTTCTCAGTTTTCATAGTTTCCCATGTTGAAAGTGCCAAAGCAAAAGGGGAAAGTGTTCGAAAACGAGATATCCACCCAAATCTTCATTTTCGACTCGTATCAACAATGAAAGACCGACTCAGTCGGTTTCAGCGCACTGAGAAATTTTATACCGCGCTGTGATGTTGGTTTCCTTGGTGGCATTGCAGGATGTCGTCGAATAGTGCCTTCGCATGTCGGCGTTGCATATAGTCGCTGGAGCACCGAGAAATTCTTAGGAGTGACGTCACTTCCTTCGCAGTGTTTTGGGTACACGGGGAAAGAGGGGGATGGTGACAATCAATGGATCCCCCGTTGAGAAATCCTCGTTCGAGTTTGAGTGATTTTTGTTTTTCAACTTGAATCGCTTGATCTCGATTTTGTGAGTGAGTGAGACATCAGTTTGAATCCTGTTTCGTTTCAAGTTGGACTCGAAGATTCTGCTGCGCTTTCATACTTCGGGTCGTCTGAACAGTAACCCGACCTGCCGTCGCTGGGCTAAAACCTCAGCGACCCCACGGATGTGAGCGGATATCAGACTCACTCTTGAAGCAACCTTCTCCAATTCATAAACGCATCGGTTGGGCTCACAAGATGTTGTCCCCTATGAGAGATTATTATTTGTGAAGTTTCCAGTCCGGATCGCCATATGGGGCGAAATAATGGCCATGACAACTTCAAAAATTCAACTTAGGCGTCTATTGGCTCAAGTTTTATTCCATCTCGAAACTGATCCCATCAATGAGGAATAGTCGTCCAAGGACGCCCATGTTGAATTTTTGAATTTGTCATGATCATTATTCCGCGCCATGTCAGCATGGAAAAATTCAGAAATGATAATCTCTCATCGGGGGCAACATTTTGTGAAAACCAACCGATATCAGTTGCGTTTATGAATTAGCAAAGGTTCCCCTGTCACTATCGCTGACTGCGAGACGAAAACACTAGATTTTGCGAGATTTGTCAGATTTTGGGTACAAACTGTAGCTCTCCTTCAGGGAGCATTCCCAATTTCTCTCACGGGAGTTCGACGATCTTGTCAGACTCCTATAGTGACACGCCGTGATCTCCCAAAGATCCAATTGTCACGCGTGGGTCGTGGAATCGCCGAATTTTCGCCCTCCCAAGTATTATTAGAAGGATTGTGCAAAATATGCATGAAAAAGACAGATATATGCATGCAGTATGCACAGTTGAAGAGGACGAATGTGCGCGATGAAATTCTAAGCGCAGGTGGAAGACTTCTGAAGTAAGCTTTGATTGAAAGCCACAATCACGTTATTTCCGAAGCTCCCGGAGTGTAGCAATTTACGATTGTCTCAAGGGTGGCTTCACATTGTGAGGAAGTCCGATTTACTTCGTAAAGAAGAATAGGAGCCCGCATTTGATCTTGTCTCCTTAACACCTTCTGGAAGCTCCGAATAAGACTCAAGCCAAGCTAGTTGGTGTACTTCGAACATTCGAGCCAAGTCTTTTAAGATTTCATGTCGAATAGAAGTAATGTTTTCTTCGCACTGCTATCGTCGACTCCACTTCTTCGATTCGTCTTGACAACGAAACTTTCCCTACTTGGCGTCTTTTGCCGCCGCGGCAATTCAAGGCCGGGGACTCTAGTTCAGACTAAGCACGTCGGGGAACAAGAGAAACTCGCGCATGGGAGAACGATTTTGATTTCTCGATATCAGTCCCATAGGATCCCATAGTGAAAAATTACGTTATAAGAGACTCGCATATAAGAGAGACGCGTTATTCAAGAGACCTCAGCCCGGGTTCCCAACCCATATGAGGAACCTTTCCTATAAAAGACGCGAGTCCGATTCTGCGCCTCCCGCTGATCGAGGTTTCTGAGGAGCGCTCGCTGGAAAGATCTGACGGGCACGTTCACGACTCTGGTAAACGATCCTGGCCATTTCGAACGAAGTTGTGATCGAGATGATCCGAGCGGATGGGTGGCTGCGATTGTCGTTCCGGAGTTGAGTTCGAACCACGTGGAAACATGTGCGCCGGAAACAATCTCACGGTTTCACGGTCGAAACGGTTTCACCGGCGCTGCTCAAAAATTCGGATAGTCAGGGGAAAAATGGCAAACGGCCCGCGTACAATCGGAACTTCGGTCAAGGCAATCGATCATGTGAAAAAGAATAGCATATTAGACTCATTCAGAATATCGTTCTAAGAATGTCGACCCTATCCATCCCTAGTGTACGCTGTCAGAAGATCAATCGATGTGTTTCTAATTCTCAAAGAGAGCTCACTCGACCAACGGCTGCGGAAGCGACCCAAATTACGTAGCTTCCTAGGAGAGAAAAACTTGTCTGGTCGTGAGTCTTATTGGGAGCGTCACAGGAAGAATGATGTTGATTGGCGATTCATCGAATCCAGTGCTCAGGAACAGACTAACTTACCTAGATCGAGGGCTTTCATGAGGCAATCGATCAGTCGCAAAGCATATGATAAGAAGAACGGGGAACCTCTTGTTGCCCACCGAGGTTCTTAATTCAGCACCCCTGCCATTGAGGATTCATCAGTTTGAGGACGAATAGCTTAGGATTCCAAGGACCTTTGATGCTGCGCATTCTGGTATAAGTACCACAATTCTTCGCCAACGACCAAACTTTTCAGAAATGGATGTTGATCATTCTTTGAGAGCAACAGGTTGGGAGCGTCGAAACAACTCTCCAAATCTTTATCATTCAATCCGTGAGGTACCCTGGTATCGATCTTTGGTTCCTCTTTTTTATCAGATCTCCAACTCCTTCATTTACGATTTCCCATCGGGAATCAGATCCCGTCATGCATCCAAATAAAAACAACGGCTCATCTTCAGGTCTCTTTACTCGCGTGAGATTCTGGTTCAAGCGCAACAAGGAACCATGTAGCTAAATTATGTTCTTAGATCACAGGGCGGTGCGTACTCGACGCATTTGGCTTTAAGAGGAGACACCGAAAAATCTTTGAAGTTCCCTGATTCAGCCCTCGGAGGTCATGAGATCAATTGTGGACGCATCGTGCACTCGATGACGTCTATTTCTGATCAGCCCATTAGCTTTGTGCCTGGAAAACAGTTAATCGATAGAAACCAATGGGAAGAATCTCCAACGGACGCATGGAAAGGGGTCGCGGCAGAGACCTGTCAACATTGCCGACACGATGCTCAGTTTTGCGTTTAGAGATGAATGAATGAGGTTCGAAATTCATGTGGAAATATTTGACGTTTTGCGAGAAATCTGGTATACCTCCGAAGCCAATCTCCTCTCTGGAGTTCTTCTTCCTGTCGGCGTCACCCACATCCTCTCGGATCACGTCTTCCTGGAAAATTGCCGCTGCTTAGGGAAAACGACGCTTTTGGAGAAAATTTTGGAAAACTCAGGTTTCCCCTAGTTATCCGTTGTTCTTCTTCGTCTCGACGCTTTCGACTTCGCCCGAAATACTCACAGCGACGTACAGAATGGAGTTCGCTCTGACCTCGAGCTCTTTTATCTTAACATCACCATCAACGTCCCTCAGGAGCGTGTTTCCGTTCAAGATGACTTGCAAGATCGGGGTGATGTGATGCTTCGCCATTATCTGCATTTGGAAAGAGTACTTAAGCCTTCTTGCTCGACTCCCGTCCAGAGCAGTGATCAGTTTCTCGTCAAGAAGAGTTGCCAGGAATGGGAACCGTTCTGAGCCTCACAAAGTGATGTCCGAACTCTAATGATCGTGATGAAGAGGAAGCAAGTAGCCGGTTTCTGAGTTTTCCCCTCACTCCATTTCTTCCCCTTCCAAACCAAGAAACCAGACCGCTTTCAACTATATCTGTCTTCGGAGAATGACTTCGCCAACTTTACCCCGAATGATGAGACCGAATCCTGGGCCAATCTTCTCTTGATATCGAATTGCTCACCTTGACCTTCAAATCGACGAATGTGTCGTTTGAGCTCAGAAGAATGGATTTTGCGTTTGGAATTCTGCGACCAAGCCGCTGTCTTTTAGGAACAGGCTGTGAAACAAGGGAATAATCTTATTTACTGCTTTGGTGTTGTCAATGTCGCCATTCCGGCGCGGCGCCTCAAAGCTTCTTGACTTGAGAATTTTCTCTCACTTCGTTTTCGATGCTGGACTCCTGTTCGTGGTTCTCCCCCGTGAGAACTCCATCACGGTCTTGAAGCGTCCCATGCTTCTGAATGAGTTCTTCGAGAGCCAATTTCACCACAGGAATTTCAATGTTTGCGAAATCCGACTGTGCTTTTTGATCTTCGAGTAATCTGAGCTGTGAGCAAACCTCGCATGGATCTGTGAAGAGAATTTTGGGTCTCAGAATAAATTATCAAAACATTTATGCAGAAATGAAACTACGGTGATTCTACAATCGTTCGATTTCCACGTACCCGGAGAGATTTCGAAACCAAAGTCTGCTCTACGAATCTTCACAAAAGTATCCAGAGCAAAATTTGTCCGCAGCACGTTGCTTTCTTCTAACGTGAGCATAACAATACTCTCAGGAAAAGTTCCGTCTTTCACGAAAACCAAACTTTTCCCGTGAGAACAGATGAGGGAATCGGACGAGTTCGACGGGACCTCGCTGGGCCTTGTGACTGCTCGTAAATATTTGCGAATTTTCACAGCTTGGTCGAAGTGGATAGCGTAAGCCTCTGCTTCCGACTGCAGAATGCTCTGCCTGAACTTCGTCAAGCCTTTCAAGCTGTGCCGGAGAATCAACATGTCGTTGGCGCGCTGCGAAGCGATTGCTCTCTCCTTGTTCGACTCGTTCCTGAAATAAACAAATTTGTTTTTCGAGAGAGGTTCACAAGCGGTGGGAGAACTTCAGTGAGGAATCTCGATAACTTACAGGCATTTTCCGCATTCAGCTACAGATGTGGGATATACTACGCAGGATGGAAACCATTTCCTCAGAATCTCCCATGCTTCCTTGGGGATTGTTCTCTTGTCATATATTGCCAAATTCCCGTGCACACAGCGGAGTTTCTCATTAAACGAAATTTCGGTGGGTTTGGCTTGGTTCGCACCTGTTGACGCCAGTATCTGATTTTCCGCCAATTTGAGCCAATTCTGGAAACTCTTGTTGTGTACCTGCACAAATATCGAGTCAGTGTTAACAGGCGGCTGTGAGTGATCAGCGTGACGGAAGGAGCGAATTTTCTATTTGAGTTCTTCTAGGATTCCCGATGTCCAGTTTTTAAACAGATATTCAGACTAACCCAGAAAGACTCCTCGCATTCCTTGTTCTTCAGGAACCCTGAAAGTGCTTTCTGTTCCGCCGTCAACTCCGCAAGCCTGGCCACTCGAATCCCTAATAGAGCAACACACTCGCGACAGAAATCTTGCGTAACTCTCCTCTCCGGCTTCCATGCGTCGCTCAAGTCATAAGTGACACAAAACTCCTGAGAATCAAGATGGACAAACTTGGTCTATGCACACGAACCGATCGCATCCGCCAACCGGCAATTACATCGAGGAGCTTTCCCTGATCGAACTTACATCAAGAAGCGAAGCAGCCTTCGAGGAGATAACTTTCAGCTTGGAGAGGCCTGAACTTTCCGGTGTGAGTTTCCCGTGCACGCATTCGAAGCTGATTTTGAGAGCATCATCTTCTGACTTGGTTGCTGAGTCATTCTTAGAGCCTGGATTTGAAGTCATCGGCTGTTCTATGGTGCTGCATATACTCTTAAAGAGACGTTCTGTTCTCTGTGAATGATAGAAGACCCCGACATTGATTTCGACAGAAACAAAATTCGTGTACACAGACCATCAAGAGCGAGGCTCTGCACCATAGGTTCCTCTGACTTCGCCGACAGAACAGAGCTCAATCATCCACCTATTCCACCGGAGCGTACTCGCCTTTATAACTTTTGTCAAATTCGCCGCGATCACGAAACGGTAGTCCTCATCTTTCCTAAATGGGAGCTGACTAAATATCTCTCTGAAGTCAGCGAGCAGTTGTTGCGCTCTCGCCGTAGACGTATTTCGGATGGACTCAATCGCTTCCGCCTGTAAAATGGAGACAGGATGTCATGAGCTCGCGACAGAGAATTGAATTATGCTGGGAAGAGGCTTCATCGGATCGGGAATGGCTGGCCGAGCGGTGATCAGAACGAATTTTCCTACTATTGAATCTAGTGACAATCAAGCGACGCATTCAGTGGCGAGATCAGGGATCCGAGAACCCAAATATTTATTACCAGAACGAGGTGGAGGATGCTCCTCTGTCGCCAGGCTTTCACCTACCATCTTTGTGTTTTCATTGTGCTCCTGTTCGACGATCCTTTCCAGATATTTGTGCAGGGTGACTTTGGGGGACTTCCCTCGCTCTTGCTCTTCTCGCTTTACTTCCTCCGGTCGCACTCTCTCATAGACTAGCATATAAGCACCGGTGGAAGTGAACGTGTGCTCGTCATTTGAATTTTTCTCGCTCGAGTTCTTCTGCTGTTTACTGCGTTTATTTCTGAGCGTTGAATCACCGTCGAGCGGTTTCGAAACATTTGAATCGACTTCCGACAACGCTGCAAGTGAACGTTCTCAGCTATAAATAAAATTCGTCAGAAAAGAAAATAGACAATCGATCAATTCGATGGGAGCACGCGCTTGTACGAGAACCGTTATTTTCTGAGTTTACCATCAAGTCCATTCCGCGGCCGACCAGAACTGCCGAGCTTAGGATTATTGTCAGCGGACTCGTCAGTCGCTCGCTCTATATCATCGTTCTTGATGCTGTCTCGAAGCCCGTGGTCCTCGTCGATGACAAGTTTTCCATTGTCACAACCATCTTTCGTCGGGAGAACTCCATTCTTTTTCTCGTCGCCCGGTTCTGTTGCCTCGGAGCTCAAATCGGGCCGCCCTTTCATCGCGGAAACATTCTCGTCGTTCAATCGGAACCAGAGTCCATCGCTGCCCGTTCTCACGTTGGCGATATAATGACCCGAATTAGCTGAGTGGCCGACATGCACCAAGACCGCTCGGAGTTCATACAACTTCTCTCCTCGACACTCTGGAAGGAATCATAGGATTTAGGAACAGTGATCTCGGCGATTCCTTCATGTGGAATTATTTTCTCCGAACGAGATGAATCGTTCCACACCTTTCAGGTACGGGCCGAGGTCCAACACTTCAGGGAAGCGAATTGCTGTTTGTACTTTTTTCTTCGTTCCGCTCTTTGCGTCGTAACGATATCGCATTAACTGAAGGGTCACAATGAGAATGTTTAGTAGCGAATCGACGAAGCTTGTGACTGTGGTTTTCGATTCTCTTATACTCATTCACCTGGAGATTTAGGGACGGTGGCATTTCTGTGAATTCTTCATAAGTGAAAGCTCCCTTCTTGCTAGCACAGGTTCCGCAAGTGAAATCCCCTTCGATTTTTCGTCGCTGGATGGAAATTCAAAGAAGATCATTCAACATGTATGAGGCGGATGACTCATCAGTCGCGGGTTCCGGTGCGATTTCAGATCACTACTGCTCACCTGCCCTAGTGACCTTATACATTGTCGAACATCGCGATGCCCCTGAACGTTTAGGATCATGTTATAGAAGTCCTGCTGACAGCGTTTGACTGCTCCACAGCTCTCACACTGAATGACGGTTGCTTGCTTTCCTCGATGAACGTCTGCCAACTCCTTCGCAAGAGCACCGTCTCTGTACATCCCTTCAAAAAAAAATACTCATTCAACATGAATTCCAAAGATTCCTTCTCGCATCCAGTCATTGATTCCATGAATGCATAGCTTACGGAGCTGATCCAAGATAACGTTGAATAAGAGGCCACAGCATTCCGAAGCATCCTGTTGATACTCAGCGTCCAAACCGAGAACTTCCACCAGAGCCGTCGGGTCAACACTTCTCCTAAAAATGTATCCATGACGAGTTGGCAAAATTCTCGATTCCGGTCTCCATCATTTTCTGACGAAAAAAAACAGAAACTCACCTGATTGATTTCAAAAGCCGCAAGAAAATCAATTGCAGGTGTCCCACTATCGTTTCGGGCAGATCGAAGTCCGAGGAGTTTCCTGGAAGAGAAAGCGAACCGTCACGAACATGAGTTCAGAACTCTCAATTCTCAGCAGAGCCATGTGTAATCGCCGTCCTTTTAACGAATTCTGAAACTCACGTTCTCCATTGTCGAGTTCCCTGTTCCATTTCAGGATCACATCGCGAAATTTAGCATTGTGAAACCAAACCTGAGAATGATTCTGTTCCGTAAAGACATCGTTCACCGAATTTCAGTTCGAATGGAGAAAATTTCTGAATGAAAACTGAAGCGTTGGTTACCTGCAGGAGACTATTCAAGTAGCAAGTGGCACCGAGATTCCTCAATCCGGCGGGTTCCGATAAGTCTCTTACATCACAGTTTTTCGTAGTTGCGTTGTCATCCAATTTATTCGGCAAATAGTTCGCTAAGGCGGTGCCGCCCAGAGCGGAGAGACACCTAGGATTCCCGATGCAGTTTCGCCTACAAGCAACGAAATACAAACCAGAGGTGTCAAAAACTTCGTAGTATGAAGAATGAAATGTCGTTGACTGCAGACGTGAAATGACTTACTTGCAAGAGTTAGCCGCGCAGTGATCAAAACCCAGTCTGTAGGTTTGTTTGAGTATCTGGTCCGTCACCGATTCTGCGTCCGAGACGTTTGTGGCCCAAGACACGGCGAGTTGATCGAACTGGATCTGGAATCAAACAATTCCGACTTCAGATTAGACCATCGAGGAGTGATCGAACTTCGGTATATTGGCCCTCATCAACTCCAGCTCACGATATTCAGCGGATCTTTCTCAAAATGAGACGAAGACAGAGGAGTGATCGAATAATTGATTTGATTGACTCACTTTTGACGGCATATTGAACTCAGGAGGCGACGAAATCTAGCTTCTCGATGGGAGCTGGAAACATATCAGGAAATGGTGAGCCATGCGGAGTGCCAAAACTGATTCTTCTCGCCCTAAACACTCATTCGAAATTATTTTAAGTCTAAAATCATTAATTTAACGGTCAATCTTTCGGTGTCTTTCCAGATCCATAAGTTTTTCTCAAGTTCTGAACAACCGTCGGAAAATCTTGATGACACTTTTTCTGTCAACACACTATGAGCCATAATGAGGGCAAGTGTGAGTTCGTCATTGTATCCTTCGGAGCATGGCGGGCATGGAGCATTTGTTTCCCAGGTGTTCGCAACTGCACAAACCACAAACTGAGACTTGTCACCAGCTAATGATCCGCGACTCGAGCTGAGTTGAAACTCTGAGAGCTGTGAGGACAGCATTCTCGAACAATCAAGTCACGGATAGAGAAGAGAACGAACTCCAAAGAAAAGTTGGGGAAGTACCCCCTTCTCTCGTGGGGACGTACGAGTAGGTTGGCGGCAAAACAGCATGACAGCTTTTCCCATCACCTGCATTCATCACAAACTCGTTCGAGAATCACATTCGGCGTATTGAGAACAGCTTCGCTGTCAGAAAAATCATTTATCTAGATACGATTCGAATGTTCGATCTACGACATCTCCGAGCTACCTCAGAAATGTTCCAAAAAAACGATGTCTTTCGCGAAATTGGAGACTGGATGTTCTCTGATGTCACATAACATGGATTTCGCAGTGTCATTAATCGAAACTCTTGTGCATTTGCCAATCAAGTGATTGCAGCATCTGCCGCCATGTAGAAAAACACAGTGCCACCAATCCGCCGTTACTGATGACAAAACAGATCTATCGGCGGTAGTTCAAATGTGTTGGAGTTCTCACGAATGTATGAATCCGGGCGGTCGGAACATGCTCTCCGGGGCGCGGAGAATTCGAATCTGTGGGATGCTTTACAGCAGCCACGGTGACGATGCCCGCGTGAGTTGAGAGGAGAAAGATGAAATCGAGGGGGAGACTGTCTCCGGACGAGAAACCGAGATTACGGTCCTTATGTCAATCGATACTACATTGGGTTGAAGGCACAGCTCAATCATGGCGCAATCGGGTTCCAAACTTTCCGGAACTAGCTCTCCAGCTCACGCTGGCAGTGACGGCCCTGGAGTGATGGCTCACTTCGAAGACCCGTCCCAGAAGCGTCTTCGCTCTGAAAGTATCAGAGTATTCGACTGTAGAACCCCTCTATTTATAAATGAGAGCGATTCGATTTTGGGTTCTAATTTGAAGGCTGAAACTGATCAGAGCCTTTTTGGCACGAAGAAGACCACGAGCTGAGACGCGAGGCTATGGGTGGGATTATGTTGCAGTATATGTTTTCGAGCACACCTCCCTTTGGTATCAAACAAGTGAAAACCAAGAGCAATGATTAGAGTGTGCAGCCAAGAGAAATCCCACGATCTGGAACGTCCGTGTCGCCCGCTGGCAGCAACACGGAACCAATCCACAGGGGTGCGTTCATCCCCGACGATCCATCCAATCCAATCCAATCCAACAATATATAAAGCGCTCCGTCTGTCTGTCTGCTTTCGCGTTTTCCCCAACCTCCTCACGAAAAGCTGATCTACAGAGCTCAATTTTTCCTCAAACAAAGATCGCCACTTGCCGAATCGGAATAGTTTCTCTTTTGCACAGAAAACCTTCTTCCAGCCTCAGGAAAACATTCCAGAAACGTTCACTTTCACAAAAACTTGCTCCGATCGCCTTGATTTTTTTTCCACGCATACCTGACCGCATCCTGATTCATAGAAACATTTTCTTCCGCGGAAATTCGCCTCCTTAGGCTGGAAAAAAATTGAGACTGCCTTCCGTGACGTCATCCGTCATCGCCTTCGGTCCCATGTTTAGGCAACACACTCGGCTTTCTCAAGGAGTACGAAGTGCTACTCGCGCCGCACCGTGGCCGCCTCAGCGATTCATCAACTACATTAATTTCATTTCCCTGTATGGGTCACGCTATTCTGTTGTACAGGATCACTTATTCTCTAGAAGTTTCGGTTGTAGTCCGCTAAACGCCCGCATTCTTTTTTGGGAGACTTGAGGCCGCGAAAGGCCGCCGCAGACATCCAATTTTTTGGAACGGCGGAACGGTTGGAACGGCCGTTCCTGGGAACGGCAAGGAACGGTATCTTAACTATACGTTCCAAAGGAACGGCAGGAACGGAAGCCCAAAAAGGCCTAAAAACAGGTCCAAATTCAAGCCTGATAGCTTTCTTCGAGCAGACATGTTGACCGCATACACTGATGATGATGATCTTTGCTGAAAATTATCGAACGAACCCGTTTCCGGCTCATGAATTCCTCCCGTTCCTGCCGTTCCTGCAGGAACGGCAGAAACGGGAGTCCAAAAGTGCCTGAAAATCAGTCCAAATTCTAGACTGAGCAGTGGCTGCGGACAGGTGACCCCCTGACGAAGACCCCCTGATGAAAATGATCGAACGATCCGGATTCCGGCCCATGAATTTTTCCCGTTCCTGCCGTTCCTGCTGGAACGGCTGAAACGGGAGTCCGAAAGTGCCTGAAAATCGGTCCAAATTCTAGACTGAGCAGTGGCTGCGGGCAGGTGACCCCCTGACGAGGACCCCCTGATGATGATGGTTTTCACCTAAAAGGGGGGAAAGTTGACCTACCTATTTCTTCCGGTTCAGTCCTATCCTAAACGACGGCACGAACGGAGGACCGTATATTCTTGTGGAGTGCATGAGTGGATGGCTGACCTAGCTGATCTTCACATAAAGAGGATTCCCGATGAGAGATGAGCGAGGAACGAAAATTCCCGGAATCTTCTGCCTAGCCTGCGCCGACTTAATTTCGACATTTCAGTGCTTTGTGGAGTGAAGCTAATTCATGCCAAAGGATGAGCACACGATGATCACGTCGGTCATGAGCCGGGAACAAGTAACGCCTCCCAGACAGATTCTTTACTTTCCAAGGAAACGGAAATGTCAAACTTAATATCATGAATCATGCTTTGAAGATACTTGATCGATCCCATTTCTTCGAGCTCAGCTGTTTCGACGTTTCGATCTCGATTCGCCCCGTCTAGAAAAAGATTCCGAGGACCTAAGGAATGGGAGGAATAATTGAATAAGAAAACCTAATTCAGAACCTCGTGCGTGGATCTTGAGGTGAACCAAAAGATGAAATTCTGTTTCTAATTTCGGGAATAACCGAACCTTGTTGCTGTCGATGTGCGTGTTTCCTCATCAGCTGGGCTGCACATCCGTTTCCCTCGACGGCTGTGGTGGCTTCTTGACCTCGATCTTGGCATTTCGGGGCGTGATTTTGAGGACCTTGAATATACGAGGGAATGATGTGTGGCTGGAGAGAACTCTCATGGGAGGGTGAAAGACCAAGGTGCGAATATTTATATACCACCGATTCGGTTTCTGATGCCCTAACCTGAACGTTAGCAATATGTTTTCGAACCTTGATGCCGACGAGTCCCGATTGTCTTCCTCCTCTTGGCTTGAGCGCTTCCCTCTGAGGACCAAGGGAGGGCTGGTGGTTGTCATGCCGTGCTCTTTCATGAAATCCTCCCATGGTTTATTGTGCGTATAGAAGTCTCGAAGTGTCAGCTTTCGCGAGGCGCGGTCATCGTCTAGCCGCTCCTGGAAGGAGGTCCGCTGGTGGCGAGCTTTACTGAAAACTCTCTCCACAGACGCGCTCGTCGGCGGAAGTGCACCGAGAACCGCCACTATCGTTTTCGGAAACCGAGCGATAGCACAACTCTCGTCATCATCGTCCTCGACCAGCTTCATGATCAATTTTGCTCGCTCAGAAGCCTTCTTTCTTGGATCGTTGGTACAGGTACCGTTGCCTCTATGTTGCCTCGCCACACGTCGAACTAGGGTGAATCGCTTGTAAAAGGCTTCATATGAAGGGTCTTCTCCTTCGTCCTCTACCTCTTGCGGCTCGTTCTCGGTCTCATCTGAACGTCTGCCATTGATCAGAAATTTCGCCAGCTCCTCCTCAATGCTACCGAGGTTTCCGGTTTGATGCAAGCGGTTATCAAGGAAGTTGTCTTGGTCTTGGGTCTTCATGTACATCGCGCACCGCGAGGCGATGGTCCTTCGTCTCGCAACGTGTTTTTCCTGATTAGCTATCAGGTTAGCGATGAAGGTGTGCGGGGATTCAGAGGCCAGTTTGTCAAGACGCTCGAAGACATACTGGAAAATAATTTATACAGTTCTAGACATGGCCGCCATGAGCATAAGACTTAATTGCTCGTCTTCATCATATTCTGAGGCTCATCCAAATACCCGAATGATGACCTACCTGAAGAATTTTCTCGGAGTCAAACAGAGTGGCATCATTTTCTTGCAGCATCGTGTATGCCTCGGCAACGATTCTCAGTGCAGGAATTATGCTGCGAACTGCCACCATCTCTGGCTCTGAAAGAGGGAAGTCCTCCTTTATTTCGTCGTAGTGAGAGCGCAGTGTTGCTTCCAACTCAACGAAGCGTTCTAGCATTTTGAGAGTGGAGTTCCAGCGGAATCTGAGATCTTGGAGAAAGGACAGGTTCTTGAAGTTTCCCCTCTTGCACAAAGCTTCAAACTTATCCGACTTGAGTCCACTTTGACGGAAGTCCTGAAACACGGATCGGATCTTGCGGATGAGCACCCAATGTCCAGTGTCCAACACTTCGACCTTATTCTGGACGTCCGACAGTTCGGGTGCTGCCTCTCCTTCTTCCTCCGTCTCTTCGGGGTGACCAAAATTCTCAAGGCCACGGAGCCCCGCCATTGGACTGTCCACTTCCGCGCAGTTGGAACTTTTCTCATTCAACGTGTCCAATACCGCCAAGTGTAAGCCATGAGCGTGGCATTTCTGGTGATAGAACGGTTTGCGGGATCGTTTGTCCGCGATGAGTTTCGCCATTTTGACCATAGATGAAGCGGCGTCGGTTTTGATACCGTACACATCGTCAAAGTTCAGGTCGTAGCTTTTCAAAGATTCTTCTATCGTAGCGAGCAGGTTCTCAGCAGTCGCTTGCTCCCGAAAATGGGCAAGTAGCTCAATGGAGTTCTTGGTCAGCGATGGGATGGTCTCGCTGCAGTATAGCAGGACCCCGATGAAGCGCTTCCGCTGCCTGCACCATTCGTCGACAGCCAAAGTGAACACTGCCCCTTTCTGCTTGAGATCCTTGATTTCATCCTTCAAAATGCTTTGAACGCGTGTGAATTCTGAATCAACCACTTCACGCGCAATGTTTTCATTGACAGTGCCGAGTTTTGCGAGCCAGAAAATGATTCTAAACACCGGGTGGGAGAAAGCGCGAAAAGATATGTTGAGCACCGTTATCAGAACAGCGATAATCCAGTGCTTGTGTTGGGTAGTCGTTTTCACGAAAGACGGTCCTGAAGAATCCTGCTTCTCGTGTGAAGAAAGGTGTCTTCTCATAGCGGTGACACTGCTCTTCAGACACTTCACTTCTTGACTGCAAAACTTGCACTTCGCCATCGAGCTTTTCTTGTTGATGTCTAACTGTTTCCTCACGGATTCATCTGGAACCGATGGAGAATGAGGAGGAGCTAGAATGCATATATCTGGCGGATCGGCGTCGGCAGGCATCTACGCCTGCGAATAAGAATTAAATATCAACTGCGAGTCGCTAAACCAGCTCGGTTCAATCTCCTGTCTTGGCGCAGCTGTTCTCACCGCCAATCACCTCGGTCATAACACACTCATTGAGTGCATCGTCGCAGGCCACATCGACTGCCAGCCACCGAACGCGCAAGCTATTCCTCTTGTGTTGAGTGCTAATACGTCCCAGCTGTGGGGTGCACGGAAGATTTCCGTATCCTTACATCATGATATGCGATAACCTCGCTGAAGTTCGAGCAGGTTCAAGAACTTGATAAGGAGTGCGGGTATGAAGCTTCCTTCGGAGCTCTGGACGGCTGCAGTCATCGTGAAGATCTACGTAAAAGTGACGCTGGCGAAGTCCTCATGGTTGGAAAAATATCAAGAACCAGCAACCAGCCTCTTTTCGGATATCCCTGCAGCCTTGTTTCTGAGATACTCACTTGAAGTATTGGATCTGAACGCGTCTTGCTTCTCCGTCGAATCAGTTTCGCTTTCGCCTTTTTCTGAGTCTGAGGAATCTGAATCTCTCTGAATTTTCTCTCTGAATTTTCTCTCTGAATGGTTATGGTTATGGTTATGGTATTTATTATCCTCATCTATGATGACACTTTCGTTTCAGTGGCGAGTGTACTCAGCGGATATTACATGTTTCTCTCTCCCACTTCTGTAGGAGTCTCTTGGTGTAGGCTGTCATCTCTGGGGAGGGATCTTCGCCGAGTCCCAATCG